>CM034531.1:43620928-43628428 GCA_020002185.1 Paraescarpia echinospica
CTTTCTTTCAACTCAATATCAAGTCTCGGGTCCTTGCTTTTACCACTGAGTTAATTCGCCAATATATAATAAAATGTCGGCTAAATATTGATACACACACGTGCACACACACGCACACATGCACACATGCACACACGCGCGCGCGCGCACACACACACGCACACACACGCACACACACACACACACGCACAAGCACACGCACGAACGCACACACCAACTGCTGAGTACTGGCTGTAAAATGTATCATGCAGATGACGACCTTTCCTCGTGGCACTCGGGCCCCAAGGCATATCATGCGTGCGTTCGAGTCGCAAAAACTGTCGGCCTGCCTTTAGTCATTAGTCTCCATTTCTAATAGTCCAACCGGGTACGAAACATACATTCGGTATTCTGAAAGAAAACAATAATTGACGCAAACGCCAATTAATATGTCTGATCAAACACCGCGAAACAAAGCAAGAAACGTTTGAACCTGGTTCGCCGTTAAACTTGTATGCGACGCCGTCATCGGACATTATTACCGCCATCATCACTAGTGTTGTGATGTTACGTTCTTTTAAGTCACCATCGTCTTATGTACGCATTGCCTATGTTGCCACTCTATGGTGGTAGACAACTTCTATCGAATGCAGGTGTAAGTCTATAAACGGACACTTGCATTTGACTTGGACTTTTTATTTGGAAATATTGATTTATAAATCGGAACAATGCAATTTTACCGATTGTTGTCATGTAGTGGAGTCAACATCGCGACAACAAATAACTTTGATTAAACTGTTTATCAACCGATGTAACTACACCAACGATGTCAGTTTTATTGTTGGATCTAACCAATTAGTATGATGGACAACGTATGCCCGTACGTTGCAATGAATATATGTAGATGAAATGCGGACCGCCAAATATACTTATGAAATAGGGTATAACGGGTTGATGAATGGTGTCATGAAATAGTGTCAACAGTGTCATTATTTCTGCAACAAATGGCCGGGAAACGGCGTAGTAAATTGTTGTACTTGAAATGTAAAACTGCGTAAAACAGCGAAACTACCTGGTAATTAATGTTAATGTTCGAATAGGATACGGCGGACTGGCGAAAAGACGTTATTGTTGGCATCATGTTCTTGCTACATGTAATAGATTACATTTGTGTAGTTAACCTAGAAACGGAACGGTTAGAGTTACTCTTGTCATAAGGGGTGAGGAATGTGAAGTGCTAAAACGTAAGTTGAGCATTAATCAAATATGAGTTTAGTTATTGCGCTTTGTGTGTAATCATAGTCAATTCTGATTTGGATTATATTCCTGGTTCAGGAATTGTTCAGATTAGACAAGAAGCTATTTATTCTCGAATGTCATACAATATTGTATGGGGAGAGAGAACTGCAATATACTCTCTATACAGTTACCATCAGTACTTCGCAGAGTTGACGTTGTTTGATAGATTGGTTCATAGGTTGATTTTAGTGGTGTGTAGAATGCCATTTAGTCCCCAGCATCAGAACACATCTTTGTGCGCTACGCTTGTCGTATCCATCAGTAAAATTTACCAGTAACACCAGTCATTTTGTCACCAACAATGTTTACTAATAACATAAGTCGTTTTGTACGACAAGTTCTACCAAACGACACGCAGCCCACGATACTGTCAGGGTTGCGCGGCATGACACGTGGTTTACACCTGAAATGTGACCTGGTCATATTGCTGATCAATCGTGTTGACTGAACGATGTATTTACCATTAACCCGGAAACTGCACAAAACCTATGACACTGACACAATCTGGGCTAATTTAGTGAAACGTAAATGGAGTATCGGAAGACGGAACGATAAAACAACTGTGTGAAAAGCCAAGAAATGACATTCTAATTACCGTTGATCGTTGTCACCGAATTAGTGATATTAAAATTAGTAACTAAACACCTTTGGACAACATCGCGTAACGTATATCTCATCACTCACACAGCACACAACATACCACACAACACACGTAGCACACCGCACACACCACACACAACACACATTAACATGGCATATCAACATGATGCCATACGGTGGGGAATATCCATTGGTTATCCCGATGATGTTATGAGGTAAGTTTTCTTTTATGACAGCTTATAAACTGGCTAACAAGATTAATGCAATCCGCGACCGTTTCGTCGAGATTAGCCTATTGTGAGTGTTGAAAGCTCTCATGTACCAAGTACATCAAACACACTACCTGCGTTGCAGTGTTACGTAGCACCAACAAAGCAATGGCTATTATTCGTGAACTGCAAGTATCGTTGACCATATTTACTCAGGTCCACCCCCTGTTCGTTGATTGATAGTGCCACGGTGACCTGGATGATACATCGTTGAGTAGCACAGTTCTACGCTGCTTGTTAGGTAACTTGATTCCGTAACATAGGCGTCAGTTTTCTAGACATAAAAGACGGTGCGTTAGCCGGTTTGAGCAACTCGGCAAGTCCGAAAACTGGAGATTAGTCTGCAAACACAGGAGACGAGCTGTCGTTGCTTTTGGTGAGTCTACTGGCACAGGGGACGAACTGTTTTTGCTTTAGGTCAGTTCACAAACGCAGAAGTAAAATAAAAGGGCTTCAAGGCAAAACACGATAAATGACAATTCGGGTGATGTATTTGATTGGATGAAATTTCATAACTGAAATGTATAAAACAATATTTCGGGTATTGGTATCAGTCACTATAGCTTTGCATGCCTAACATACTCCAAAAGCATGAACAAGTGGTCATCTACACTCAGTGGATAAGGCACACAGGTGAGGTTTTGCAAAAACAAGAAAGGGAATAACGCGTGTTGCCCTGTTGCCAGTGTACGAGCGCAGAAGACAAACATTTTTGTTATTTCAGTTCAGTGTACGAGCACATGAGACAAACTGTTGTTTTTCAGTTGAGTGTACGAGGGCTGGACACACATTGTTGTTTCTGTGTAGTGTACGAGCGGGGACACTTTGTTGTTGCTTCAGTTCAGTGTACTAGCAGGGGAGACAGCATTAATTGTTATTGATTCAGATCAGTCTATGAGGCGAACTGTTGTTGTTTTAGGTGGTTAGTCTACGAGCGCACGAAGTTGTTGCTGCGGGTTAGTTTATTCTCTATGAGTGCCGAGGAAATGGCGTTGTTTCAGTACACGATCACAGGAGTCGATGGTGGCAAACGTTTTATTGGAAAGGCGGGAATATCCGAAATAAGTAAACCTGACAGGAAACTCAAATAAAGCGAGGTTGTCAGGCAGCCACGCTGATTATTCACAAAATGCAGTAGATGTCATGTTTAATACGTCGCGTTTCTGTTTTACAGGAAATCATGGCATATATAATACGAGGAGGCTGTCTTCTTGTGTTGGCGCTGGCAGCGACAGGTTAGTATTTCATTGTCACGCTTATTGATAGAGCGTGCGCGCGTGCATTCGTGCGTGCGTGTGTGAGTGTACCTTTTTGTGTTTGTTTTGAGCATTTGTGTGTTTGCGTGCTTATGTTTGTGTGCGTTCGTGCGTGCGTGCGTGCGCGCGTGCGTGCTTGGGTTGGTGGGTGGGTAGGTGCGTGCGTGCGTGCGTGCGTGCGTGCATACGTGCGTACGTGTGTGTATGGAAGTCATCAGATTGAGAGAATACGATTCACTAATAACATTTAAGCATTGCCAGTCGATACGATAACAAAACTAATATAATGATGACAATATCTCGAGAAACTTTAATCGACAAATGTTTTGTTTTTTAACGGATATAGTAGAAGCGTCGCTACACTGCCCTCCGAGTGCCCGGATGCCGTGGATTCCGGCCGGTGGCATTGACATTGGCGGGCCGTGGGACTCTTACCCCGCTCCGGAGAGTGCTTGCTGTGACAACCCAGCGCCGAGTGCTTCGTTCAATGCCCAAGGTACGCATATGTACATGCATGTGTAAAAACGTTCATCATACAATCAACTGAACACATGTGGATGATCATTCTAATGAAATACGGTTCAGTATTGAACGCTAAAATAAAATGTTAATTAATTTTTCGATTTTATTTGTAATTTTCTATTTTGAATTGTGAACGCTTAAGGGTTTCATTAGTTGTCTCGTTATTATAAAACGTTATGAGTGAAGCACAACAGCCTGGTGATTATCATGGTGGAATATGGTTATTTTTGTTTTTAATTTGCTAAACTAGTTTTGCACATCGCTGTCTGTGCAAAAGTAGAGCCATGTGATTATTGTGTTGATAACATATTGTGATGTTCCTAACGTGAACAGATTGTTAGGACGATTTGTTATGATTTTGCTCTAAACAGTAATTGTAGCTCATAATTTTGCAAGTCAACCTCGAACTGTTGCTGTAATCGACTTATATTGCCCAAATCCATAATGTGAAGAAGTGTCCATTCGATCTGAAAACTGGTAATAAGAGGACTTATTGTCTTTAAAGAACGGTAACTTTACAAAAGCCTTACACTTGTTTAATGCTGATTGTGCCGTGGCGTATGACACCCTTTTGGTAATAAACACTTAATATATTATCAACTCTGTTTACACGACATCGACCCCGAGTAGAAAAGTGTTCCCTATGCTACAACCTGACAAAGAGCACACCCGGCTTCGCCGCTAACCCGAACAACTGCCAGAAGTTCTACATGTGCGAGCCGGCCGGTGGCCCCGACAAGTGGAACGTCTTCCCAATGACGTGTCCCGACTGCACCTTCTGGGACCAGGACAAGCTGACGTGTGTGCAGGTCGACCCCTCCTGTCTCAGGAGTGTCCCCGTCGCCACGGATGATCCAGTCACAGCACAACGTACGTATCCGGCATCACTGTGTTAACACAATGTGTGTGTGTGTGTGTGTGTGTGTGTGTGTGTGTGTGTGTGTGTGTGTGTGTGTGTGTGTGTGTGCGTGCGTGCTTGCGTGTGAGTAAACCGTAAGATTTCCTATTGTGTTTAACTAGTTTGTGTCCTGTTTAACAGCGGAAGAGAAACTCATGTTCTGCATTGATTTCGAGGACGACGACCTCGTGGCAGACAACAAGGGCGTCTACCGTCCGTGGGTGCTTAACGACGGTGTCCACATCGTCAACGATCCCATGGGTATCCATGGGCGAGTTGGTTTCTTCAACGAAAGTCGCCTCGAGATTCCATTCTTCTCTAACGCCTACTCAAGCTTCGAGTCGCTCATAATCACCTTTCACTACAAGATGGCACCGGGTGGTTCCGCCGACCAAGGGCTGATCAGCAACGATTGCTTCGGAGGCGCTGTCAACTCTGCTGGCAACTCCCTCTACGCTTCTGTCCAAGGCACCTACTTGTCTGCCGGATTTAAGGATCCGCCCATCAACCTAGGCGGTGATCCGGTGGGTGTCCCAGGACCAGTTGCTCTGGACATTTCTACATCCGCAATACGTGCAAATAGTTCGTGCACTATATAATACACAGTGATATGCAGCAACTGCATCAATCATGTCTTTCGCAGATACTATACTCACGCTCATTCACGCTCATACAGAGCTGTATTACACTAACACACTGCAACATAGACACGCGTGCTCTCTCTCTGTATTTGCACTACAAATGTGGAATGGCATCCTCATTACTTTAAAATCATGTGAATCTATAGCTGCCTTTCGTAAAAATAAGTCAAATCACGTTTATCTAAATTGTTTTCCTAAATCATCGGCGGTCACCTGCTCTAGTGATGACGTTTTTTCGTTCGTGTTAATGATATTTACCTAATGATTCTTATTTGTTGCGTGTCCGAGCTCAAGTTTCTGATGGTTTTCAGGTCAACATACGTTTTATTATTATTGTCCTACTATAATCGAGCGAGCGTATGTATGTATGTATGTATGCGGTATTGTTAACATATTCCTCTTAGAGACTTAGACGGCTTGCACATTGGACGCTAAATATTAAGAGATTAATCTACGACATCACGACGTAACGTAACAACTCTGTTTTTCAAAATACCCTTTATATGTAAATGTGTCTCTCTTTTTATTAGGTAAATCCATTGTTTGGAACATTAACCAAAATACGCGCGTATCTCTTTACTTAGCTATCTCAGTAACCACGCGCGCGCCGCAAATAGACCTACTTCGAGACAACGGCACCTGCTTCATGGACTACGTTGCTTGGCAACATGAAGTAGTGCTGACACAATAAACTTACGTCTACCCTCATGCAAATACCATACCAATACTATTTGACAATAATTCTACACTATCACGACTAGGGCCAATCGATGGACATGCACTGAACTTTCTCTCCGATCTTCGTCATTTTGATCACATAACGTGTGTGTCGCGATTGGCGTGCGCTGAAACCATCGCATGCCTATGCGAGCGCGTTGTGGTGTTTATGTAACGATGCTGTGTGTTTTCTATCATTTGGTAAATATTGTTTAAATATATCCCGTCAGGAGACGGGAATTATTTTTTGCTAGTTATTACAATCGAAACAACGATAACCCACTACGCTACCTACCACTCCAAGACGGCATTACCACACTACCGCCACCAGCACCACCACCATCACGACGACCACCACCACCGTCACCACCACAACAATGTTTGTGTATTTGTGTGTGTGTGTGTCTGTCTGTCTGTCTGTCTGTCTGTCTGTCTGTATGTATGTATGTATGTATATATGTATGCATGTATGTATACATAACAAATAAGTGAAAACAAATTTAGTTGCAGGGCTATTGTCTTTTCTGTTTTCATTGTAACGATCACAATGAACTTCTTTTAGTTATAATGATGTCCAATGACGTTCGATTCCAGGGAAACCCTGGTAACCAATGGAGATATATAAGTATGGCCTGGGTCGATGGCAGGTTCGAGTTGGACGTCATCAACCCATTGAACATTGTTCGAATGGGACCGGTCCCTTGGCCCGGTAAGTCATTCTTCTTGTGGTACGATTTGCAATTGGGACCATTTCCAATGCCCAGTAAGTCGGACTTCTTGTAGTACGATTTACAATTGTGAATGGATGGCAGATCATTATTTTGACGTCCCTTTTCATATAACAAAACGCTAACAATTTGAGAGCAAGACAACGTTTAAACTCCGTTCGCACTGACAAATGAAGTCATTGTCACAGGTGTGTTCGTGTTGGTTGGCTTCATAGAGAGACTACTGTACAGAAAGGTGAATGAAAGTGTAATCAAACCAAGCGACACATAATGTGCATCGCATAATATGACGAACAGATATAGCTCAATTATTACGACTCCTAAAGGTGTTAGTTCAATTAACAATGATATGCCCGTTAATGCAATCAATAACATTATCCTAGTTGCTTAAATATGTTAGATTAACAACATTCTTGAGAATATTTATGGATTTCATTATACAATTTCACAAGCACATAATCCTAATGACAACTTATATTCTTGTTTAAATAATTTCATATTTAACAATCGTGTAATTTCAAACTGTTCCAGGCTTTTAAACCTTTGACGATATTTGACTATAAGCAGATACGTTTTTTTGCCAGGTCCCAT
>CM034531.1:43633428-43705928 GCA_020002185.1 Paraescarpia echinospica
ATGTTGTTATGGTTGGAATGTTTCTTGGGTAGATGTTGTCGTTCTGGTTTTTGTCAACAACCTGTAATGACATATAATGGATTTCTGTGATTGTGTCTATAGTGATTACTTGCGCGCGTGCTTGCATGCGCACGTCCGTGTGTGCGTGCGTGTGTGTATGCATTGTCACAGATACTGTTTTGAACAATATTACGTTCATTTTCAACTTTCCATGCTTATCGTTTCCTCATTGATGCTGCAATACAAAGAATTGCACATATACCACTGATTTTGTCTCGTGATACTATACTTTTCCTATAATTATAACTAAGTCCTGTGAAAGTTATGGGGCACACATCCGTTGAAAGTGAAAAACAACCCAAATATGCTTTTAAAATTACGGTTTATTTCATATATAATTTATTTCATTTTATAAATAAAGGGCAGTTTCTTATCTGTGTCGTATGCATATTATAAAAGAGAGCGCGGGTCTCCGCATTGTTAGATATCTCCTCCACATACACGTGTTTACCTGTAAATTTCGCTTATATCACGCTGACACTTTGTAGGCGTGCTAGTGGGTTTATTGGGGTGTCTCATTTTGAGAGTTATTAATTTATTTGGGTGGTCCATGTGGGATTTGGCCCTTGCCTGGTTGAACATAATTTTAATTTGCTTTAAGTAAAAGTAAGCTTACCTTCTGCTCCCCGGTAGAGCCACTTCCGTCTAAAGCTTCCGATGGTTCTGACGAGAGCCCGGCGGAGCCTTGCGTTACTGGACCGAGACCTTGCGAGAGAAACATTCGCTGCATCGAATACATTTACTGCGGCTCGGACGAATCGACACGAATCGTACACTTGTACATAGACGCGTGGAACTTCGTAACTAGTTAGAAGTCATCGAGACAAACACGTTTAAGCCAATGACATTTGGAATGTTCCCTGGAATTGCGAATTGCATGTTTTACGACATTCAAATCAATATGGCTGCCTACAAAACCCGTAAGAACTACCTCACACATAGCCATAATTGTAAACACACAAACACACACAAACACACACACACACACACACACACACACACACACACACACACACACACAAACCTGGCCGTTTTCATGATGACATCTTTTAGTTTCTTCAGTTCCGGCACGTCCGACTCCTTGATGACACAAAGAGTTGGTTGAGATTGTCTGTATCTGTCGGCAATGCACATCTCCATTCCAATCGCATGTTGCAACTCTTGTTTCTCTACAACCAGGCACACAGCTAACATACAATGAATGGTGCATACATATAATTATATAGTGTGCGTGCATTCGAATATAATTTTATGCACAACAAATTACCGGTATCGACGTTCAAACTTCAAAACTATTTGTTGATCCGGCGGAATATGTTCACATTAATCCCACAATAAAATATGATTCGTGTGATCTCTACATTTGCATGCGTGTATCTAAACCACAGTAGGAGTACACAGTGCGTAGCAAACGTTTGACACGTACAATCGGAAACCAAAAAGGAATTTTTTTTGAGGATTTGGTAGATACTAAACGAAATGCATGTAGAGACATTCGAACATACGTCAGCAACTTTGGTATATATGCAAGGGAACGGCGGGCAAACAAATTACACATTTTGATCGAATTAAAATGACGTAAAGAAAACGACGTTGACTAATTTTTTTTGACCTATTTACTGTGCCCTTATCTGGTGGCATTTTCATAACTATGTTACTAGAACCGTGTATGTTTCTTACAACAAAATAAATTGCGAATAATTTTACGATTACATATATTGTAGTAATGGTGAATTTGCCTATTAACCTGTGCTGTCTTTATTATAAATTTGACACACAGTTTTATATGTCGATTGCAGTCCTCAATTTTTGCTATACAGATTTCTTTACACTGACATGCATGTTCAGAATCTGGATGTACTGGTTTAAGTCCTATTTTCATTTGTTGTTGCTTTTTGAAGTAGCCATGTTTCCATACTCTATATCTGTAACTGTTATTAGTAAATGTTTAAACACAACTGTGGAACCACTCTAATGTGCCTACTTGAATGGTGTATGTAGTCTGCGAATAAAGCAATTGATTTAAATTGGACTGAATCTGAAACTGAAATACACCGTTTTATCTATCCGTGGCGCCAGCCTCCTTTCGCCCTTTTTGTGTTGGATAATCGCGAGAAAAGTCAGCCCAAGAGAGAAGACAACGGCGGATAAATTGTACGGTCGGCGGTGGAACATCTCCGGCGGGAGATATGCCTCAGTTCCTACCACCGAATTGAACATAGATGTTGCTTCTGTACACTCCACCATCTTTGACAAACCGAAGTCGCTCACCTTCGCAATGACTGTGTCGCCACCTGCCGAGAGTGAGGTGGATAATTTACTGCTACGACCGTCAATAAGTACTATGTTGTACCAGATGAAACAAGGGTAGTAATTACCATAGCGGGCACACAAGTAATATAGTAGTAATAGCGTCAATAAGTACTATGTTGTACCAGATGAAAGTAGTAATTACCATAGCGGGCATACAAGTAATGTAGTAGTAATAGTAGTGGTGGTGGTAGCGGTAGTGGTAGTGGTATTGGTAGTGGTAGGTAGTGGTAGTGGTATTGGTATTGGTAGTGGTAGTGGTAGTGGTAGTGGTAGTGGTAGTAGTAGTAGTAGTAGTAGTAGTAGTAGTAGAAGTAGTAGTAGTAGTAGTGGTAGTGGTAGTAGTAGTAGTAGTAGTAGTTGTAATAGTAGTAGTAGTAGTAGTAGTAGTAGTAGTAGTAGTAGTAGTAGTAGCAGTAGTCGCAGTAGTAGTAGCAGTAACAGTAGCAGTAACAATAGAAGTAGCAGCAGCAGCAACAGCAGCAGCAGCAGTAGTAGTAGTAGTAGAAGTAGTCGTAGCAGCAGCAGCAGCAGCAGTAGCATTATGTAGTATTAGTAATAGTAGTAGTAGTAGTAGTAGTAGAAGTAGTAGAAGTACTAGCATTAGCCTCAGCAGCAGCAGGCAGCAGCATTAGTATTAGTTTTAGTAATAGCAGTTGTAATAGTAATAGTACGAGTAATAGCAGTAGGAGTAGCAGAAAGTTTGGGATAGGTGTACGAATAGAAATCGGAGTATGTGTAGGAGTAGCAGTAGGTGTGTGATTTAGTGTAGTGGCAGATATCGTAATAAATGTTGTATTGGTAGGTGTGATTGTAGGTGAAGTTGTATATGTAGTGGTAGGTATTGTAGTAGGTATTGTGGTGGCAGGTATAGTGAAAGGTGCAGTGGTAGATGTAGTAGTTTGTAAGTTTCTGGCAGCAGCAGTAGCAGAAGTAGCACGTGAGCAGTAACAGTAGCAGCAGCAGCAGCAGTAGTTGTAGTAGTAGTTGTTGTAGTTGTCGTAGTAGAAAGTAGCAGCAGTAGTAATAACTTTAGCAGCAGTAGAAACCGCAGCAACATCAGTAGCAATAGCTATTTCAATAGCATTGGCAGTAGCAACCAGCAGCCAAATCATTCCTAAACGGGGCGCTTTAATGTGGATTTAAGTGTAATAATGCTAATGTCAACCACGTACTTTCTCGGAACAGCAGCACATTCGCTGGTTTGATGTCGCGGTGCACCACGGGAGGCGACGCGCTGTGCATATGTGCAATGGCGCATGCGCACTGGAACATCAGGCGCATTTTCTCGCCGAGGTCCCTGTTGTTCTTGCATATGTACTCGTTCAGGTCTCCGGCGTCGCAGAAGTCCATAACCATCCAGAATGCGCGGTTTATATAGTAGAAGTCGAGCAGCCGGATCAGATTGGGATGCTTCGGTAGTCGTTCGAACTGCTTGATCTCCTGCATTGCCACGGAACCATTTTTATCCGTGATATCAATTTTCTTGACCGCTACTTTTTTAGCGGTCCGTCTATCTGTGCCGCCATAAACGGAGCCAAAGGCGCCGCGGCCTCGCAAATCGTCCAGGTTCACCGTGTACTGTCCAATTTTCATCGTGTCCATATTTATCGAAAAGGAGACCATCAACTAAAAACACCCGTTGAAGGATCATAGGTAAACAACAGCAAAGTACACACACACAAACACACACACACACACACACACACACACACACACACACACACACACATACACACACACACACACACACAATAGGGATGTTTTTGCTCATCTCTTAGCCATTGCACACTGATTCGTTTTCTTCCTTATTTTAATTGATCTGAATGTTATATTGAGTTATATAATATTAATGCATGTATTGCCGCTAGTCATATTACTTATCATTTTACTATTTTATCGTTTGTATGTTATATGTGGATTTGCGTGCATTTGGTTGCTAAACCTCCAGTAACTGAGATTTATTAAAATAATAATAATAATAATAAATGCTAAAAACATGTATTCCAATATGGGAAACAAATGTCGATAATACAAAATGGAGTTTCGAACCCTAGGTAAATAGGCTACTTGTCATAGAAGTATGCACCAGCTCTCGTCCGACAATGTCGCTATGATCCGCCAGTAAGTATGTTTTGTGAACAAAGACCTTTATTGTACACGACTATTCGGAACTCGAACTGACGATGTCGTTTTATTGACATATCCACACATGTCAATACTACTGCTTGAACATAATGATTGACCAATGTTAGATGTCTCCACCGAAGAGCACTGTTTCAATGATATGGTCGCGTGGCTCACATTTTGTTATCATTGTACACAACTTAGCATTGAAACGGTATTTACAATTTGTATATGAAGTCGCTATGGAAATCGCTATCATTCATATTACACATTAAACACATAAATCATAACATATATTTCGCATGCCTACGTCTTGTGTCATTGGTAATAATAGCCCTACTAAATCTAAGTACCTGTTTTAATGGGACTAAAAAACCTAATGCTTGAATTCATATTTGATTACATTACATCTTCCTGTATATTTCCTTTTACACAATAATTTTACCAGAATAAAAAATATTAATAATTTCACAATTTACTCTGTGTAACTGGTTGTCTGCGCTTGTTGGTATGCCTAGGTTTGACGTCAGAGACGCGAATGTCGCGCAAGATGCCAACGCTTTCAATGCATTCACAGCCTGTTTACAAGGTAGATGTTGGGTCGAAGCAAAAGTTCGAATTAGTTATTGTGTGGTATTCTGCTGTAATGTAAACACTAGTCATTATAGAAGAACAAACATTTATTTTACGATTCCACACGAATACTAACTTGTTTCAACAATATGAAGCGGTAGAACCTCCACTCAGTCGCCGCTTCACATTATTTTGAAAAAAATGGTTTCGATTGCGACTCAGGAAAACTATTCTACATCAGTAAACACACACACACGAAAATATTGTATCCACCTGCAGCAGTAATGTTAATCATAACATTACGTGAAGTAGTCCACGAGTCAGACAAGTTTTAATTCTTAAATTGAGGGCCTAATTCCAAGTATGATTTTCAGTTACACCAATATCTGATGTGTCCAAAAATAGGTGATAGACATTTCAGAAGCGTAGCTTATTACGTTTTTGGACGCCATCTTTAAACATTGCTGCCATTTTCAAGCGGAAGTCAGGCTATTCAAAACTGATGTCATACAGCCAAATACAGTGATTGGATCTTAAAGTTGTATTAACAAGCGTTGTTCGTAATAAAATTCAGAGTTCATCAATACTAATAATCTTTCTATTATTATTGGCAAAAACATAGGGGGAAATGTCAAGGAAAACACAAAAGTGCATTTTTTCCGACAATATTTTACGTTTTTGTAATGACTTATAAACATAAATTATATATTTTTATTTTCTTATGAAACGTTAGTCAATTGGCTATGTTTCTATAAATTTAGTTTTCTTCTGTACTGCTTCTATGTGTTGTCGGCACATCAACATAAAAACGTACCCCATCCCGTGTCTGTAAACGAGAACACTACCATACATAATTCATTTACCTCTTACAGCAAAACAATTTGGCAGATTTGAATGAAATTTTTGACAATACGTACACCTATATGTACTATGCATCTATGATGTCAGATACAGAACACAAATAAATCATGCATAAGATTTATAAACCTAATTAGTACTTCAGTAGCCGTGCCAATCATTAGCCTATAAATGCTATGCTTAAACTTCTGCCTTCGAATATATACAGTCAATAAAATACTTAAATCAAGTTATATGATCGGCAGTTACGTATTGCCATGCACATAATCTGTTTCCAAACGTGTGGCTCTAAACCACAGTCCAACAATACCTTTAAACGTGAAGCCGCAGTAATCAATTTTAACCTTTGCATGTGAGTTATACCAGGTAAATAAGCGGAACTTCAAGTTAACTAAAATATTTTGGAAGAAATATTGTATGGAAAACACATAGAGAATGTCTCGAATTAACTTGAGACAGAAGTAATAATGGTATTTCGAACTGACAAACTAATGGTGTTACTGTTCCGCTATTTCTAGATACATTTCTTCGGGTCTTACGCGGTGCCAGTGACGGCGGTTCTAGTCACTTTAACAATTTGGCATGGTCAATAACCCAGGGTGTTATCACTGTTGTGGGTGTTGGTGCTGTGATGACATCTAGGCACGTCCTACTTTGTGAATTATCAAAACTTTCACAGGTAAGATTGAGGTAATCAAAATCCTGAAGCATCTGGGACTCGGGTACTCTCATTTGGCTCTGACAGCAGTTATCACAACGCTATGCACTAATAAACTATCAAGTGTTGATAGTGATTATGTTCTACTTCCTTCCAATGTACTTCATTCTGTTCCAACATTGTTGGCGTTCGACAACATCATTAGGCAAGAGGAATCGCTGACTGGGGGAAGGAACATCACATCATGTTAATGGCATCAATCTCCAACCAATGTTGTTGAACTTGCAAGCCGCATCAGACAACTTTTATTGTTGCTAAAACAAACAAGAAGCAATCAATCAATCAATCAATCAATCAATCAGAGAAACTGCTTCCAGTGTACAGCGTTGGGAACGCAGAAGGCCAACCTACAGTCAAATCAGCTGATTGATATGGACCTCTTGCAGAAACAGCATCAACAGCATAGCGGAGTAACCGTGTGTGGGTGGTGACTCATTTACTGGAACGTTACAAAAAGGACACTGTATTTCCCCATCCTCTTGGGTCGCAGCTATGGTCAGTTAGAAACATTGAAAAGAGAACGAAGAAAACTAGCGAAGCTGCTCTTGCACTGCACCTGGAAAGTATGGTGGACCCAGCATATGATGGTCCCGATCCACGTGCTACATTGATTAATGCAACGGCTCTCATACAGACGCTAAAGGGAGACAATTTCCCTTTTGAAGATTTGTCTAACCAGATCTTTGAATCATCGTTGCACGCTGGTCAGGGACACAATCGATCGAGACGAGTCGATCAAGTCCGAATCGAAAAAGGAGAAGCTGGGTAGTCGAATAATATTCGTCACCTGTGAAGAGGAATGTTTCAACCTTCCGAGAGAAGTATGTAGAGGTCCTGTCCGTCAGATACACCTTCAGAAGATGTTTTTTTGCTTCTACATGCCCTATACTATTGCAATGAATTATCAGCCCTTGTCCCTCCTGCAATTATATATCTTTGTTGACCATTTCTTCTGTAATTTTTTTTCGAATGCGAATTGGCCGATTGGGTTTCTTCGTCTGAATTATACCAAAAAGTAACCTCCTAGGAAATGTTAGTACATCATTGTACATTCTTTTCAAGCTGTGTTATCAGCGCAAAATACGTATGTAAGTTCCTTGCGTAGTTAATAATAATAATAATAATTAGAGCTTTTATAAAGCGCCGTGACTCCAGGTTACCCTGATCGAATTTGGCAATTTGGTAATATAATCAGGAATAAAACCATTGAAATTATAAATGAAATACTCTATGTAAAAAGGGATTTCAGATGCATTGAAATCTATTTAAAATATTGACGCTTAACTGTATCATGTCAGATAAGTAAATTGGTTAAACGGAACACAGCTCGCATACACCTACATACTATTGCATAATACCAATAGATATTCAGAAATGAAGGACCAAACTGCACTACAACTCTACTTTCCTAGACATGGGCACATAACAAAGGCCAGTTACAAAAAGAGGCTTCGACGTAATTATTATCAAATTCTACTGAATATAACATGCTCAAACTATGATTCAAATGTGCCAGAGTACATACAATTTGCAACTACCTTCGTTCCAGGGTTGGCATCTACTGACGTTCTTCTTAAACTTGTAGAATGTGCGCTGCTCACAGATAAAGGGCACTAATCTATGCAGCCATGACATCACCACCAAAGGGCAGATATCATCTTTCCTAATGGGGGATCTAGTATAAAGCCATCGTCGCTTGGATAGACCTCGTTGACTTGGGCCAAGGGCCACTGACAGCGTGGGGTGTACTCATCCTTCACCAAGACGATGTCGCCTGTCGCAAGGTTCGGATGCTGCTTCGTCCATTTAGTTCGTTCCTGAAGAGCCGGTAGATACTCGGCTCGCCACCAGTTCCAGAATTGGTTCGCCAAGAACTGAACCACACGCCATCGTTTTCGACAGTATAGATCCTCTCTCATGAATATCCCGGGAGGTGGCAGCACGACTCGGGACTTGAGAGTCAAGATCTGACTCAGTGAGAGGGGCTCGTCTGAGTCAGGTGTTGTCGTGTCTGCATAGGTGTTGGGCCGGCTGTTCACCACTGCCTCGGCTTCCACCATCAGGGTGCGAAGCTGCTCGTCATCCAGCCGATCGCCGTGTGCGTCCAGTAGTGCTGACAACACATTCCTAACGGACCGAATCATCCTCTCCCAGACTCCACCCATGTGGCTGGCATTAGGGGGGTTCCTCTTGAAGGTCACCCAGTCACAATTGTCCTTCAACAATTCGCTGGCGATCTTGTTGTTATTCATCTCGGCCAAGGCCGTCTCAAGCTCGGACCGAGTTCTCACAGAGTTGGTACTGCGGTCTGAACGCATTTGCCTGACGGGGCCACGTTGGCATACGAACCGTCGGTATACATTGAGGAATGTGTCCGTGGAGAGAGTGTTTGCCGTCTCGATGTGTACGGCTCGGCTGGCCATGCATGTGAAGAGAACTCCCCATCTCTTTTTCATACTTCGCCCTTCCTTCATATAGAAGGGGCCGAAGGAGTCCACTGCACAGTAGGTGAAGGGATCCGAGGGCTCCACGCTATCCTCTGGCATGTTGGCCATTTTCTGTGTTACAGTGCCGCCACGAATCTTCCTGCATCTCACGTACTTCCGCGATACAGAGGTGACTCTTGCCTTTACGATCCAGTAGCCAGACGCCCGTATCTGGCTAAATGTCATCCCGCGGCCAGAATGGCAAACCTGCTCGTGGTGATGACGAATCACCAACTGCTGGCCGGTCGATAGATGGCGCTCATGTGGCGGTAAGGATCCAGCCGAGTCCGCGGTGACGCATCAGTCTGTAACGCAATATTCGAACCGCCCTGGGTGATCGTGTTATCACCCGCCGAAGGATGTTTTTCATCACGGCCCGGTGCCAGCTGTCCATCTACATGTGGAGTAGATGTGTGCCGAAGGGAGGGCACACCGGAGTCAATCTCGCCTCGGGGAGAATGAATGGCAGGTAATTCGTCTTTTGTTAACTTGCTTCGTGTGTGTGATGTTGATCTCCTCTCGTCCACGTCCTCGTATCTTTCCAAAGCCTGAATTTTTTTTATACTGACCCTTATCTCCATGTCTATTTTCAGTTGTTCTTCCTCAGCTTGTAATTTTGACAGCGTTATATTAAGCTCTTCGGAAAGGCTTCCACCTGGCGTTTAGTGATTTCCAGGTCGTGCTGCCGTGTCATCGCCGCTGCGCGGGCCAAGAGTTCCGCTTGCCGCTGCTCCTCCTGAAGCCTCATTAGACTGGCGCTGGAGCGAACGGAACTGCCGCGAGATGCACGAGAGTGACACTGTCCTCAGGCCGGATGTCATCAGCCGCAGTAGAGTCTTGCACACCTTGTTTCTTGGACATGAACCTTTTCATGTCCACGTTACACTTTGCCAGGTATGTATACCGAGTATTGTAGTCACTGGCAATTGCTCTCGCCTGTACTCGGGCACCCTTCAGTTGCTCGCCTGCCTTCTGAAATTCGCCGAACAGTTGGCAGAATGCGGTGTTCTGCAATTCCGCAGACACCAGGTCTCCCGCTGTGTTCGCGTAGCTGTCTTCAGCCAGTGCAACCGATCTTGTGTACAGTTCTTTATACATCTGGCCAACATCGTGGGTGGTGGTCTCTTCATCTGTCTCGGTTCCAAGCGCCGATGTAGCCATTTTCTAGTCAGATGCGACAACAGTTGGCGAAGTTTTACTGTAGCGATTTATACGCCAACAGTTTTAAATCAAGCCCAGTCAAGTTGAATCAACTATTGACATCCGTTTATTTACATAAAACTGAAATACAAAATGAAAACACAGGTATGGGTGTGTGACCGGTTAAAGTGCGTTGTAACACGTTACGCTGAAAATTTGGTAATATAATCAGGAATAGAACCATTAAAATTATAAATGAAATACGCTATTTAAAAAGGGATTTCAGATGCATATAAATCTATTAAAAGTATTTACGTTTAGCTGTATCTTGTCAGATAAGTAAATTGGTTGAACGGAACACAACTCGCACACTACTGCATAATACCAATAGATATTCAGAAATGAAGGACCAAACTGCAAAACAACACTACTTTCCTAGACTTGGGCACATAACAAAGACCAGTTACAAAAAGGGGCTTCGACGTAATTATTATCAAATTCTACTGAATATAACATGCTCAAACTATGATTCAAATGTGCTAGAATACATCAAATTTGCAACTACCTTCGTTCCAGGGTTGGCATCTACTGATGTTCTTCTTAAACTTGTAGAATGTGCGCTGCTCAAAGATAAAGGGCACTAATCTATGCAGCCATGACATCACCACCAAAGGGCAGATATCATCTTTCCTAATGGGGGATCTAGTATAAATGTATCTGATAGGTGGCGCTACTAATAGTGCGACTTTATGCAATATAACACAGCTAATTAGAATACATGCATTTAGTAGAGGCAGTGTGCCAAATGTCTTTACAGAGATCGTTTATAGAGATATATAACTTCATCGTCGCCATTTTGAACCACTAGCGCACCTAGCGGCCGTGTTTCATAATTTGTTTAGGCACAGCGCTCAGCTTGTGTAATGTCCTCGTCCCCCACCCCTGCGCTTGATTTAGGGTGTTCTACATGATTAATTCACATTTTTTTAAATTAATGCTTGATTAATTAGTTGGCTGATATGTGTATCAACCTAACTGCGAGCTCCAAAATCATATACTAGCAAATTATTCAAGATAAAAATCCCATGTGAATATCACTTTTGGTGTATAAGACAAATGTTCGTTATAGTCCGGGACATCATTACTTCTGATATGGTTTAGATTATAACTACCCACCCACCTACCCAAGTTACAGATAAATACTTGTTAGGTTGTTCCATTTCATACTATAAACTTACTCTTTGCGGGAATTTTATTTTGCGGATTGAAAATAAGAAAATTGTTATCAGTGATTCAGTTTTGCAGTTTCACTGTTGTATTTTGAACATGTATGTAATAACTATTCATGGTGGATTTTGCAATGTTAATATGACTGCAATAGTCCACTGCAAATTACTGTTCGTTTACCCATTCAAAATATAAACACAAGTTTATGAGTTGATCATACGTTTATTCTTTAAGTTCATCTGCACTAGGTATGTTTGAGAACAGATCACCAAATTCAATTACCATCAACATACACAATTTAGGTACATACATGTACAGCTGTACAATATAATATCACAGATATAAAAAGTTGCGGATCTTCCACAAACATCTCTGCCATTGAATAACACCCTTCATTGCCAGCCAGTGTCCTTAAGTTGCATATGTTAGAATAGTTTGTTTCTCTATATATTGTTTAATTTTCTATAAAAACAAATTATTATGTGTCAAAACATACATTTTGAATATATTTACTTTTTAAATGCACAGTACTTTTAAAAAGTATATTTTCAATATGGTATGATAATGAATAATACAATAAATGAATACAGCCACTCCAGCTTTTGGAAAGGGCTGTCGATTGCAGGGACTACTGTACTGAAATAGAACGACATCAACATGCTATATATTACCTGGGCTATGCTTTGAACGCCTGCTGGGTTAAAGGTCGGCTCAGGAGTGGTCATATCGGCATTCACAACACTTGCGTAGGTGTGGTCGTTGGTGTGTATAATACAAATGTATATATATATATAGTATTAAAAAGATATATATATATATATATATATATATATATATCTTTTTAATACTAGTCTTTTGCTGATTAATGTTTATACTCCTAAATCAAACAAATTTGATACAGATATTGCAAATAAAATTATTATCCAATCATTTCACAATTTCTATATGTATTAAAATGCATACTAGTGCATTCCAAATAAGTGTACAGGTCGGAATAACAGTATACGGTGGACATGCCTCGGAATTTTAATAAGAATATAGGTCGGAATAACATAGTATAGGGTGACAATTTCTTGAAATTATAATAAGAGTATAGGGCGGAATAATAGTATAGAGTGGAATTTTGTCGAATTTATAATAAGAGTACAGAGCATAATAAGAGTATAGGGCGGAAATTTCTTTGAATTATAATAAAATTACACCTTGGAATAATAGTGTAAGCCAGTAATAATGTGGAATTAAGTTGCAATGTGTGTATTTATAATTTTAATTGGTGTCTTTTTGACAATGTAACAACATAATTATATGCAAACAGGAGTTGTCTACATCAAACAAACAATAATACTGTATAGTAAATCAAACATCGAAACAAAACTCCAGACATAACGCTCCATTTAGTTTGTCTCAGTGAGTAGTAGTTTAACACTTACTGATATCTGTTGAAAATAGCACATGAAATATATCTATAATTATTAATATTACTTTAATAGAAACAATGCAAAATTCTGCGGGATACGCTTTAACGTAATGTAGTTAATGCCGCCAAGCCTGCCATCCTTAAATACATAAAAGGAGTGATCCACTATGGCTTGGTTACTACGTAGCTCTGCCGCGTAGCATCGAGGTCACTAGGGGTGAGACCACATTAGATTTCCCCATAGGCGGCCATTATAACGTTTCCTTCATTTCCTGTCAATATTAAACAACAGTTTTCTTTAAACTTCTACACCATATTTACCCTCTATTCATACACATGCTGTACAAAATTCGCAAAATTCTCATACCTCAATTTTCCATAAACCACTTTCAAACCTGACACCCCTTCATTTCTGCTAGAACCAGACAGTGATTTGCCCTAATGACACCATACAGCCAAATGACACCTGTGTCTATACGCAGAAAAGCACAATTTGACAACTGTCATAATTTGACAGCTCTGGTACCACGCTGCAGAAAAACATAACTTCTATTCAATCAACACTATACAAGTACTCTCAGAAATTCACACAACCTGCATAATGCCATTTCTATTGGGAACTCTCTCGGTAATGGCGGACGAATCCTTAATGTGGTCTTACCCCAAATAGATCCGCCGAATACTGCAAATCTTTACAAAAGTGACACAGTGCTGAAGCAACACATACATCCCGATTAATGGTCTAGGGAAATTGCGAGTAAGGCACCGAATATTAATTGAGATGTCTTCGAACCAGGCACCCGTCTGTTGAGGAACAATCTCTACTGTGCCATGAATAACGTACATCAACAGGAACTCGGACCCATGCATTAGTTGCTGTGCTCAAAATATATGAATTCTGATGTCAGTGCCTCACTGTGTACACTAAGCTGACCTTGAAAACCTCCCCTTTGACAAATTTAGTGCAATTTAAATTAAAAAAAAATATTATCCAATATGCTGTCTTTTTATCACAAAATCTTGAACATTTGCCTTTTTTAAGATGACATCTGTTCATAATGGGACTTCTAAACTTCACGAATTATAGACAGTGTGAAGAGAACATGTGTGTTGTTGCATTTTTGGGGTAAATAAATGTCACATCAAACACTCTGACAGCATCCTGGTTTCCTATTACGCACAGGTACATGCGAATTGCAGCCATCAGAGTGCTGGCCTGTCTCAATATTGATCTTCTACAAGGTCTTCCCAGCCTAACAGAAATCCCAAATCTGGTGTACTTCAAACAGTGAGGTTGTAAATCACAATTCAAACATACATGGGTGTACTGTTGCAGCCAATGGCTAGCCTGGACGAAACCTTGTGCCCTCCTCTCTTAACTTGGGGTGGTCATATTAGGGTTAGGGTTAGCCTGTCATTACAGTAGAGATCTCTGCTGAGCCAGGTTCAAAGATTTCCTTGCATCTATACCAACTGTGATCATGTGTGATGCGTTGGATAAACTTCAGCCAAACGCTGTACCCAAGCATGACAGGAAATGTGGTTTCAGGAAGGGACATGCTGTGTACATCACAAGGACGGAAAGCAGTGCCAGTGCATTGGGTGCAGTGAAGGAAAGTGGAGAAAGTCTAGCTGCATGGATGCCAAGACTCACTGAAGCTGAGTTCGAGCAAGTCACAAAAGTGACACCAGGTGGCCTCATCGAGATTCCCGATGCCGAAGGTCGATCTGGCGAGGCAAAGTTGCTAAGGCCAAAACACTGCGCTCCCAACGCCAACGATGACGATGATGATTTGTCATTAACGTATCTGAAAGCAGACGATACACATGAGGAAATGCGCCTTTACGATAAGGGCAAGATGCAATACATGTACAATGAATGCATATTACAGCATTCAACACAGAAAAACATGTGTGCTATTCCTGAATTTACCATTGCCAGAGAGGTCAAGGTTGGATTGTGTTGGCAGTGCTGTCTTCGCTGCACAAAATGTGGATTCATGTCTGGCATTTATAAGCTGTATAATAAAATTGAGACGGAAAAGCGAGGTCGTAGGCCAGCAGCACCTAATGTTGGCTTACAGGTAGGACTTCAAGAATCTACAACAGGCAACGTAAAAGGCCGACTAATCCTTACTTGCCTGAATTTACCCGTGCCAAATCGCAGTGTGATGCAGAGAACAGCCAACAAAGTTGCCACTGCAACAGCGACTATGACGTTAGCTGATCTGGCGAAGAAACGTGAAAATGTGAAACGAGTGAACAGGCTGCGTGGCCTTCCTGAGAATTCACCTATAAATATAGCAATGGACAGGTGCATATCATGCAGGGCAAAATGCAAGCCAGGCAATTGCTGTTGCTGTAGAGAAACAGTCAGGTCACAGTGACATTGTCGGCATAAGCATTCAGAACAAACTGTGCAGTCTTGGTGCTTCGCTGCGAAGACGAGGGCAAGACGTAACCTGTCCAGGTCACGCAAACTGCACTGCGACCCTGCCAGCTGATGAACCATTGTCAGAATATACAGCAGGAGTAGACATTGGACGACAATTTGCATCACAGAATGTTGGATTACGATACATGGTCACAGACGGAGATGCTCACAGCGCAGAGGGCGTGAAGGCAGTCATGTCAGAAACAGCATGTGAAGTCGAACGTCAAGCCGACACAACACACCTGGAACAATCATTGTTCCGAAACTCAATGAAAGCACAATTTAGCGCGCGCATGTTTCCCGGGTCGACAGCAGTGATTAGAAAGGAACAAAAAAAATGTTTTCACTGGATGTTAAGAATCGATGCCACAGAATTCACAGTGAAATGCAGAACATGTATGCTGGTGATAGCAGGAAAGTGGCCTCACGCATGCCACGTGTTATCAAGACGACATTAAATTGCTATGGTGGAGATTGTGGAAAGTGCAGGTTCAACTCTGTCGTGTGTGCTGGTGGGAAAAAAATTGGTGGCACAGATCTATGTACCTACAAACAGGAAGAATTCACCACCTGAACATGACTGATGCAGACAGGGTCACTCTCCGAAAGCTGATTGAAATGAGATTGGGCATTCAAGCACTGGCAATAACAAAACTATGCCTGAACACTAATCGGAATAAGGCTCTGAACCGCTCCTTATCTTCGACTCTCCCTAAGAATGTGAACTTCTCACGCAATGTCACGGGCCGTGCGTGTGCAGCCATAGACCGGCTGAAGTACGGGGCAGGGACATCTATCTTGAGAAAACTGGAGTTGAACAAGGCTCCTATAAGCAAAGGCGGCAGTGTTGCAAGAGCTACAAGACAGATACAGCGTGAGGCGTTGTATTACAGGACTTACATGTACCGAAGATCAGTGGTGAGGCATCTACTGTATAACAAGAGAAAACGGTTTGATGCCATCCGTGCAGCAAGACGACAAAGAGAGGCTACAGCTCAGACAAGGGCAGATGCTCGGAAACGAGGCTACCGCAAGGGATAGATAGACCAACAAGTGAAAAAAAAATCAAAACAAAAAAAGGTGCTGTCAGGCCAAACAAAACAATCAGTGATCACCCATATTCCCTCCGTGACAGATCTATAGATGACCATACATACCCGTACGACATTTGACATGTGTGTGCGCTGACCGCACACCTTGCACTGACTAGGCAGTTGAGTTGATCGATCAAAGAATTACTTGAAACATCAACCGCAATATATACTCCTTGGATTATACCAGAGAGGAATCAACAAAAGAATGTCACACCTGCGAACACAATGAAAGACACACAGACAGACTGAATGGATGAGAGCACAACACAAGGAGCTCAGACAGACAGCTTATCTAATGGGGTGAGTACTGACATGCTAATTATAGTTACCTTCATCTCATTTTATTACACAATTAAAAAAAATATACAAGGCGGGGATTGACCGTGGCCAAAGCATCTCTTTTCTGTAGCACAACGCCTCCTGTTATTGTTCACAATGCGTGTCTCTAGGGTCAGATGTTGTGCATTGACATATAGAGTACTGTGACACAGATGGCTACAGTGCAAATGTTGGGGAATTTCTGATCTAACATGCAGCATGTATGCTAGATGATGGACACGCATCACCCGCCATCTATAGCTATCACCATTCTTCAATTTCACTGAAATCACCCCATAATTTCCAGTAACCCTACCCCCTCCCGCTTTCTTTATACAGCCAGTAAGGGTTGTCTGGTGACGTCGCGCCATGTGAATTGGTCGCGTCGCAAATTTGCCCGAGAAACGTTATTAATCATGCTTCATCGCTCAGCCCTAGACTGTGAGATTCGCAATTTACTAGCCATAATACTAACGTGCTGACCACAACAAGAGCCCAATAAAACATAACAAACCTTTATATTTTACACACAGGTTCCCTAAGTACTCCTTTTGTGCATACGTATAGTTTTTTAATTTGCTAGTGAAAAGATCGTTATCTGCCATGATTGGCGTGGTGACCGGCGTGAACAGCGTCGCCGTAAGAACGAAGAGCACGAGTTCGGCTTCGTCGATTCACCGGCAAGAATAATTTATATATATATATATATATATACATCTTTCTCAGAACATTGTATCGGTGATGCAAATACATACATGTAGTGCCTAATAAAAACCGTATAAGGTGGAACCAACAACAGTAAATAACGTTGACCCAAATAAAAAACATATAGGGTGGAACTGCCAACATTAAATAAGCGTACATACCCGAATAAGACCGTATAGGCTGGCATTTTTTGTCCAAATAAATAGCCGTACATATATGCTTATTTGGAATGCAACAGTACTGTTATTACATGTTATCATATGGCCATATACAATGCAGATTTTAAACATCTAAAAATAATGCAAAATAAAATAAGAAAAAAAGCCTGGTGCAAATAAAGTGTGACATGAGACCAACAAATTTAAAGTTATCAAAACTTGCATTTTTCTGCGTTTTATTATGCGAAACATGTCAGTGTTTGAAATAAAATGTGTATTAGCATAAAGTACCATGAGACAATTTACAAAAAATCGAGCATATGCTCAAGGAAGTTTAACCAAAAGACTGCCTAAAGATGCATTTTTCAACTGTGTCTGCTCATCCTTACGCATGGGACAAAGTCAATAATTTATGAATATTTCCTGGTAGTAATTATATGTCAGGTAAAACAAATTCACATTATCCATAATCATAATTTTGGAGATCTTTATATTAAATCTGTCCCATGAATTTAATACAATTTCAATTTTGATTATTATAATTATTCATAATACATTATATATAAAATAAGTACAGCTTTGACTTTTATTGCCTCCTTAGTAGACATGTTTTCTAATCAGATACCAAATATTTGCAGCATATCTGTACATTTCGTGAAATTATGGCATTCTGAATATTTTCCTATATGTTTGGTTTTATGTTATTGTCGGGACAATTTGAAGTATTCATATGTTGTAAGACAAAACATGATAATTGCAACATTTCGGTGATAAAAATTAGCCATGATAACATCAATAACAATATTCATCACAGTCGATATGGTAATGTGTATCTCGACCAAACAGGCCATTAGGAGACTTTCATTGGCATATCGCACAGATGGTGGCCAAAGCATGAGAGTTTTTAATGTAGAAACATATTGTTTTATCATTTAAAGATGCTAAGGTTAAGTGATATAATTATTTTAACATGTTTTTTGAGAATAAACATGTCTCAGCTTAAATATATGGCAGCATTACATTGCATGATTCTCAAAGAACCATTTTGTTATGGTTGGGACAGAAAATGCTCAGTTGAACAAGAACCTTAATTAAACTAATATTATCTATTAAATATGCAATGCGTTTAGCTCAGTTAGTCACTTAATATACAACATGTTTTCGCAAAACATCATTCTTTACATCTATCAATCAAAAACTATGATAGTTTGTTACAACTGGGAAAGAACATTGTCAGTACAAATATAAGTGTACCTAAACTGTCATTAATTTTGTCTTTGTATATCACAAAATGAGAGAAAGAAATACAATAGCATCAGCTTGCAAAGTCTCCCAATAAAACATATTCTAAAAATATTATTCTTGACCTACAAACATCTTTTATCTATTAACCAAGGGTTACTGTCATATTATATTTTTGATGCATAGAATCTTATTTAATGTGAGGATCAATATGCATTATGGTCGGGACAAAAGGAGCCGCCTTGACGGCTCTTACCAACAGACGCCGTGACTCGTGACACACGTCCGCTATGAGCGCTGGGGTGCGTGATACCAAAATGGCGGACAATGATAAACAAGTGATGTGATAGGTCTTACTTCTAGAGTCTTTGCATCTAGTAGTACTCCTATGGTGCTCCCATCTCGCGGCGCCTGCATAATCGAGGCTAGTGCTTCTCAAGAATCATTTGCGTACGCTGCCAGCAGCAAATGGTTTGGACGAGCAGCCAATCAGCGTCGTTATCAAAATTCTTATCCCAAAAATAAATTAGGATTTAACTTTTCTGTTTATCATTTGTATCACTATAACCAAACTTTCCAAAGCGTAGCATAAACTTATATAAATTATCACTTATTTAACTTTTAGTTTTATTGTTAGCGTGGGAGCCAATCATCGACTCTACCCGGATTCAAAGTAAACCGGGATCAGTGTCGTACAGTGAAAACCAGTGGTATATTCCAGGCGGTGCTCCCATCTAGCGGCGCCTGGATAATCGAGGCTACTTTGAATGCACTTATATTTCAAATTAATATCCACCAATCACCTGCTACAGCGGGGCCACGTGCAAACACTGGGCACAGAGCCATTGATATATAGAATACTTTTATGAAATGTTTTCATACTTATTCTCAAATATAGCAGTTTAATGAATATTTATTTATATAATGGTGTGGTGGGAGCATAAATCGTGCACCATAATATTTTAGGTCGTTTTAACAAAAAATCTGATCACAAAAAAGCTAAGAGGGTCAGGAATGGCGAGATTTCAGGGACACAGTTTTTGACCTGGTACAAATTTCCCAGTCGTTAGTATAATTAATAATTTGTACATGCACAATGCATGAAAATAAAATGGTGTATTATATATATATATATACATACATATATATACATACATACATGAGGTTTTCCATATTTTTAGTGACTTTTTGTGTCCATACATTGCAAGAGGTCCTGTTCATTGAAAAATTATATTTACAAGTAATGTTTTGGACATTACCCTCCTTAAAGGTTATGAATATATCATACTAAAATATTTATCACTTCTGGTATACCAACAGATGTAGACGACTGAAATGTCAAATGTCACTCCATGACGCAAAGTTACTATGTCCCAGTACAAGTTCTCAACTTAGTCAATGTTTATTTAGATAATTTCAAGATGCAGAATTGATTCAAATGTACACAATTCCAGTAATCAATGTATTTACTTTAATAACAAAACAACTGTTGAAACAAATATATTTGTCTTTTACTTGTTACAGCTATAAGTAACATTGTTCCACTGACTTGTGTCACTCCATGACATTGTACTACAATTGATCTTTGCAACGGGTGTTGTTGAAGCAGGCTGATGATGCTCCCTTTTCCCAAACACATACCGCTGGCCGTGAAACATGGTAAGATTGTGTGCAATAAAAACTGTTTGAACTATCCGATATAATGTGCTAGAATACCAATGCATGTGTTAATTCGTTGTCACCTCAGTGACATCCACTCCCCACTTCCCAGTAAACCTATCTGCCTGACACTACCAATCATAAAAAGAGTAATTAAACCACTTGACAATTATGTGATATGGCTGATAACAGACACATTTAGCTGCATGTTTTGAAGTGGGATACTTGAATGTGTCACTCCATGACAGTCACTCCATGACAAATGGACATGTCATGGAGTGACTGTTGTGTCATGGAGTTAATGAATAGTACAATTATTTAATTTCTTGTTGGTGATTGGGGCGTATGTACATATGTTCTTACACGAAGAAACATCATAGCATCTATTGCGTGCCCAATCCAATGTCATTCATTTCATGACCATTTTATTGGAAGTGGATGTCTTGGAGGGGCACTCCATGACACCAGTTGAGTGTGGGTTGCTTTCTCATCTCCTCTAGCCTAAATAATGCCAATTAATAAAGCATTATCACCAGCAAAATATATTGATCTGCAAGGACCAAATATTGATTTAAAGTTTTGCATGTATTCTAGAGATTAAACAATGGATCACACCAGAGGAAAAGAACTGGTAAAAAGAAATCTGGGGTGCAACACCAGAAGGCGTATATGGACAGGATTAAGTAAAATGCTGAGATATATGAAGATTTAAAAGAAAAGGATAGACACCATTGGCATCAGAGACAGAAACAAATTGAGGTAAACAACAGGGATATGAGACAGCAGAGACAAAGGTGGCGAGAGTCAGCTGAGCGTTCTCGAGCAAAGAAAAAGGCTCACCAGCAAAAACTATGTTTACTTCAGCAAAACACCTCAACAACATCACCAGAACAAGATGACAGTGATGCTAATGCAGATGCAGCAAACACGATGCAGCAAACATGCCAGAACGAATCACTATAGAAGCAACGTGGTCGTCAACGAGTGCGTCGGGACAGAAGCAAGTTGTGACGTAATCAAAACCAGATGTTCTTGATAGACAGTACCGGACGACGGTTTATTATCAGTAACATATGTCAATTAACACAATTCAACTGTTTTACTATCTCAACTTTACCCCTATTAAATCATAACCAGATATCGAGAAACAAAACGCTGAGATGAAATAGCTTTGTTCTTAGCCAACTCTCAAATGACATTTTCTTTTTTAATTGAACAACTTCAACTGACATGCACTTTTCTTTGTTGAATATTTTAGCAACTTCAACTATATCTTGTGTAATAAGAGGTCCAAACTTAAACAAAGGATTAATTATAAGTCTTCCATATAAAACCCGAGCGTGCTTCACTGCACTATACAACTGTTTTGATTAGAACGCAACGAGTTCAATGGCATCACAAGCGGAAGAATGTATGACTTTGTTAAATCTGCAGAAAGAGGTAAGTTGCACTTATGTATTTAATCGTACCTTGGCAATTATGACTTGTGCATATCAATACAAATATATTCTTTACTACTCCTGTCGTCATTGCAAGAAAACATTAGACACAAAAGCGTATACCTATAATACACACAAACATGAGAGGGGGCCTCACGTGTTAGGTTTGCTTTGTGTGTCTTTTGTTGTCTGACGGACGCGGCATGGGATTATGGGTCTGTTTGTTTGTTGACTTGACAACGTGAGTCCTGGGGTACTCTGTTGGTACATATATGGCCTTGAAATCTAGCGATGAGTGTTACGAGTCACTGTCTATTCTCTGTAGGGTCTGTAAGAGGTAATTTGAATAGTCAAGTACGTTTACACACTGCGGAGAAACCATACAAGTGTGATACCTGTGGGGTACAATTCTCACGACGTGCTAGTTTGAAGAAATTCATCCGCATCCATACTGTAGAAACCGTACAAATGTGATACATGTGGTGGAAAATTCATATCAAGTAGTTTAAATCTAGCTTAATTTTAAGTTGTATATTATGTGCGCATTGTTCCAGTGCAATTGTATAGTTGGGGAATGCTACTTATATGTTTATAACTCCTTGCATTTCCCTTCACACTTTCCTTATTGTTCAATGCTTAACTATATGTTTAATTGTTCCACTGTTTATGGTGGACTAGCTTACACATTAAATGTGCATGTTTACACCTTATTTTAAATTACACTTTGTACTTATGTTGAATAGATTAAGAACATTAATAAAGTCAGAGAAGAAATGATTCTCGTTACATATTATGGCATTGACGATGCAGTTCTTCTTTTGTTCAAAAAATATTTAAACAATCGGAAACAGCATGTTGAAATTGAAGAAATAAAGTCTGAAATTTTTCCAATACCAGTGTCCCACAAGGTTCAATCTTTGGGCCATTGTTATTTATCATATAAATGACTTCTCACAAGCTAGTAGCAGATTTAAATTGATGATGTACACAGGTTGCTACACGCTATTTACTACCTTAGCATCTTTAAGTAACAATATATTATATTACACAATTGTCTTTAATAAACGGTTAACTTTGCAAAACAAATTATAACTAAATAAAATTATATCTGAATATGTGATTTTTCATGTTCCCAATAAAGGTATTCAACCCCTTACGCTTAAAATAGATAATACAGATTTTTAAAAAGTGGATGAATTTAATCTCTTAGGGTTAACACTTTGATTTAAATTGGAAAAAACATGCAGAATTTTGTTCAATAAATGTGCAAAAATTATTTGAATATTACATAGGCTAAAACGTGTATTACCTTTAGAAATTACAAAATGTTATATGAATCTTTAATATTATCACATATAAACTATTGCATGGGGGTATAAAAGAAACAGATTAATGAAAATTCAAAAAAGCTGTTCGTATAACAACGTCAAGTGGATACAATTCTCACACAGAGCCACTTTTTAAGCAACGTCATTTGTTAAAAATAGAAGATCACTTCAAATGACAATAATTTATTTTTCTTTAAATACGCTCTAAAAAATCTACCTGTTTAATTATTAAATTGGCAGATTACATCAAATGTTTATATTTACCACCATGACACTCGGAAATCTAAAAATATACACACTGCCAGAACTAAACATGAATTTGCAAAGCAATGTGTTAAATATAACTTTCCATACATTATAAACGACACTCCTGAAATAGTGAACGAAAAGCTACATACTCATAGCGTGCGAGGCTTTGCAATTTACGCTAAAACGTTCTCCTGAAAAAATACAAAGATACATGTACACTTCTAAATTGTTACTCGTGTCACCAAAATCAGTAATGTTAATTGTTAATAAATGGAAGAAAAATTTAGTAGTCAATTACATAGACAGTTTAGATTATATCAGTCGTTATAAAGAACACTTACTGCCATATATAGAATAATTCACACGATTATATAACTTAGATAGACACATGACTTAAGAAGCCATCATATATTAAAAAAGTGTTTGTCATAACTGCGGTGGCTCCTATGATAGCGACTATTTGTCTTAACCGGAGCCACTGACCCCCTATTTGTCATAAATGTTGATCCGGCGGAATATGTTCACATTAATCCCACAATAAAAGTTGATTCGTGTGATCTCTACATTTGCATGCGTGTATCTAAGCCACAGTAGGAGTACACAGTGCGTAGCAAACGTTTGACACGTACAATCGGAAACCAATATAAATAAATGTTTGAGGATTTGGAAGATACTAAACGAAATGCATGTAGAGACGTTCGAACATACGTCAGCAACGGGCAAACAAATTACACATTTTGATCGAATTAAAATGACGTAAAGAAAACGACTACTTTTTGTTCACCTATTTACTCTGCCCTTATCTGGTAGCATTTTCATAACTATGCTACTAGAACCGTGTATGTTTCTTACAACAAACTAAATTACGAATAACGTTACGGTTACATATATTGTAGTGATGATGAATGTGCCTATTAACCTGTGCTGTCTTTATTATAAATTTGACATACAGTTTTATATGTCGATTGCAGTCGTCAATTTTTGCTATACAGATTTCTTTACACTGACATGCATGTTTAGAATCTATCTGGATGTACTGGTTTAAGTCCTATTTTCATTTGTTGTTGCTTTTTGATGTAGCCATGTTTCCATACTCTATATCTGTAACTGTTATTAGTAAATGTTTAAACACAACTGTGGAACCATACTAATGTGCCTGTTTGAATGGTGTACGTAGTCTGCGAATAAAGCAATTGATTTAAATTGGACTGAATCTGAAACTGAAATACACCATTTTACCTATCCGTGGCGCCAGCCTCCGTTCGCCCTTTTTGTGTTGGATCATCGCGAGAAAAGTCAGCCCAAGAGAGAAGACATCGGTGGATAAATTGTACGGTCGGTGTTGGAACATCTCCGGCGGGAGATATGCATCAGTTCCTACCACCGAATTGAACATGAATGTTGCTTCTGTACACTCCGCCATCTTTGACAATCCGAAGTCGCACACCTTCGCAATGACTGTGTCGCCACCTGCCGAGAGTGAGGTGGATAATTTACTGCTACGACCGTCAATAAGTACTATGTTGTACCAGATGAAAGTAGTAATTACCATAGCGGGCATACAAGTAATATAGTAGTAATAGTAGTGGTGGTGGTAGCGGTAGCGGTAGCGGTAGTGGTAGTGGTAGTGGTAGTGGTAGTGGTAGTAGTAGTAGTAGTAGTAGTAGTAGTAGTAGTAATAGTAATAGTAGTAGTAGTAGTAGTCGCAGTAGCAGTAGCAGTAGCAGCAGCAACAGTAGTTGTAGTAGTAGTAGTAGTAGTAGTAATAGTAATAGTAGTAGTAGTAGTAGTCGCAGTAGCAGTAGCAGTAACAGTAGCAGCAGTAGTAGTAGTAGTAGTAGCAGCAGTAGCAGCAACAGCAGCAGTAGCAGTTTGTAGTATTAGTAGTATTAGTATTACTATTAATATTAGTAGTAGTAGTAGTAGTAGTAGAAGTAGTAGTAGCAGTAGTAGAAGTACTAGCATTAGCCTCAGCAGCAGCAGGCAGCAGCATTAGTATTAGTTTTAGTAGTAGCATTTGTAATAGTAATAGTACGAGTAATAGCAGTAGGAGTAGCAGAAAGTTTGGGATAGGTGTACGAATAGAAATCGGAGTATGTGTAGGAGTAGCAGTAGGTGTGTGATTTAGTGTAGTGGCAGATATCGTAATAAATGTTGTATTGGTAGGTGTGATTGTAGGTGAAGTTGTATATATAGTGGTAGGTATAGTAGTAGATATTGTAGTGGTAGATATAGTGGAAGGTGCAGTGGTAGATGTAGTAGTTTGTAAGTTTCTGGCAGCAGCAGTAGCAGAAGTAGCACGTGTATCAGTAACAGTAGCAGCAACAGCAGCAGTAGTTGTAGTAGTAATTGTTGTAGTTGTCGTAGTAGTAAATAACAGCCGTAGTAATAACTTTAGCAGCAGTAGAAACAGCAGCAACATCAGTAGCAATAGCTATTTCAATGGCATTAGCAGTAGCCGTAGCAACCAGCAGCCAAATCATTCCTAATCAGGGCGCTTTAATGTGGATTTAATTGTAATAATGCTAATGTCAACCAAGTACTTTCTCGGAACAGCAGCACATTCGCTGGTTTGATGTCGCGGTGCACCACGGGAGGCGACGCGCTGTGCATATGTGCAATGGCGCATGCGCACTGAAACATCAGGCGCATTTTCTCGCCGAGATCCCTGTTGTTCTTGCATATGTACTCGTTCAGGCCTCCAGCGTCGCAGAAGTCCATAACCATCCAGAATGCTCGGTTTGTGTAGTAGAAGTCGAGCAGCCGGATAAGATTGGGATGCTTCGGTAGTCGTTCGAACTGTTTGATCTCCTGCATTGCCATGGAACCATTTTTATCCGTGATTTTAATTTTCTTGACCAATACGTTTTTAGCCGTCCGTCTATCTGTACCACCGTAGACGGAGCCAAAGGCGCCGCGGCCTTACAAGTCGTCCAGGTTAACTGTGTACTGTCCAATTGTAATCATGTCCATTTTTTTTCGCTAATGAGACGATCAACTAAAAAAAGACGTTGAAGGACCATAGGTAAACAATAGCAAAGTATTGGAAGAATTAACTATTCCATGCATGTACGTAAACATTATTGTTGACATGTGTACACATGCAAGCTTGCACACGCACGCTCGCCCCCCACACGCACACACATACACATAAACATACACATACACATACACATACACATACACACACGCACGCACGCACGCACGCACACACACACACACACACAATAGGGATCCTTTTGCTCATCTCTTAGCCACTGCACTCTGATTCGTTTACTTCCTTATATTAATTGATCTGAATGCTATATCGAGTTATATAATATCAATGTATGTATTGCAGCTAGTCATATTATTATTTTATCGTCTGTATGTTATATGTGGATTTGTGTGTATTTGAATGTTAAACCTCCCGTAACTGAGGTTTATTAAAATAATAATAATAATAAATACTAAAAGCATGTATTCCAATATGGGAAACAAATGTCGATAATAAAAAAATGGAGTTTCGATCCTGAGGTAAATAGGCTACTTGCCATAGCAGAATGCACCAGCTTTTGTCCGATAATGCCGCTACGATCCGCCAGTAAATATGTTTTGTGAACAAAGACCTTATTGTACATACTATTCTTATTGTATGGACTATTCGGAACACGAACTGACAATGTCGTTTTTTTTTTACATGTCCACACATGTCAACACCACTGCTTGAACATGACGATTGACCAATGATAGATGTATCCACCGTAGAGCAGTTTTTCAATGACACGGTCGCGTTGTTCACATTTTGCTATCAAACTCTTTTTGTCTTTTAAAAACGTAAATGTTCGTTTGTATGTATCTTTTTATTAATTGTTTGCATCGTTTCCTGCTACGATTCAAACGAAGGTATCACTCTCCGAGCAGGAGGTTCAAAATGCTCAATTTCAGTACCACCAGGGGCAGGAAGAGATTTACTCTCACCTCCGTGAGAATTTTAAATAAGCGTGCTTGGCGTTCAGCGTTGGAGTAGGGTTTCATGGCTCATAGCTTTGCAGTAGGGGTTGACTGTAATATGTGTTTTCCAGTCTCGACATGCTGGAATTGCCTAGTTGACCATTTTATTGAAGGAATATTTGATGTACTGTATTTGTGATTGAATTTATTTCCTCTGTATGTAAATATTTTATATTATTAACCCTTTACATATAGAACTATTGTTTATGATACAGAGAGAATTTTCAAATGGGGGAAAATAAACAACGTTATCTTATCTTAAGGTTAGCGATTACAATGTGGCGTACGAATTAGTTGTTCATTGGGCGGTTATTAGCTTGCCAAACGAAACGTATACTATAGTGTATTGCGTTAGAAATAAATACTTATCATTGTGTTTGTGCATATCACTATTAACGGAAATGCCCTAATAACACAAAGCTTACTAACCCTAGCCCAACTAAATCTGAGTACCTGTTTTAAAGGAAATAAGAAACCTATTGCTTGAATATATATTATATTACATTACATCTTCCTGTATATTTCCTTTTCCACCAAGACAATAATTTTACCAGAATTAAATATATTAATAATTTCACAATCTGCGCAATGCAACTGGTTGTCTCCGAATATGCATATTTTGGCGCGCTTTTCAGTATGCCTTGGTGTGACGTCAGAGGCGCGAATGTCGCGCAAGATGCCAACACTTTCAATACATTCACAGCATGTTTACAAGATAGATGTTGGGTCGAAGCAAGCGTTCGAATGAGTTACTGTGTGATATTCCGCTGTAATGTAAACACTAGTCATTATGGAGGAACAAGCATTTATTTTACGATTCCACACGCATACAAACTTGGTTGAACAAAATTAAGCGATAGAACCTCCGCTCCAGTCAATCTGAAAAGGACAACAAGAAAAGCCGACCGCAAAAACTTTCGCCGCTTCACATTATTTGGAAAAAAATGGTTTCGTCTGCGACTCAGGAAAACTACTCTACACAAGAAAAGAAAAAACACACACACACACAAAATATTGTATCCACTTGCAGCAGTAATGTTATATGATATCATAACATTATGCGAAGGAGGAGCTGTACAATTTGACATAACCCTGAATCCGGCTAATCCCTTTTCCGTCAGTGCCAGTGGCCAAACGGTTAAATGTGTAGACGCATTGCGCATCTTAGGCGAGCGGTAGAACCACCTACCGGACCAATTTAAATGCCCCCCCCCATACACACACCCAAATGTTATATAATTTCAAAGCTCTACATCTCCCCGTCCCAACGAGGCCTGTCGTAGAGCTGCCAAGTGGTGCAGTAAGCAGGAATACAAGGTCAAACAAGGTCACAGTCAAATGATGAATTTTCGAAATTGGGCGCTTCCGCAATCGTCTTAACATTACAATGATCGCATATCTACTTTATTTAATAACACGATAGGCAAGTCATACATTTTTGGAATGTGGAGGTGTTGTCTGATATGGTACGAGTGGAGCTAAGGTCAAACAAGGTCACCATGAAATGATGAATATTCGATTTTTTGCAATGCCGCGAAAGTCATAAAATTACAATGACCCTGCAACTACTTCATATATATATGCACGTCTCATATAATGTGTGAAAGAATAATTCCACGTCAAAATGAGATATGACATGAGGCTGTCAGTTGATGGAGTAGGTGTGAAGCGACGATCAAACAGAGTCACCGTCAAGTGATAAATGTTCGAAATAGTGTCATCCCGCAAACGTCATGCAATATAAATGGTTGCAAATAAAATATGTACGATACCTATATATTCATGGCAATATCGTACACCGTTGGAAAGCCATCTGTCTCCCCGTAGATATGAGATACGACAGGGAGGTATCAAATGGTGCAGTAGGTGTGGAGTGAAGGTTAAACAAGGTCACCATAAAACGACGATGTTCAAAACTACGCACTCCGCAACAGTTCTACATGCACAGAACATGGTACTCTTCAAGAACCCTTGCGACAACACACAAGTGGTCAACTTGGCCAAACAGATGTATCCGGGTCAAATAAAGTGCATGCAAGAAGCTTTCAGAGACGCCACGTCCGCACAACACGGGTATTTGTTTGTCGACCTCAAACTGGTCACACCGGAACACTTGCGCCTGTGTACTAATATCGTACTGGAACCAACAAATTCAGTACGCCTACCTTCCGAAGATATACATAGAAACACGACGTGACACTCGTCATTCGTCATGTCGGCGCGAGTGAAGAGAAACACGTTGTGGCTTTGTATCCTTGGTTTAGCCAGAGACATCATCGACAAGGGAAAACCCGATCTGGTACACGGTCTGTGCGAGTGTGCACAGAACATATTAAAAGGGAACGTACCACTAACGAAAGGTCACAAGACTAAACTACGTCGGTACAAGAAGGACATCAAAACCTTGGTTATAAGGAAAACCGGTCTTCATAAGAAGAAACGTATTCTACAGAAAGGTGGTTTCGTTGCGGCCCTATTAGCTACATTGGCCCCGTTGGTGACGAAGTTGTTACACGACCATGGAGCATACAAAGAAGATGGCGCTGGTCGATCCCCGTATTTTTGATAACATTCAACCGCAACGTCCTTCGACCAATCCTATCGAGAGTGTTTTGCGACGACTCGATGACGAAATGCGCCACATATTAGAACGAAGCGATATAGACGAGAGGAAAAAGGTCGTGTTGTATAACCAGGTGTTCCGACAAGCGTATGCAGGAACACCTGCGTGTAGCCATCGATACATTTCCCAGCAAAGACGAAAACAAAGTTCAATCGCCTACCAAAAACGAAATGTTGGAAATCGAAATTGTCGACAGCGTGCCGAAAGCTATCTAGCAGAAAGCACGATTCATCAATAAAATGAAAGATGCCGTAAGGTGGAACGATCGTGGCGAAATGGTGTACATAAATGTGACGATTCCCGGAAGTAAAATTGTGGACCTCCTCAATGACGTGGTGAGAAAACGGAAGTCGTTTTAACCGGTGGGATGGAAAACCTTCGCTCGTAGCCTCAACGATGTCAACACGCCCATTGATTTAGTAGGTAATCCCGATCATTGGATTTACATACAGACAGTGTCAGTGGACGACGACGACATGTCAAAGGAAAAAAGTAGTCCGTTTGACAGTCCTCGTCGCAGACGTCCGGCGTCGTCGCGGTGCGCAGCTCATTCGGCCACACCGTGCAACTCTTGCGTTGGGAACCGTATTAATAGTCTTGCACGACACGACAGCAGCTTTATTACATCATGTCTCCTCGCGTAGGTAAGAAGACGACTCCTTCACAAGATGCTTTGAACGTATTAACTATGACACGAAACTAACCGGAACTTACGAAGGGATCGATCCCCTGGGTCGTGCTTCATGTGCGTCGTTAAAAGAGGTAAAAAGGTGGTTGTCGGAACAAGACATGTACACTCTACATAAACCTGTGACATATCATTTCAGACGTCGACGTGTCGTAGTGGGCGGTATAAATCAAAAATGGAAGCACTTTCATTTTTACCGTGATAGACGTATTTTCCAAGAAAGCGTGGTCTGTTCCTTTTAAGAACAAATCAGGGCCGTCACTCACAACAGCATTTCGTCGGTTGTTAAAGGACAATGACGGACCACTGGCATTGCAAACGGATAAAGGAAAATATGTATTGAATAGGGCACTGCAATAGTTTTCTGACAGAGAAAGGTATCCACAATTTTACGATTCACAACGAAGAGACCAAGGCGTTTATGATAGAGCGATTCAATCGTACTCTGAAGATGCGTATGTGGAGATATTTCACGAAAAAACAGACATTAAAGTACCTTGACGTATTACACCACCTAGTGGATTCGTACAACGACAGTTATCATAGTAGTATTGGCATGGCCCCATCTGAAGTGAACGTGATCTTTCTCTCAAGAAGAGGTTTTGCAAAGGTTGTACGGAAATGAAGGACACAGAAAACTCAAACCCGGTTTAAAAGTAGGGGATCACATACGTATCAGCAAAGTCAAGAGACAACTGGAGCAACGAAATATTTACCGTCAAAGCAGTTCATCGTTCCGACCCAACCGTTTATCGTTTGATCGATGGTAAAGATTCGCCAATAGAGGGAACATTTTACGAACAAGCACTACAGAAAGTGGTTATGGCCAAAGATAACATCTATCATATCGAAAAAGTGTTGCAGCACCGCAAGCGGGCAATAAAGACTTAGGTCCAGGTAAAGTGGGTAGGGTATTCCGATTCGTTTAACAGCTATGTGGATAAATCGTCGCCCGTCGCGTATAAAGGCTAGTACACACCTTTCGAGCAGTCATTCGTGTCATGGAAGATACGACGGACGTTCGATGTGAAAACATAGAGCTCGACGATACAGGAAGTACTAGAAGACGTTGGGTGTTTTTTGGAAATACATGCCCGAAATCGGAAATTGTCTTCTGCCAAATCGCCATGCTGTATACCGTATTATTGGTCAATATCTACAACCTGACTAAATTAGACGGAAACTCTAATCTGTTGAGCTTTATATTCCTGTTACCTAATCAGTCTATGAAACGCGGTGACCATTTCGTCTGATTTTACCTGACATTGCCCAGCTACGCGTCAATGAAGGTACATCCTGAAAATACGTTGACCCATTATGTCAAGGCTTTGCCACAGCGCATCAGTTTAGTGGGTCAGTGGGAGTGCGGACTGGTGGAGATTCAACACCCACCCAGTTGGTACAACGTGAGAGAAGAGGATGTTTATTTTGCCGTGATTGCTGATGGTACGACTTATGTGGTGAATATCGGGGCAGGCCACTACGAAAGTCCACAAGCGCTCACTCGTGTAAACAACAGAAGCATAAAGTCACGATAAAAGAAAAACTAAAATTGAGCTACAGTGACATCACACACAAAGTGACTATATACATGGTAGAAAACATCTTATTCTCAGTGTATTCGTTGAACCTGGCGTTTGTAAGGTTTAAGCCAGGGAGTTCACACCACACCCGAAGAAGAAGGACCAGATTATTATTACGTTAGAAAAGCCAAATCTGTGGTAGACATGGCGCAGGATTTTATTCACTCTACTTTTACGCCAACGTTGTGGAACCACGAGTCGTGGGAGACAGCGTCGTCCCTCTTTTGAGGGTTGTACCCATAGAAGGAAAACACGGAGACATGGTGTCAAAAAGTTTCGACAATGTACAGTACGTTCCCGTCTTGCATAAGGAATTTACGACTATCGAGATCGATGTAAAAGACGACACGGGACGTCGCGTACGATTCGAGCGCGGTAGAGTGACGGCGACACTTCACTTTCGACGACGTAAACCATCGTTTTTTTAAAACATGAATCGTAATCATTCCTACGAAGACTATTACGGGACACAAGTCGGTAAAGGATTGCCCGTGTTTGTTGGGGCAAGAGTGCAACGAGGTCACGGTCTAGATAGCTTTGGGAAAAGGAGCGCTAAAGACAGGCCTTGATTGAGACCGGCGACGTGTTGTCTGGACAGAGCATATAAGAATCTGCAAAGAGGCGTGTGAGAGAAACCGGAAAGGACATGATCAGTAGAGTGTTAGGAAGCAGCGGGCATCCGGGCTTACGCAACGCTCCTCGCGCTATAAAATGCAAGCCGACGAGATGACTAGCCAGTGTCGTTAAGAAACGCAGATGACAGAAGACGCACAGAGACGACATATTCGGCTAGACATGGCTTTTGTTCACCAGTTATCGTGTGAGGAAGTCAAAAGCGAATTGGACCTGTTTATTTTAATGACGAAACCAACGAGCATCGAACGCGGACAGTGGGTCGAGCATCGACCTGTCGCCTCGATAGGTACGGGCGGTCCTATCGAATTCTTATTACCCGCATCGGGAGACGATTACCTGGACGTGGCCAATACTTACCTGTTGGTACGAGCACGCATAGTCAAAGGAAACGGGGACGATACCGATCAAGCTGCACCTGATGGGCCATTAAAATACTGGATGCATTCTCTGATTAGTCAAATCAACGTGTCTTTGAACGGTACACTTGTCATACCTTCCACGAATATCTATCCTTATTGTGCGTACATAGAAACGTTACTGAGTCACGGAGCAGAAGCGAAAAAGAGTCAACTGACTAATGCCTTGTGTAACAAAGACACGGTTGGACACATGTATGCTACCGACGATGCAAACAATGGTCTTCAAAAAAGAAAGACCTATATTACCCGTAGTCGAATCGTCGACATGATGGGTCGTCTACACGTCGACCTCTTCTTCCAAGACCGCTAGCTATTGAACGCCGTCGACGTGAAAATTCGACTAGTACAGAGCAAGGATGCTTTTGCACTCATGGCTGCTGGTGGTGACAATGTCGATTACAAGGTATGCATAGTCGAAGCAATTTTGTTTGCACGAAATGCAAAACTGAATCCTGCCGTACACATGGGTCACATCAAAGCGCTACAAAAGGGAACGACCAAGTATCCATTGCGAATAGTCGATTGCAAGGTGTTTTTCATACCGCAAGGTGCCATGTCGCACACTCACGAAAACGTTTATTTGGGTGTCTTACCAAAGAGAGTAGTCTTGTGTTGTGTAGAAAACGACGCTTACAATGGAGCATTCGGCAAGAATCCGATCCACGTAAAACAGAAAAACTTGAAGTTCTTGCATTGTACGTCGTCGGGCAACAAGTCCCGGCGAAACCACTCCAGCCTGATTTCGACGATGGTGCCTACGTGAGAAGTTAGAGTAATCTATTTGTTGGAACGGGAAAGATGTTTCAAGACGAGGGAGACAACATCAGTCGGGATGAGTTTGGCAAAGATACACCCTGTTTGCGTTTGACATCACACCAGATTGTTGTGACGGTCCCCATTTCAATTTGGTACATAAAGGCAACCTACGAATCGAGATGCATTTTAATCAACCCCTCCACCAGACGATCAACATCGTCGTCTACGGAGAATTCGAGACGGTTTTGGAGATTGACCGCAACAGACACGTCGTCTATGATTACTGGTGGATACGGCACAGATAGAAAGACTCCTTGCGGCAGCTGCATACACTAGGACCGTTGTTCGAGGCGTACTACCTAAAGACGGGTTACTCACTACTCCTATGACGACTTATCCGGCAGCTTACGTGTGCAACACTCATTCGATCGATGAATCTGGTCAACACTGGATCTGTATGTTTATTGCAAAAGACGGACGAGGAGAATACATCGATTCGAACGGTTTGCCACCTCGACTCGCCGAATTCGTGGCTTTTCTATAGACCAACTGTGTAACTTGGACTTTCAACAAAAGAACGTTTCAGACCCCGCTGTCTAACGTGTGTGGACAATACTGTGTCGTGTACTTGCTGCAATGAAGTCGAGGCATACCCATGAAGACGTTTGTGAACACTTTCGGGAACGATTTAGTGAACAATGACTGTCGTGTTTTCGACTTTGTTAAGAGCGGCATGTAATGTTTCCATGTAATGCTTGCATGCAAGTTCTTGTATTACCTTAATTTATCAATAACAAGTCGACATCATATGTGCGTTTATGAAAATTTATTCAGACACCCAAGATAAAATATCAGTATTATATCTTGTAAACCTTAACTATATAAAATTGATTCCGTATGATACAGAAATGTTATTCAGACACTCAAGAGAAAGTGTCACTGTGAATTAGATCACATATATTCTTTTTGTCAGACACGCAAGAGAAAATGTCAATATCATAAAACCTTGTAAACCTTAACAACTATATACAAATTGACTCCATATGTTACAGAGTCACTGTTAGAGACGATGCTACAATCTGTGTTTATTGACAAAACTTCTGTAGCAATTTAAGTATGCAATATACGTCGTTTATTTTCATCAGTGCCCACTTAAAATGAGAAAGCACATCATGATGATGATGCAACAATGACTCTTTAATGATTGACAAAATAGGAGTCGATAAACATAATAGCTCATCGTGGTTACATTATGACGGCTATCTCACGAGTGTACCGATACAAATGTGAAATGTGCACTCTTTAATAATTGACAAGTAGGAGTCAGTGGTCGATAAACATCATACCTAATCACGGTTACACCAACATTGTATATTACACGGGAAGTGTAACTCACGATAATATTTACTTGCGCGTCTATTATACCAGACACGGGGAGGTAGAGATTCCATCGGCTTGTACCGGTTGTTTGGAATAAAAATAAGATAGTGCAGAACGTTCTTGAAAATGAGTAAAAACTGAAGCATTCCTCACCCGAAACCCCCGATTTTTTCCAACACAACTCTTCCTGGTTTTAAGTACTTAAAAAAATGTGTCTTTGTCAATTTCTTTGTATCTCTTATTGAGATCTTTGGTGCTGACTTTATTTGTATCTCCAAAACAATCATGTGTTTTGCTACACAATCCGATAAAACCTCTACCTCCTTCGACATTGAACAGGCCAGGTGTCCTTTGTCGTGAAGCGCACGCGCATCACAACACGGTTCCGAAGGCACCCATTCTGTCCCTTCCAAACGACAAGTCACATAATCGGACGCGTGCGCGTCACAACAAACAGCAGGAAACCATCGGGACATATTTGTAATGTATTCTTGTCGTTTATCAGTAGTAACACAATCGTCTACACATGAACAAACTAGACTTAAATATATGGAATCCCTATCCATCTCGCAATATTGGAAGAGGCGCTCTACCTAATAATCTATAAAATCATAATAAAATTCCAGCATTCTCAATTTTGCATACTGGTAAACCATAAAACCAATTTGAAGAGCGAGATCGTATTTAATGGATTTCTTGTTCATTGTTAATTGGTACACGGATTCCGTAACTGGGTCTACCTGGCGAAAACGACGACTGTTAATTCCTCGGCTCGCCGTTTTACTATTACAAAATATAATACTTCTGTGGAGATCATTAATAGTTATACATTTTCCATAGCCACTATTTCTAATGGCCTTGTCCGGCTGTACGCCACCTTCGCGGCATGCATACGAGATGGCATGGGCGAAAGATTTGAAACACGGACTGGGTTCGTATTCTAAAACTTGATAAACGTGAGATACGACCAGTCCCTGTTTCAAGTACCATTTCAACAAAGGCGTACCTAAAACAATTTGTTTACCAAAATAGGAAGCCACAAGGGTACGGCGAGGAGTAGATAGTATATTGTGCTCTTCAGCATAAGCTCGCATGTAAGGACCGATATCGTCACGAGTAATGTCAATGTTTTTGAAAATTGATTGCATTTCACCAAAATAATCTTTAAGATGATCTGAAACGAAAATGTCGAACTTTACCATGCCAAATAGGCGATCTTCAACTACATTAAAAAAAAACGTATCATGGGTTATTCTTCATTTCAGGTTACGGTGAGGAAATTTTGAATTTATAAAATTTCTTACTTCGGAATTTATCCGAATTTCTTTCCACTGACATTCTTACATTTCGACGACGTCTGCATGTTTACGCAAGTACGTAGTATCCTTTTTAGTTTCTGCTAGGAGATCGGCCATAGACTTCCCGTTGATAGAGTTGGTGTGCTCCTAGTTACAAGGACAACCGTGAAAATAGCAACCATGAAAATTATAGATGTGATGTCACGTTTTCAAGCCGTCGTGATTCTGCAAGTTTTTGGTACGTTTCCACTGTGTGTTTGACCTACGGCATGTGCAAGCATATATGATCTGGGCCAGCTTTGTGCCTGGAAAGCGATTCGTTCCAAAGATATACGTGCATGGGACATTTGTGGACAATTTTGTATTCTGCGGGTCATTTATCGCCCACCCATTTACAACAGGTGATTGACCACCAGGTACCAATAGACTCTGCAGTAGCGCTTGTCAGCAACCCCGGTGCCCAAGTGACCGTGTGTTACCGTTGAGAAGTGCCTAAGTGACCGTGATCGTAAGCACCGTAAGCACTACCTGAATTGACCTCACTAACGCTACAACAATGGGCAAGACCACCGCTAAGCCCAGGTCCAATAGAGCGTCACAGTCGACCACTGGGACCGAACTTTTGAGGAAAACTGTGACGACGTCAACAACAACAGACGAGGCAACGTTCAAGAGACCGCTGGAAATGCACAAAAATATATTCCAGAAGTGCTTGCAATCCTTCATGGAAAGCACACACTCTAGAATAGACAACTTCATGGCCGAGACAATAAAAAACTATAACTGACCTAAAGCACAGCCTGCAGTATACTCAGCAGGAGGTGGCCGACCTCAAACGTGAGCAATCAAACTTTGACACGCAACATAGTGCCACTAGCGTCGATCACCTGCAAAAACAACTGTCGAAGCTAGAAGAGAATGTCGACTATCTAGAAAACCAAAGTAGACGAACGAACGAACAGCGGACGAAACGTGGGAAAAAACGGACCCCGGACGGTGTGTATGTAAATGAAGAATATTCACTGAAGGTCGTACAGAAACGTAAAGATCTACTTCCGAAGATGATGCAGCTACGTGCTAAAGGGAAGTGCGCGTACATCTCGTTCGACAGAATATTTGTCAGAGATCGCCGCTGACTGTCGTGTGGTATGCTATCTTGAACGCTTACGCATTTTTCCAGAACCATAGACCTACCTATAACCAAATATGTATCACGTCTACGTGAATTTGTATAACATGACTCGTGTAATTTATATTTCAATGCATTTATGTTGAATTTATTATTGTAATCAGTTACACGGTGAGTCAGACTCAAGTGTGACTAACATGCCTAGTCACCTTTTTTGTTTTTTTCCTTACTTGTTCTTTTCCTTGTTGTCCTTCTCACCCTTCACTTGTGTTTAATCAAAGTAACGTTTAATTGTAATTTGCTTTTGAATGTCATCATTACAAAACTAAACGTGAACTTTTTTTAACGATTTTCTTAATGCTATGTCAAAATTCGTTTTATCTATGTTAACGTTATTGCATAGGCTCCTTTACAAAATGTTATCAAAGAACTTTATAGTACCTGTGATGTTTTCTATACAGCATTTCATGTTTTTGATATATGCTTTTTAATGACATTTATTCTTGAGCGAACTGCTCCACATGAAATGACGTTGTATTTAAATAGTGCAATTTCATATAATTTACATTTTAGTCTACAGGTATATGGTGTGCATCGTTATATATTATCGATATACAGTCAATAATCACGTTGTTTTCGTTTTTGGAAGGGCAATGTTTTTACATTTTCTTTTCACTGCGTTTAGTGTTATAGTTATTTTTAATTTTTGGGACAGTGCATTATGTATAGTATTTCCCAAAAGCTTAATGTGTACGCAATAATCACTTTGTGTTTTGTTCAATAAACTTACGATATTCTCACTCTACGTTCATTTTGTGGCAGTACACGTGCTGTAATATATTTTTATTTATGATGCAATTGATTTTATGATATTATTTTATTTATGATGCAATAAGTATATTGTGTTATATATGCATGCGGAATATTCGTAATATTCTCTTTTACAAAATGTATTTGTATTATGCTCAGGGTATAGCTTGTGCAGCTCTTTCGCAACGTCTAGTCTATGTTTATATGATGTGTCCTGCAAACATAGAGCACAATTGTTTATTCAATTTTCTAATACGATTGATAACAATTATTTCTTAGCGCAATTTGGTGGTCTAGAAAAAAATTCTCTCTATCACATATTAAAAATGGATGAAATGAATGAAGATGGGGATGTTGAACCATTTCAACATTCACCATACTTTGACGATGATAATGTAATAAACCATTTAACGAACAAGCAAAGCAAATTTATTTTGCTAAGCCTAAACTGTCAGAGTTTAAATGCAAAAATTGACGAAATTTAAATAAAACTAAAGACATTCAGTGGCTGTGAGATTAGTGCTCTATGTTTACACGGAACATGGCTCGATGAAGAGGCTGACACTTCTTTATTTCAAATAGGTGGATATACATTAATATGGCAAGGCAAATATGTAGTGCACATGCTGGCCAGGCAACCTACCTCAGCAACAAATACAATTACAAATCTGTAAATATCCATGCTAATACAGACACTTAGGAAGGTAAATTTATTGAAAAACATGTTGTGCCTTGAAAAAATATGATTCTTGGAAATATATATAGACAACCTAAAGATATAATTGAAAATTACCGTATATTTACAATCGAATTTGCATCAAATTTAGTTGATTTACAAAAATCTAAAAGTGAAATAATAATTGCAGGAGATTACAATATTGACTTGCCAAAAATTATTGAAAAACCCATAATATGTGAATATTTCGACACAATCGTTTCACATGGTTTCTTCCCTAAAATTACTATGCCAACAAGACTTTCAGAATATCATGGAACACTCATTGACTTTTTTAATGGAATTTGTCAAAAGGATTCTTCAAATCCTCAGCTGGTATTTTAGTGAGCAATATTTCTGATCACTTTCCGTACTCTCTAAGTCTGGACTATGTCGAAACCTCTAATGCGATACCAAGGTTTCTACGAATAAAACAACAAAATCCTGACTCACGCAATAAATTTAAAATTGAAATAATAAACTCAAATATTTATGATAAACTTAACGCAGATGTTCATGCGGATCCTAATGAAAACTACAATGCTCTCGATTAAATTATTACTGCAGCTATGGATAAATGTCTACCTATTAAAGCAATTAAATATAACAAATATAAACATAAGAAAACTCCTTGGATTACCAAGGGCATTATTATGTCGATAAAGTTTAGAAACAAATTGTTTTCGGGAATTAAACAGACTCACGTAAATACAGAGCATTACCATCAACTTAAAACTGACTTACATACTTATAATAACATTCTTAAAATAATATTAGATTAGTTAAGCAAATGCATTACCAGTCCAGTTTTGAAAAGCATAAGCATGATGTTAAAAAGATGTGGTGTTTAATTAAATAAATTATTCAGAAAAGTCAAAAGAAAGAACAATTTCCAGATTTGTTCAAAGCCGACGGGGAAACGACTAGCGACAAATGCATTATTGCAAACCTATTTAACACGTGTTTTTTACTAATGCTGTTCCAACGCTGGCCTCTAAAACAACTACTAGTGGAGGTAAATCATACAAATATTACATGACAAACCCGATATTTCACACCTTCAGCTTGAACCCAATTGACATGGAAACTACTGTAAATATAATTGATCGTTTACCTCCAAAATCAAGTTGTGGAAAAGACAGTATTTCAAAACAATTACTAAAATTAATTAAAAAAAATATTATCAGCAATGCAGTCACTCTAATTATTAATCAATCAATAATAACTGGTATATTTCAAGACAAATTAAAAATTGCAAAAGTTATATCCCTTTTCAAAAAAGGTGATGTTTCTGAATTTAACAATTATCGTCCTATGTCTATCCTGCCAGTGATTTCAAATTTTGTTGAAGGGGTTATGTTTGATCAAATCCACGATTACTTCCAACTTAAAGCGTTATACTACAGTAACCAATATGGGTTTAGAAAGAAACTACTACTGAGTTTGCTACACTCTAAATCATAGACAGAATTATACAAGAACTTGGTAAATCGGTTAGTCCAATGAAAATATACCTTGATTTATCAAAAGCATTTGATACAATTGATCAATATATATTGGTACAGAAGTTAAATTACTATGGGTTAAATGACAAGGCTCTGGAACTTTGTAAGAGTTATTTACAAAATTGTAAGCAATACGTATAACTTGAAAATGTTATGTCTAAGGAAATAGTCATCAACATTGGTGTCCCTAAAGGTTCAGTTTTAGAGCCACTCTTATTTATTATATACATAAATGACATAGCACTTTCTAGTGACCTATTCAAATTCATAACGTATGCTGTCGACACCACCATTACTAGTACACTAAATAAATTTAACGATTCTGAAGGCCAAATACGAAGTGAACATACTAACAAAGAATTAACAAAGTTTAGCAATTGGTTGAAAGCTAATAAACTGTCACTAAATGCCAAAAATATTAAATTGGTGAGTTTTCATGTGCCTAAAAAAAGTAGAATGCCCTGTATTACAAATAGATGGGGCATAAATTGAATGTGTAAATTATTTAAATTTTTTATGCATCACAATAAAACACCATTTAAACTGGCAGAGTCATACAAACAAAATAGCAAATAAAATATCTAAAACAATAGGCATACTAAATAAACTTAAAAACTTTTTACCACATAATACATTATATATTATGTACAATGCTCTTATTCTCCCTCACATTAATTATGGCTTACTTTTATGGGGTCATCAGGCACATCGAATTTTAAAATTACAGCAAAAAGCAATACGAATAATATCCTGAAGTATATACAATGCCCACACAAGTCCAATTTTTAAAAGAAATTTATGGGGTGGCTCCTGTGCTAGCGATATTATATATCTTAATGGGAGTCTCCCGACCTTATCTATTACTTACGTTATTCGTTGTATATGCATCGTATTTATAGGTCAAATAAATTGATTCCCAGTTCTAATTTGTGAGGTCTGATAAATGGTGCAAGTCTTGATACACCACCCGTCAACGGGAAGTCTACGATCAACGATACGTTTCTCCACTCCGTTAATTGATATCTTATGCATGTTTTTTTCTTGTGACTCAAACATTCTAGCCAATAAAGAGCCATCTTACCATAAATACGTAATGTTTTCAGTTTAAAATTATTTTCATGGCTACGACGCGTATAACATCCGGTAGGCATATCTTGTGTAAGGGCCCAAAGGTAGAAAGCATTCGCGTCGTAGCCTACAATAGAACTGCAGGTGCGAACTTAGTCGCCTCCTTCTTCTGATTCTCGAAGACGTGTAACATCGACTTCGTGATGGCGGTGATATATTACTGATGGGCCCCTTACGATGGCTTTTTAACACATCGTGTAAATCTGAATCCTTTTGATTAAATAGACTAAAATAAATATCACGTGGTAATGTGTCAAACATATATTTCATGGTTAGACCGGCAACGCTAATGCCATCTTTAAGCATGCCTATGTGGCGCAATTTGTAAAAAGAAAACTATTTTTGATAGCTTCTAGGAAAGGAACGACATCTCTATTGTTTTACCAAATAAGAAAATCACGAATAGTTTTTATATCGTGATCGCGCCAAATTTGTTCGCAGCACGCGAAATTTTCGTCAGAAATATCTTCGTTTTTCAACTCGCTATCAACATCTTACTTTGAAGTAAGGGATTCACAGTTGAGTTTTCATAACGAAGTCACCCACTCGTAGGGAAAGTAAACTTTAGTTTGTGTACACCCGTACGCTTTCAGAAATTTATCGTAACTAAACCCGGGAGCCAAATAATTTAAAATGTCCACAAATTTCAAAGTCGATGTTTTGTAATTAGTGTCACGCATTACCACGAACATAGAGTTTTTTTAATAATTCTTATTTGATTCGTTCTCGTAGTCCGTCTCGTCACCTACGTCGGTTGTTAGGAAGTGTGATGTGATATATTTTTAATGACGTTCAAATCGTATTTTCCAGAAATAAACCCAATGATGGATAGTTCTCTAATAAATCCGTGAAACATACCAATTAATTTTGAAATTTGTTCTTCGCTGATTATAGGTAAAGTTGTCCCGTCATCTAGAATTTCGTCTAAGGAAGGTTCAAGCGCTCTAGCCTCTGGTGATCGAATATCTTTTAGTTGTTGATTTGGTTCATCAAAAACAAAACTATAACGTGTATTCACAATTTCGGAAGTTACAGTGTATATAAGATATCAACATCAGGCTCAAGAGTATCAATATCAGCTCCACGACTTATTGCGAAATCTCGGAAAAAACAAAGATGATGTTCATACGGAGGTTTGCCGTGTCAGAGCTACTCACAGGCCAACGAATTTAAACCTTTATTCGTGACCACATAGTCGGGGAGGATTACACGGCCAGCACCTATAGGGTGATCAGGTATGATGTTTATAAAGAAGGTAACGTTTGATAACTGCCCAACTTAAAATATCTTTTTCTTCAAAATAATTTTAAAATGACTGAATTTCATCTGCATTAGTGATTAAACGGGGCATGTCCAGAAACCTACCGGAATTTTTTTAGAACAATGAAAATAATGTTCTTTTGTTTTCTGGTTAAATAAAATAAATCCGAAACTTAAATTAATTTTGAAGGCTCTAGTTTATTCATCTAAAACGTTCCACAATGTTGAATGTAATGAGGTCGTGTCCGTATCTGTTAAACGAATGTTGTAATTCTCTGGACGGGCCCCCTACGATATCGTGTACGAATAGCAGACCACTGACTCCTATACAAATTAAACACATTATTACAGGATCTTCTTGCAATGGAGAGGCAGCAGGTGGCAACGGAGAGACTGGGGTTGACGGCCGTTTCGGTAATGATGATGATGATGCGGTCGGTCATGACGTCACACCCGATGACGGCGACCGTCGGCGTTTTCGGGATTTCTACAATAACATATATTTTTTATAATTCATTACAACACGAATGTATTGTCCAGTAGTAATGCACAGGATAAGTTTCCTTTTGTTGAGGGTAGAACATGATTTGTTAGATTAAGTTAATTAAGTTAATAAAACTAATACAACTAGGAAATGCGTTCATAAGTTGGATAGTTAAACATGTAGTAAAGTATTCAACTAATTAAACACACAAGATTGAAAAAACACTGCAATAACGGTACGTATAACTAGACGGGAGAAAAGTTGTCTTTTATGGCACGGTAGTCAATTTCTTCAGTTGATATGTATACTAAATACGGACATGTTCGGTGATAATACCCGACATCTTCAAAGATTACTGACCGTGGTACCTTCGGTCACTGACGCAAGCGGCGCAGAGGTAGTGGGAACGCCGTCAGCGATGCGCTCCTTTTCTTGGCGCTGATTTTTCTATTGTTTTATACAAACATGTAGAGAGATGAAATTTGTAGCAGCATCTGAAATAACGACAAGTTGACTTTTAATAATGTTATACAAAATATAAATATATGAAATTTGTAGCAGCACCTGAAATAAAGACAAGTTTACTTTTAATATTGTTATATAAAATATAAACAGGTGAAATCTGAAACATGTTAAAGAATACGATCATGTTACCATTATTTCTTCAACGTGCGCTTCCCGCCGCTGCTGCTTCTGTATCTTCCTCTGGCAATAACCCTTCTTGATATGACGCTGCCAATTATGTTTTTGTGAATGTGCTGCCGCACATACAGCACGCGAAGTGCGGCAGCACATTTACTCGGTTGGTCGGTGACGGAGGCAGAGTCGTCGTGGCCAGTGGTGTCCCGGTGGCTGTCGGGGTCGGTTGTCTCTTGGGGGCATGGGCCCCTTGATGAATTTCTACACGAATAATTAAATATTACAGACTCTAAAATATGGAAAAATATGATCAAAATTCACGTGACCAAAAGTACGGTGATCAGCAGACGATAACTATATGGAGATAATGCCTCGATAGGAATAGGATGGGAGCGGCTATGTTGAAAGAAAGTATGTGGGAGCCGCCATTTTATTGGAAGTAAAGATATACAGGGACGCAATTTGTTAGAAGTAAACATATACTGGGACGCCATGTTAGCGGAAGTAAAATATACAGGGACGCCATTTTTAAGGAAGTAAACAATATACAAGGACGTCATTTTGGCGGAAATAAACATTCACGGGGACGCTATTTTAGCGGAGATGAGTGGGAAACCGTCGTTTTGAAGGGATGTACATAGGGAGCCACGTTTTTTGGTGGGAAGAAGGTAGGAGCCGCCATTTTAGGCGAAAGTGAATAGTAATGCAATATAAAGTTTAACTCACCACCAGCGCGTCCAGCTCGGCTTCCTCCCTTGTCCGTTTCCGTCCCCCCACAACAGCTGCAGGCGACTTGGCACTTCCAGTTGTCTCGGCGACTAAAGCTCAAGCTGCATACTGGGCACTGAAATCCTGCCCGGGAAGGGGTGGTATCGTGGGTTTTAGGACCGTCTCACCGGCGGCATCAACAAGAGGTTGAGGCGGCGGAGTCCGACGGACGACATTCTAAACGTACGAAGGATTGTTATTAGACGTCGTGTTTTCATACGTGTCTTAATGTTAGATAATTACACATACGAAAAATAGTAAAATGGAAATATAATATTAATAAAAACCTACCATAAGGGACGATAGTGATGCTGGCGCTGTTGGGGTTGCAGGGGTTGGTGTCGGGGTTGCTGACGCCGTAGCCGGTAGCGGGGGAAGGCGACGACAAAAGGTATAGGAGTCAAGCCCGCAAAGGTATGAATGATGTCCTCCGGCCCTCTGGCAGCCTCAGGGTATGGCCAACCTTTCCTTGTCTGATTCTTGTCCACGTCGAATGACGAATGACAAGCACATTATCTCCACGGCCTTATTTACGATCACATTGAGTATTAAGGTCACGTCGGCGTGCCGAAAGATCACAGACTGCAGAGTAGAAAGTACACATGGGCGGACCGCAGAGTAGAAAGCAACTCTCAAACTACCTCTCAAAGTAGATATTAAAGTACCTCACAAGGTAACTAGCTCTCAAAATAGCTCTCAAACTACCTCTCAAAGTAAGGAGCTCTAAAATTAGCTCTCAAACTACCTCTCAAACTACCTCTCAAAATAAGGAGCTCCCAAAGTAGCTCTCAAACTATATATATATATATATCAAAGTAGCTCTCAAACTACTTCTCAACGTAAGGAGCTCTCAAAGTAGCTCTCAATCTATCGGCCTAGAACTTTGGCCTAGATATTTAGTTCATGACTAATCTCCCAGGGTGGTATTTATAGTTAATGACCTATCCGCCCGGTGGCGCTACTTGCTTTTTGACCTTGATTTATATATTTGGCCTAGATATATGACCTTGACATTTGATCTTCCTCTTCCTATACCCATAATCACTCATCCCCGCTAATTGACGCTATTTACTACTCAACGCGAAAAAGTGTCAACACACAGTACTGAAGACGACAATTTCCGTAGTTTGCTTTAATAAACTAGTTAGTTAATTAATTGATTATGTGTTAATTAATTAACTCATTAAAATGCTAATGTCAGCTATTTGTTATCAAGGTATCATCGTTTTGAGTGGTAAAAATAAAAATGGTAGAACATTTTTGAAAAGGAAAAGCCTGCAGCACCCGGTATTCCCAGGCGATCACCCATCAAAGTACTAACCGGGCTCGACGTTAGTAGTATAGAGGCGCTGTACGGTATCCAAACCCTACCTATAAAAAACGTTTTAATGACCACTAAACGTTTTCGGCCATCTACTTATAAAAAAAGATCAAAGGCTTTTTTTGACACTAATTAGTTTCGGGAACCTACTTATAAAAAACGTGATTGATTACGCTGGTAATTTGATACTAATTGGACACCTACTTATAAAAAACGTGATTGATTACCCCGAGATGCCACCTAGCGGTGAGTGCAGAGACCCTTTTAGTTCGTCCCCTAGCGATCAACGCCGTACTTAGCGCGTGCTGACGTAAGCAATAATGCGTTTATCGCGCGAATATATAAGCATGATAAAACCACTGTATAAACGTCGACGACGGATTAGCTCTCCTGGGAGAGTGTTCGACTAGGGATCGAAAGATTTCCGGTCCGAATCCGTTCGTCGACACTTTTTATAATCGTTGTATGTGAGATGCCACCTAGCGGTGAGCGCAGAGATCATTGTTTCCTATAATATAACCGGGGTAAAACCACTGCATAATCGTTGGCGACGGTATAGCTCTCTTAGGAGAGTGTTCGCCTAGGGATCGAAAGATTCCGGGTTTGAACCCTAGTCGCAACTTTTTAGTTCCTCTATCTAGCGGTGGTGACAGTATATAAGCGGTGGCGGTAGCGGGTGATCGGTAGTTGATATGATGTCGTCACCTATAAGGTTTGGTGGATCGCGGTCGTTATTGTCGAATATGTATTTGTGTCCATTGTCGGCGTTCGGTCGGGGCTTTCGTTCCGTCGAGCACGCCTATCAGTATAGGAAAGCAATATTCAACGGCGACGTGGAATGTGCCGAACATATCAAAAGTGCGCGATCATCTTATGCAGCGAAACGACGCGGTTACGACATTCGAAAAAAGAAAACGGGAACCAAATGGACCGACGTTAGGGTGAAGTGTATGAAGGCGTTGTTGAGGAGGAAGTTTGACGGATCGAGCGATTTGAAGGCCGCACTGTTGGCGATCGGGGACGCCGAATTGGTGGAATGGGTAGCGAGTAGGGAGGGTTTCTGGGGTACCGGAATCGGGGACGATGCGGGGGAGAACATGCTCGGTAAACTGTTGATGAAGTTGCGCGATGCTTATAAAGACGCGTAAAAAAGTGTTCGTCGTTCAGTCGTGAAAAATGAACGGACCGTCGTTGTAGCATCCTTTTACGTGTATAGTAGCCGGTCCTGCGGGATGCGGTAAGACGACGTTCGTCGAGCGTCTGATACATCACGACGCTATGGTCGATCCGCCGCCGGAGAAAATCCTGTGGTGCTAAGGGCAATGGCAGAGCGGCTACGCGTCTATGTCTTCGAAAATAGAGTTCGTAGACGGTCTGCCGGATCCGAAACGTTTAGACGGTAAATCGAGGACGCTTCTAGTACTCGACGACCTCATGGAGGAAACCGATAGCCGGGTGACGGTACTATTTACTAAAAAAGTCATCATTATAATACGTCGGTCGTACAATTGCGACAGAACATGTTTCCGAAAGGGAAAGAAAACCGTACAATCAGCCTGAACGCTCAATACATAGTGCTATTCAAGAGCCCCCGAGATGCCGGCCAAGTAGGTCACCTAGCGAAACAGATGTACCCGGGAAAGGTCAACTACATGATAGAGGCTTTCAAAGACGCAACGTCGTCGGCGTACGGCTATCTATTCGTGGATCTGAAACAGGAAACGGAAGAGGACATGCGCCTGCGTACGTGCATATTTCCGGACGATCGCCTTCAGTACGTGTACGTACGGAAGGGTGGTGGCGGTGGTGGTGGTGTCGGCGGCGGCGTCCAAAAAGAAGAGAGGGACGACGGGGCGTACGTTTATTAGTCGCTATGACGGGGCGTGCGATGGTAGCGAAGCGACGACCGAAGGTAGCGGGACCGACGAATCGAGTGAAGAGACACATTTTCGCCCTGCAGCTGTTGGAGAGGCATAGGCGGAACATCGATCTGCGAAAAGCCGTGATCGGCCACGCGGACGCCGGTATCATTTGTAGTCTGTGCGATGGCGCGTACAACATTCCGAAAGGGAACGTGAAGTTGTCGCCGAAGCAGAAACGCGTGTTGGCGAAATACCGGAATCACCTGCGTAAACTCGCCGACAAACACGTTGCGCTTAAACAGAAGCGTGCCGTCTTGCAAAAGGGTGAGGGTGGTTTTCTGACGGCCCTGCTAGCGCCGTTAGCGAGCACCGTTCTCCTTCCGCTGCTCAGACAGGTGATCGGCAGCGGGTGATTGATGCAGTACGCGAAGAAGATGGCGTTGGTCGACCCACGATTGGTGGAAAGCCTCCTACCACGTGTCGATCAGCCACCGAGCAGGCCCCGATCACGTGTGCTGAGTAGCCTGGACAGCGACATGAGGAACATTCTAGAACGTTCGGATTTATCCGAACGCGATAAGGTGGCGTCGTACAATCAACTGCTGAGTCGGTACAACACGATAGAGGCGGCTCGAGCGGCGCAACCGGTACGCGTGTCGGTGGTCAACAGCAGCGGCGAGACGCCTGCGGTGGGGGCGGCGACGGTGGCACCACCATCGTCGGAGGTCGTAGAGCGCGAAATCATAGCCAGTATGCCGAAAACGCTGAAAGGGAAGACGGGACTGCTTATCGAAAAAATCAAAGCCGATCCGTTGTGTCGATGGAACGAGCGCGGCGAATTCGTGTACGACGGTAAAACGATTGCGGGGAATAACATGGTCGATCTAGTGAACGATCTCATGCGAACGAGATCGAAGACGACAGCGCCCGTAGGATGGCGAGAGTTCGGGTTGCGCATTAAGGATATGAATATCCCTATGGAATTCGTGGGCAACCCGCGCTATCGGTCGTACATGGAGCGACGACAGAAGCGCCTACTAGAAGAGTCGACGTTGATGACGCCGACGACTACTTCATCAGCGACGCCGGAGTGGAGACGTCGGATGCGACGCGAGACTAAACGGAGACAACGATCCCCTTCGTTGGGCGTCGCGGCGTGGGACACGTGATGCCGTCACGACGCACGATAACGGCCATCGTCGTCGTCTTCACCATCGCGCTTATCGCTCTCTATACGTGTATAATAATCATCGTACATTTATCATCATCGTCGTCGTCGCCATGGTGTCCGGGTGGAGTCGTCGTCGTCGTCGACGTCGGTCAAAACGAAAGCCTCGACAGCAACGAAACGACAACGACGACGACGACCAGAATAGCGTTTACTTCGATCCGAAACGGGTGGGAAGTTACGGAGGCGTCGACGCGTTGCACCGGGCGTCAAAACTCCGACGTCCGGCCGTCGAGAGGTGGCTTGCGTCGCAGGACGCCTGTACCCTACACAGACCGGTTAAACGTCATTTCAAACGACGTCGCGTCATCGTAGGTGGTCGAAACCAGCAGTGGCAAGCCGATCTGGTCGACTTGACTAGACTGAAAACGCACAACGACGGTATAACATGCCTATTGACGGTGATCGATGTGTTTTGGAAGTGGGCGTGGTGCGTTCCGTTGAAGAGTAAGTCCGGCCCGTCGCTCGTCGTGGCCTTCGAGCGCCTGCTGAGCGGTGGCGACGAGACGCCGAACTCGCTGCAGACCGATAAGGGGACCGAGTTTTTGAACCGACCCCTGCAAGCGTTGCTAAAGAGTCGCGGCGTTCATCATTTCGTGACGCATAACGAGGAGACTAAAGCGAGCGTCGTGGAACGGTTTAATCGGACTTTGAAGACGCGTATGTGGCGTTATTTTACGAAACACGAGACGCTGCGCTACGTAGAGGCATTACCGGATTTCGTGCGATCGTACAACAACGCCTACCACCGAAGCAACGGTAGGACGCCGGCGAGTGTCGACGCGACGAATCAGGAGGCCGTATGGCAACGACTGTACGGGGGTGGAGACGACTGTGGACAACGGCGAAAACCGAAACTACGCGAGGGAGATCGCGTACGTATCAGCAAGACGAGGGGTCAATTCCAAAAAGGATACATGGCTAACTGGAGCGAGGAGCTCTTCACCGTCGTAGAGGTGCACCCGTCCGATCCGCCCGTTTATCGCCTGAAGGACGACGCCGGGACGCCGGTAGAGGGCGCCTTCTACGAACCGGAACTACAACGCGTAGTCGTTCCGAAGGACAAACTGTATCGCGTGGAGGCGGTTCTACAGCGTCGTCGGCGTCGCGGCGGCGGCGGAGGGTCGGAGGCACTCGTAAAATGGAGCGGATATCCGGCCTCTTTCAACAGCTGGATCGACGCCGAGTCGCTCGTGGACCTATAAAAAGACTACTACAAGTGAGGAGGCGAGGGTGATGAGAATGAATCGTTGGATGCGCCACACGGGGTGCTGGCGACTGCACGAGACGGGAATATGCAACGGATCTTCGTTCTTACCGTATAAAGGTCCCTGCTGTATCGACAGAACGCAGTGGCGCGACGATGAGCGACGACGACGAAACTACCTCAAGTGGCGATCGTCGAACGAACGCCGGCGCCGAGCACGCGGACTCCGTCGACGAACACGCGGACTCCATCGACGCTACCACCACAACCACCGCCGAACCCGTTCCATGGCGAATCTGCGGCAACGAATGCCCTAAGGGCGAAATCGTATTCCTCTGTCAGGTCGTCGTCCTGTACTTCGTCATCGCCGTTAGTATATACAATCTGACGAAAGGTCAAGGTGACTCCAACCTGTGGACGGTGCTGTTGAGCAGCTGTCTCGGTTACCTGCTCCCGAGTCCGTCATTGAGTGGCGGCGAACGTCCACGTCAACAACAACACGATGGCGGTCTCGTCTGTCTTTTACCTCACGCTACCGAGCAACGCGTCTATGAAGAGTCACCCGAAAAATACGTTGACGCACTACGTCACGACGTTGCCGCGACGTTTCGACCTGTCGGGGGAGTTTGAATGCAGACTGGTGTCGGTACAGTATCCGCACACGTGGTACAACGTGAGAAAGAAGGACGCCTACTTCTACCTGACTTGCGCGTCGGGCGATCCGGGTATTTACTCGCAGGTAGACGAATACGGCATCACCACCCTGATATACCGTCAGACCTCGATTCCTCACGGTTTCTACCACAACGTTTATACGTTGTTGCACAAGATCAACGAGGCGCTAGAGAAATTGTGCACCAATAAGGTCAAGGTCATGCTAGAGTACAGCAACGTTTCTAACCGATTTACGCTACTTATGTCGCCGGGTGTCGAATTTATCATACCTCATAGGAGTCGTCTGAAGGATGTACTCGGTTTCCATAGCAACACGATCCTGAGTGGCCCTATGTTTGGCCCCACGCCGGCAGTCGTCATCGACACCATGCCCGTCGCGTACACGTACGAGTACGAAGGTCGCGATACGGTGGATATGTTGGCGGGCACCGAGACCCTGTACGTGTACACGGATCTCGTGGAACCGCGCGTCGTCGGTGACGTGTACGCGCCGCTCCTTCGAAACATCGCCGTCCGCGGTACGAACGGTGACATTATTTCGGAAACGTTCGATCGCGTGCAATACGTGAAGCTGCTACGGAATCAATTCGATACGATCGAACTCGATATAAGAGACGATCACGGTCAACCGGTACCATTCGAGCAGGGGAAGGTGGTGACGACGCTTCACTTCAGACGCTGTAAATCGAAATTATTTTAACATGCCGTCGTCGAAGAACCCGTACGTGGACTACTACGTTCGTCAGGTCGGCGGTCAGCTGCCGGTCTTCGTCGGTGCTCGGGGGCAACGAGGTCACGGTCTGGGCAATCTCTTCGGGAGCCTGTTTCGAAGCGCCATGCCGCTTATCAAGAGAGACGCGTTGGCGTTGGGAAAACGTGCGCTCAACACCGGCATGCACGTGGCACGCGACGTCGTCGCCGGCGGCAATCTGAAACAGTCGATAAAACGACGCGCGAAGGAGGCCGGCGCCGATCTTCTCGACGGCCTATTGAATTCGCAGGCACCACCGCAGAAGAAGAGGAAGAAAAAAACGCAGCAGCAGCGCCCCCGCGGCGGCGGTGGCATAAAGAGACCGCGCCTAGCGGCGACGGCCGTCAGTAGGCGGAAGAGACGGCGCCGGTGACGCAGCCGAGCGGCGCGCCATGACGGCCGATAGCGACGAGGTGGAGATGATGGGACGCGTGCTCGTCGACGCGTTTATGCTAAACAGACTTATGCCGAAAGGCGTCGACACGAAAATACGCATGGTGCGCTCCAAGGACGCCTTCGCGCTCATGGGCGCGCAAGCCGTACCGGGTGGCGCGTCGTGCTGCAGGCGATTCGCCTGCACGTGCGAAAGGTGTAGTTGAACCCGGACGTCCAGATGGGAACAGTTCCCGATGCGCCGCATCGACTGCAAATCGTTCTCGATAACGGCGGGTACGCTATCGCCCACGCACTAAAACTTGTACATGGGTACGATTCCGAAACGCATCTTCCTGATGATGATCGATAACGTCGCCTACAACGGCAACTACCCTAGTAATCCGTTCTACGCGCGTCACAACGACATAAACTTCCTCACGCTCGTCGTCGACGGACGTCAGGTGCCGAGCAAACCGCTGCAGCCGGACTTCCCGCACAACCGGTACGTACGAAGCTACATGAATCTCTTCGAGGCGACCGGAAAGGCGTACGAGGACGAGGGAAACGACGTATCGCGTACGGACTTCGGCGCCGGCTACACCTTCTTCGGTTTCGACCTGACCCCCGACTGTTGCGACGGTGAGCATTTCAACGTCGTGCGTCAGGGGACCGTGGGCGCCGAAATGCACTTCGGGATGCCGCTACCACATCCGGTGAACGTCGTCGTGTACGCGGAATTCGAGATGGTGCTGGAGATCGACAGGAACCGTAACGTCGTGTACGACTGGTAAAGGATACGTTCCAACTGATGCGTCGCCTGGAACACAATACGTACGCTAAACGTATCGTCGTCGGCGTCGTGCCTAAAGACGCGCTACTTACCGCCATCACCACCGTTTACCCGACGGCCTTCGTGTGCAACACCGACGACGGCGGCGAACCGGGGCAGCACTGGGTGGCCATCTACGTGGACGCCGACCGGCGTGGCGAGTACTTCGATTCGTACGGTCTGCCGCCGCTGCACGCCGACTTCCGCGCGTTCCTGCACCGCAACTGCGGCGACGCGTGGACGTACAACGACAAGCGGCTGCAGAGCGACGCCTCTAACGTGTGCGGACAATATTGCGTCACCTACCTTCTCCTCCGATGTCGCGGTATGCCGTTGACGACGTTCCAGAGCCTATTCGGCACCAATCGGGTGGCCAATGACTGTCTCGTATTCGATTGGTTAAAACCGCATTAATTTCGCTTTTACGTGTATAGTAGTAGTAGAAATAAAAAAATAAAAACGATGATGTACACAATTGTATTGTTGTTTATTATTACCCTACCTACATACATACATACAGAAACTACCCCTAGGGGGGTGGGGCATTCGTTAGGTTAGACGAGTTAGACGAGTTAGACGACGAGTTAGACGAGTTAGACGAGTATCGGCGCCGTGGTGACGCCGTCGTCGAGAACGCGGCGTTTAGCGTAGAAGTAGCTCAACGCCGCGCGCTCTTGAACGTACGTCAACACGGACGAGTCTTTCACCTGGAAACCGCGGTTCCAGCCGACGCCGTTGCGTCGGTCGCGCAGTACGGCGAGGAAGGTGTGCTCTTCGATGTCGTTCTGACGCTTACTCAGTCCCTTCGTACTGTACTTCGGTCCGTTATCGCCGCCGAAGCAGTAGTAGGTCTTGCTGCACAGCGCCACGAATCCGTCGCCGCGCCACTCTTCTTTGAAGAGACCCGGCGTTCGACGATCGAACAGACGTCGGCGCGCGCAGCAGGCCGGCACTTCCTCCCACGCTAGTCCGGCGTCGCGCCGTCGTACGTATGCGTCCACGTGCGCGTCGCAGCATTCGGCCGGAAACCAGAGCGATCGATTCCGGAAGTATTGTTCGCGACGTTCTTCCGGCACGAGCGCGTCGACGTCACGTCCGGCGAGGGCGATGTACGCCGAGTCCGTGTCCATAGCGCAGTACTGGAAGAGCGGACGGGGGATGTAGTCGTCGACGAAATCGAAATAAAATTCCAGCATTCTAAATTTTGCGTACTGCAAGACGAAATAGCCGATATGTATCGGCAAGTCGTAGACGACTTTGCGCTTATTCAGCGCCACTTCGTACAGAGCGTCGTCGACGACGACGTCGAGTTGCCGGAAGCGACGGTTGTTGAAGAGCATCGACGCGCCGACCGGCATGGCGTACTTGATTTCCCGGTGCCGATCGACGCGCGTAATCGTTTTCCCGTAGGAACTGTTGCCGAGTAGTTTAATGGTATCGGCGATGATCGATTTGTCGGGATCGATATCGCCCTCGCGTCGCGCCGTCGAGACCATGTCGCCGAAGCGGCGAAAGCACGCGATCGGCGCGTACTCGATGACCTGGTAGACGCGCTCGACGACGAGACCGTGCGCCAGATACCAGCGTAGGAGGGGCGTCGCGAGCACGATCTCGGCGCCGAAGTAGCTACCGACGAGCGTCCGTTGAGGTCGGGTGAGGAGATCGTGCGACTCGGCGTAGTCGCGCATGAACGGACTGAGATCGTCGCGCACGATATCGACGTTCTTGAACACGGGCTGCATTTCGGCGAACTTGTCGCGCAACGCTTCCGGCACGGCGATATCGCACTGCACGAGGCCGAACAGAGAGCCATCGCGCACCGCCTCCAGTATCGTCGAACGCGTAATGGGCGTGGTCGGAGGTTGCCATCGTGACGCGTCGGGCGGCGTCGGCGCCGCGGGTGGTCGCACGGCGTGTCACTGGCACTCCCATATTTCGACGACGTCGTCGACGAAACGGCGCAGGTAGGTGCTCACGGCGATCGTCGCGGCGTACAGCGTCGTCATCGGTTGTCCGTTGACGGATTTCGTCGTCACGTGCGCCTGACACGTCGGGCAGACGTGAAAATAGCAGCCGTGAAATTGATACGCCGTTCGCGTGGCGGCGCAACGGCCGTCGACTCGGTGCTTTCCGATGCGCTTCTCGCGTCCGTTCAACTGGTGACGTATACGCGCGCCGGTTTGCTCCTCCACCCACGTCAACCACTCCACGGCCATACGACCGTAGCGGTGCACGCGTTCCGCTCGAAAGGCATTCTCCGCGCGCCGGCGCGTGTACCAGCCCGTCGGCATCTCCTGCATTATCGCCCATAGATAGAGGCCGTTTGCGTCGAAACCGACTATCGAACGACACGGCGCGTCGCCGCCTCGAATCGTCGTCACGCCGGCCTCGTGGTGGCGCGCGAAGAAGATCGACGACGATCTGCGACTGCAGCAGACGGTGCAGATCTTTGTTCGGCTCGTTGAAAAGCGAGAAATGAATCGACGTCGGCAGGTCGTTGAACAGATACAACAACTTCAACCCCGGTACGCTGATGGCGTCCTTGAACATGTCGATACGTCGGCGCCGATAGAAGGCGAACTGGCGATCGACGGCCTCGAGAAACGGCGCCACGTCTCGATTTTTATACCACACCATAAAATCGCGCATCGACGTCATGCCCTCGTCACGCCACGCCGTCTCGCAAATCTCGTACGCCTCCGCGGAGATTCCCTCGCGTTTCAGGTGGCTGTAGAAAGCTTCGCGCGGCGGCAGGGCGGTTTCGTCCAGACGCGTCAACGCGTCGATATGTTCGTACGGAAAGTACCCCTTCGTTGCCGCGCAACCGTACGCTTTCAGAAAGCGATCGTAGCTAACGCCGGGCGCGAGGTAATTCGTTATGTCCAGGAACTTCAACGTCGTCGTCGACAGGCACATGTAATTTTTCTGACGTTTAATGGTAAACGCCGACGACGTGTGCTGCGCGTCGCCGGTTATGAGCAGGGGGGTCAAGTACTTCTTGACGACATTGAGATCGTACTTACCCGAATTGAATCCCAGTACGGGCATTTGACGAAGGTGCGACCACAGGCTGTCGGCGAGAGTGGCGTACGGTGACGCATCGGCGTCGTCGTCGTTGCATCGTCGTCGCCAGTCGGCGTCGAGCGCGTCGAGCGCCTCGAAGGTCGCGTCGTAGCGGGGACGTAGAATTGCGCACGCCGCCGCGCTCACGGCTTCCAGGTCGTCGATGAGGCGACGCGCGAGTTCCGTCGAATCGCCGGTCGTGACGTAACACCGCGCCGCTTCGTGACCGGGCACGTTCGACGCGACGCTCACGCTGAGCAGTTCGTGTCGCGCGATCCACCGGCATTTGTCGGTATCCGTCGGCAGATCGTTATCGGCGAAATAGCATTCAAAATCGAACGTCGCGCGGTACGGGTAGTAGCGCAGGTCGTCGTCGCCGACGTCGATGCCTTCGTCGTCGAGCCGCTCAAATACGGACGGCGACGGTTGGTAGATACCGCCGGGGAACACGTGACGAACGCCACCTTCGCACGTCGATTCGTGACGTCGTAAATCGTGCGCGTTCCGCCAGAGGGAGTTGCCACATTTTCCACACTTGTACGTTTTCGTGTACAGGCGCGGGTCGCTTATGTACGAGAAGTGCGTCTCGTACAGGTTGACGTTCAGGGTCGTGGGGTGGGCTTCGCGCGACAGACGGACTAGTTCGGCGGTGTCATTCGTCAGTCGATAGACGACGACTTTGATGCCAAAAACCGTCTACACGCGATCCAGTTCGTTCAGGCGCACACCGTTCGAGGCCGACGTGCGCGTGGCGCGACAATACTGCGCGTGCAGTCGTTTAGCGACTTTCGTTAAACGGTTCGTATCGATGTGGCGGCCACTTTCGCCTCGTCGGTGATCTTGCAGGTGGAGACCGATGCACCGGAAGAGGCATAAATGGTCGTCGTAGGGCGTACCTCGATAATCTTTCGTCAACGACACGATGGCCCTGTTGAGGCGCACGTAGACGGGAAGCGTCACGGCAACGCAGCCGATAGGATGATTGATGATGGCGTTCACGAAGTAGGTGGCGTTCGTTACGAGCTCGACGATCCACCCCGAGTCGGGGCGCTGCGCGATGGCGTACTGCAGTACGTCGGTCGTGCGCACGGCGTCGAGGAATCGTTCGAACGAACGGCTATCGGTAACTAGGGCGGGTGTTTCGAGGAGGCGACCGCAACAGTTACAGGAAGAATGAAAATATCGGTACCGACCCGACACCTTGTGGCGTAATACGAAACCGTAGCTTACGTTAATTTTAAACGCATTCTTTTGTTCGCGAAACATTTCCCTCAGAAGCGGTTCGAGCACCCGCGTACTCGTACAGGCGGTCATGCGATAGTTGTAACGCGACTGCACGGGACCGCGCTCTACCGACGTCTCTATGCTACGCCGGTGCTCGTCCACGACACGCTGTAGATCGTCGGGTGACGGCGCCCTAGCGGCTGCCGCCTCCACCGATGGTTCATTACTACTACCAGGAGGTGGCGACGTCTGACGGCCACACCGCAGCTTCAGGTGTTGTAGCATAGCGTAGCGCATAGTGAACGTCGCGCCACATTTTGGGCACTCTCGACGTTTTATGCATAGCGCATCGTTGCCGCATCTTTTCGAACTCTTCGCGTGTCGTTCTAACGTCGATTGTTTCGCGAAATAGCCCCCACATTTCGGACATTGCCATCTAGTAGGAAGAGATGGTGGTGGTGGTGGCATTCTCTAATGTGGTGATATTTTTTCGAGCACCGCTATTTATAACAGTGGTGGCTGTGGTGGTGGTGGTAAGTATACCATATCGGGGGAATGTGGTTTTAGGTAATGCGGGTAACTCGGAACGATAGTGGAAGGAATGTTTTTTGCGGTAACAAGTGATGGTGGTTGCGAACTAGCGGAAATTTTTATAACTAACTCGGAATGTTTTAGGTAACCCTAACGGTGGGGAATGTGGTTGTAGGTAATGCGGGTAACTCGGAACGATAGTGGAAGGAATGTGTTTGCGGTAACGAGTGGTGGTTGCGGACTAGCGGTAATTTTTATAACTAACTCGGAATGTTTTACGTAACCCTAGCGGTGACTTGTTTTGGGTAATGTAACTCGTAAACGGAAAGTACATTTTCAACGTTTTATTCAGTAGCTTACAACATTCAAACACAGCGTTGAAGCCTTTGTTTCAATAGCAAGCAAATATTAGCAAAACAAGCAGTGTTCTTTATTCTATTGTTCGTTCTTCATTCCAGTCCGCTCCGGCGCTGCACGTACGTGTGCACGGCCGACTCCAGCTGCACACGGTTCATGTAATCGCGCCAGTTCGTTCCTAACAGCCAGTCCGACACGAACTGCACCAAATACAACTCTCCCGCACGACCCGTTTGCGGCTGCTGACCATCGGAAGTTGACACCGTAGTTTCGTGTAGAATTTGCACGAGTCGCGTGAAACAGGGGATAAGCGACCGACGCAGGAACGTTTCCATGACGCTGTTGAAATATCGCGTTACGATACAGCCCGTGTTGTCGAAACGCTGCATGTATACACGGTTTGGCCGTCCCGCACAGTAGCCCGGCATGTGTACATATGGACAGCCTTCATTCGGCTCACATACCCCGCAATGATCCCGTGCCCGCTCCAGAATCATTTCACTGAGGGTCTCGGCGACGAGGCCCATTGCGAGCCGTTCATAACGGCAGACCAACTGGGCCCTGCTCGGCACGACGATTTGACGTTGGGACGCCACCTCCTCCGATAGGCTCCAGCACGGAGCGCACGTCGGTCCCATCGCCCCCAGCGACGTGTACACGCTTTCGTTATACGTCGGTGGAGGAGGACGCGTTCGGCTCGCATCCGATCCACCGAGCGCCTCCTCGATGATCGCGTCCAATACGTGGGCATCACTCACTCCGCTTCCACCCTACAGCACAAAGCATCAGGTTCTACTCTTTACGAATCACCGTCAGGAATGCGTGAAGGAAGTCGGACATACATTCACGCCTGGTGTGTTGCATCAGCGCCTCCTACAAACACATTATTATGATTAGTCCGCCTTTTTTTTACCTTCCTTCTTGACCTCCTCCTCCTCCCTCTTTATCGACCCCTTCACTTCGCGTTCCAACAACGTTCTTACGAACGTGGCAAACTCGTCGTACTGAGCACGGATCCTTTCGTTGTTTGCCAGCATATTTTCCAGTACGCGGCGCACTTCCTACGGCATATAAGCACAACTGTTAGTTACGGAATACTACAAAATAAGTTCGCTTCGTAAGCTAGCCAAAACGCCCTTATGTAATTCTCGGCCGTCTCGGTTAATAGTTGAAAGGCCTCCTCGGTTATTTCACGACTACGACGCTCTCTCATTCGTTGTTGCACGTTCGCGTGTGTCAACAAATCTACCAGTATCGGCCATCCTTCCTACAAACAACACAACACAACACATTAGTCATCGTCGTCGTCGTATCTCTTCAGTGTGCGCACGGTATACGAGGGCTCCCCGTTCCAAGTCGTCTTACGCACACTGATCTCCACTTTCGTGCCGGTTAACTCAAGCACAGTATCGCGGAGATCCTCCTCGCTCAACTCCACCAAGTACTCGGCCGTGTACTCGACGAGATTAGACATTTGGCTGTCAAACAACGTAAGCCAAAGCTCGTATTCCTCCTCCTCCCCGTCCTTCACCATCACACGCAACGCGAAGTAATATTTCGGCACCAACACTCCACCGTGCGTTCGGCATATCAGTTCCCCGCCTTTGCTTTTCTGCAATTTCCGGCGACAACGGGAACATCCCCAATAGGCGCCAACCTCTTTGTACGACACAGCGTCGATCATAACGGGCAACAGAAGTTTATACACACCGTTGGCAACACACTTCAGGTGCCTCAGACTCACCAATGTGGCGCGCGTCGACGCCGACGATTCGCATTCACGCTCCAGTGATGTGCTCCGCGTCAGGGGTGGGTGTCCCTCAGCCGTCTCGACGGTGCCCAAGGACGCCTCTTCGGCGCTTCGCTTTCGCCCGACAGTAGCAGCCAACGGTGGCGCAATGAGCACGACGGGCCGCTTAACAGGTGCCGCTCCCGTTGACACGGCTGCTACCACCGGCGAAGTTTGCTGCTGTTGACCGCTGACCGTCTTCAGTGACTGCTTGCGCGGTGCCTTGTTCTTTTTTGGTGGAATCTCATCTGCCATGTTTTCGCGGAAGAACGTCTGCTGCTTGCTGCTGCTGCTGTAGAAAGAATACACGTTAGAACTCCGGCGACATACAACATAGCATTTTCTCAACCGTTTTATACTTTTCAAAATAACGCGCATGCGCACTTAACAGTCTACAGTTATCTTACAAATCTCGCTCATGCGTACTTAACGCAAACGACGTCGATACCGAGGAATTTGTTTTAGGAAAAAAGTTAGCGGTCACGTCAGTACATCCATCGTCAAATGTCACTTTTACATCGAATTTCTCTAATATCGTCACACCACTCGATTCCAGAGCCCAAACTCATCGTGTACAACGGTTACTTTCATGCTTTTAACTGATCGTTTATTGTTTTTGAAATGTCATTGTCTACAACATAACGCGCATGCGCACTTAACACTAATACCATTATCTTACTCAATTACGCGCATGCATACTTCATACATCCCAGGCATTTTGTTTTCGGAAAAAAGTTTCCGGTCACGTCAGTGCATTCATCGTTAAATCTCTCTTTACATCGAATTTATTTCTCTAATATCTCTTTACCGCGTAATTCCCTACCCCACACCGAACGTATACAACGTTTATTTTCATGCTTTTAACTTTTCGTTTATTGTTTTTGAAAATCCATTGTTCTCCGTTCACATTCCAATCGCGATAAGTCACGCGCAACAGATTTCACAATTACGTGCATGTGCACTTAACGCATTCTGCCTAGTCTACCGAGGAATTTGTTTTAGGAAAAAAGTTAGCGGTCACGTCAGTACATCCATCGTCAAATGTGACTTTTACAGCGAATTTCTCTAATATCACTCCACCTCACGTTTCCTGACCCCACAGCGATCGTGTACAACGTTTAATTTCATGCTTTTAACTTTTCGTTTATTGTTTTAAAAAAATCCATTGTTCTCCGTTCACATTCCAATCACGATAAGCCGTAGTGTCATGCGCCACCGCTGTTTGACGGTGCGCGCATTACATATTTCATACACACTTCTGAACTCACGCTCCATCGACGCTACATTTCTTTGTTCCCTACTTCCAACCATGGACACACCAACAACAACGTCGCCACATAAGTCAACACAACGGTAAGTCTGCTTTTACGCATACATACATGCATGCATGCATGGTTCTCATTTTATTTTACTATTTAAACAGTTGTAAGTACGCATGCATGCATGCATGCATGTGTACGTGCATACATGGTTCTCATTTTATTTTACCATTTAAACAGTTGTAAGTACGCATGCATGCATGCATGCATGCATGGTTCTCATTTTATTTTACCATTTAAATAGTTGTAAGTACGCATGCATGCATGGTTCTCATTTTATTTTACCATTTAAACAGTTGTAAGTACGCATGCATGCATGCATGCATGGTTCTCATTTTATTTTACCATTTAAATAGTTGTAAGTACGCATGCATGCATTCATGCATGGTTCTCATTTTATTTTACCATTTAAACAGTTGTAAGTCTGCTTTTATGCATGCATGCATAGTTCTCATTTTATTTTACCATTTAAACAGTTGTAAGTACGCATGCATGCATGGTTCTCATTTTATTTTACGCATGCATGATTCTCATTTTATTTTACCATTTATACAGTTGTAAGTCTGCTTTTATGCATGCATGCATGGTTCTCATTTAATTTTTCCATTTAAACAGTTGTAAGTACGCATGCATGCATGGTTCTCATTTTAATTTACCACCCTTTGTTTAAACATGTATTGTGGTTTTATTTCATAGACCGATCCAACTGCCTACAATCACCAACTCATCTAAACCAACATGCACGGTTGCGCCTACCATTCACCCAATCACGCCTACGATTCACCCAATCACGCCGACACCTAGCAGCCACGACTCGGATGATGACGACACGCCCGACCTCGCGAGAGTGTTCCTCATAAAAGTTGCCAATGGGCTGTGGAGAACACCCATTCCAGCCACCGAATTTTATCAACGCCATGGATTTAACTCCCCCGATATGAGGAGACCCGTTGGTCGCGCGCGGCTGCTACACTACAATACACAATAAATATTCCAGTCATCTCTACTACTGCGCTAGGGAGCACGCCTCTGTAGGCGTAGCGCATGCATAGTGCGGCTACGTTCTAAAGGTCTACGGAGGCACGTGCCGCTAGGCCCCACTGGGCACGCCTATGGGACATATCGGCGCATTAAATATGCCCAAACATTTACGTATAATATAGAATAATTAAATATGTATCGTAATGTCTTGGTAGAGGTAAATATTAATTGTGTGAGATTATTATACACTTATGCAGACCAGCCAAGGTAAAAGAATTCCACTTGAGAGAAAAGTGTTTGTCAACAGCTAACTAATATATAGCGTATATAATAAATTTAATGTATATAATAAACAATGATGTATATAATAAATATAATCTATAATAATAAATAATAGTGGGCCTACGATCGAGCCTTGAGGTTGGCCTGTTGAAATATTATGCACTTCTAATTGAACATCCTATATTTCAACATATTGTTTTCTATTTGTTAGATAATTTCTAATATTGAAAGCTTTGGAAATGTGCAGATATATATTTGTAGGAATTTCATTTCTATCCATGTGTGTCATTATTCTATCGGTTAATTCAACGGCAGCAAATTCAGTGCACTATTCCATATTGGTTTTCGGACAAGGGTTTTTGCGTTTTGAAAAATAAATCTAGCTGTTTGTAAATTATCTTTTCAAGTACCTTTGATATAACTGGTAGGAGTGATATCGGTCTGTAATTGCTGAACTGGGTATCGTCACATTTTAAAAATAAAACAATGGGAATTACACTAGCGATTTTAAGTTTATCAGAGAGGATACCAGTAGCTAGTGTTTTATTTGTAATTAGTGTTAATGATTTTATTATGTAGTTTTAGCTAATTTTATTAAACGTGACGAAATACCGTCATACCCACAACTTGTTTTGGTTACATATTATATATTGTCTTAGATAGTTGCTTCGCCTATACGTTGAAAAGTTAGTTAATTGGTACAGGCCTACTCCTCGGTAGTTAATTGGAGTTTTATAGACCTCAACGGAGGAGGCTGCGGTGGTGGCATGATGACATTCTAAGATGGCGGCTGACTCAGCATCCGGTGTACCCATCTTTGTAGTCACGTGACCGGAAGTGGGTAACGCCCCCTGATGGTACGGGCGTGTTGAACGGGCGGGTTGGCGGGCTGGCGGGCGAGTAATGAGCGCCTCTTAGTGGGTATACCGATCGGATATATATTATCGTGGACTGACATAGATCACATTTTCTAGAATAATTTTGAACATTTGATTACTGATTAAACATGAGTCAAATTTATTAACGTGTTTTTCAATTAAGTAATAAATAATAGAAACAATGCTTGAGTCATCACTGTGATGATCAGAATTATAACAGTAACAGTTGAACAAAAGACAAGACGTGACAAATTCATTATCGGGTGACTGTCAACAAACTGCTGGGCCATCGTTGCGCTCGATCAAACAGGAAATGCCACAGCGATGACACCGCTGACCAACATCTGTTTCGGATAACCATGTTTAAAGCATTGTCAGGGGCACCAGGGTCACCAACGGCAGCGTTACGTTTTACTTTTAGCAACGTCGTGTTTGTTGACTCAGTCCCATGAATGTTGCATTCGTCCTTTATAAACTAGACGCTGAAACCACGACGCCATAACCAACACTAACAGGATAGACCTGTCAAAGACACCCCTCTACCGAACAAGATAACAAGATGACCGCACAGCCGGTCATGAACGTTTCACGTCTGTAAAAGGAAGTTATGGATTATTTCTTGTTGACAGAGTGATATGTATCTAACCATAACACTGTGTTACACACATTGGTACTGGTTTCAATGCTGTTACACATTAAACCAAGAGAGTGAAGAATGGTATTTACTCTGAAATCATTATAAATGCTATACAATAACTATAAGGTATTTTAACAACTTTATAATGTACTGACGCTGAATCAATAGGGATTATTTTGAACTTATTAATGCACTTAAGTTAATTTAATCAATTAACATTACCAGAAAGTAGTGTAATGTAGTTAATTAACTTTAAAAAAAGTGGGCTAATTTACAAAGTATCATTTAAATATCAATTAAATGTTCATTTAAAATTGGTTTCACAAATTTGGCTCATGGAATTAGCGGCGCCAAATGTGACTGACTCGTGACAAGGCCCAGGTGCTATAAGGATGGGTAGAAAAAGTATGACATAAGACAGGGGGTTATAATGTGGGAATCCAAATGGAATACCCATTTAATAACTATATATGTATTTAAGAATAATACAAATAAATCTTACAAATACACAGTTGGCCGCTGTTGAACGATTATCACATGTACAGGAATCATATGTATCTCAAATAGAAGAACATAATATATATATATATATATATATATATATAAACATTTGCTTGTAGACATTCTCTATGGTCGTGCCGTCGCTGTCGATCAGATTTAACAAGATTGCCACCTAGAGAATTAACTCTAGATGGCTGGTGGACAAGGAAGCCCTTTGGCTTATCGAGAGTCCAAATCTTTTGTCTACTTTGTCTCTATCCCGCCATTCTGAGGTATATGTCGATTTTAATTTTAAACATATTCACGCTACTAGCACCCACACAATCAGCAAATAATATGTTCCGTTTATTTACAGTCCTGTGTGAAAATGAAAACATTCTTATATATAATCAACACTGTTACTTTACTAATGTAACTTCATGTCCTCTAGTCCTTATATCTTTCTTAACTGAAAAAAAATATTTATATTAATATTTTTATAACCATTCAATACTTTTGTATCTGAGCTCGCAATCTCCTGGTCTCTAGTGTTGTTAAACCACATTCTTTTAGGCGCATTTCATAACTAAAATCCCTATGTTTTGGCATCATTTTAGTCGCATATCTATGTCCGTCTTACGAAATGGCCTCCACGCTTGTATGCAATATTCTAAAAGAGGCTTAACTACTGTTTTCTACAGCTATTCTATTAGTTCTTTTTCCTTGTACGCTATATTTCGCCTAATTAATCCTAGGATTTGATTTCCATTTGAAGCTGCAATTCCGCACAGCTCTGAAACCTTCATATCAACACTAATGGTTAACCCTAAGTCTTTTCTTTTACAGTAGTACTTATTAAAGTACCCCCATTGTACATTGTATACCTTCGTTCCCATGTCCTGTGTGGAGGCATTTACATTTCCCAAAATTGAAAAGAATTTGCCTTTTTAAGACCATTTTATTAACCTGTCAAGATAATATTGTAAAGGTTGTGTATCTCCATCACTTTTAATCCTACTAAATACTTTTGTATCACTCATAAATTTCAACACCTTGCTTGATATATCATCGTCCAAATGTTTGGTATATATTAAGAATAATATAGGTCCCAATACTTATTTCTGTGGTACTCCACTCAAAACTGATTTCAAGTTTGAAGCTTCCCATCTACTAATGCCCGTTGTCTCCTATCAATCAGCCATTTTTCGATCTTGTTAATTATACTATTTCCTATGCCATTAGCCTTTAGTTTAAGCAGTAGTATTTGATGTGGCACTTTGTCGAAAGCTTTTTGATAATCTAAGTATATGATATCTACTGGTGATCCCTCATCTTCCCACTTAGTGATATCTTCCAAAAAACATGAACATGTGCAATAGGAATTAATTAACAAAATGTTTCTGCTCACCCACAAAGACTCGTGTAGTCAGGATTAACTGATAATCGGGATAATGATTCTGCACCCGATCGTAGGGATATGCCAGGGCGTACGACACTAACCCCGGCACTTCCGACGGATATAAATTGTGAGGGGAAATGCCAACTATGGACACAACGATGTAAATACAGCGGTGTGACGACAGTGTGGGCGTAGAAAGACATCACGTTGATGACCGAAAGGTATACGGCTGAACGACGGTACTCATTGGGCGTCGACTAACGTCACACGATGGGCGAACGAATACAGCGGCGCAACGATTAGTCGAGTTGCCGCCCTACTATGTTCAGTATGGAACACGGAAATGTTTGGTAGTGTAAAGTTTTTTTGCTGAATCGTGTAGGTTATGGGTCCCTCAATTAAAATCAGCGGGGCAACTTGTGGGGACCAGGCAAATCCAAGATGGCTGCCGTGAACCTAGGTCAAATTAGAAACTGTGTTACATCGTTGAAACGTAGCATGCTAGGAACATGATTTTGGTGCCTATACACATGTTTTGGCATATGAGGAATTCAATGGAACCATTTCTAATGATGTCCGACCATGTTCACTTAACACAAATTCGAAATGGCCGCTATTTTAACCGAAAATAGCCAAAATCGAGCATAACTTTTAATTGGTTTATGCTAGAGACAAGATTTTGGTGTCCATACCTATGTTTTGCCATATCACGAATTCAATGGGACAATTTCCAATGATGCCTGACTATGAACACCTGACCAAAATTCAAAATGGTCGCCATTTTTCCGAAAATATGCCAGAGGCACGATTTGGTGTCTATACCTATGTTTTAGCATATGGGCAAGAACACAGTACAAGTAAGTGAAATGTATAATAAAAGAAAATGTTTTCTTTGACTTGGCATGGCACTGATTAATCTGAGAAGTAATTTTTCGAGAAGTATAAATAACAATTTTTTATGCAAAACCTAACGAAAATTTACTTTTGCCGTGTCCATTTATCAGTTACTTACCTCCAAGGAATTTGTTCCCATAAAATAAAATTATACACCATTATACAACATCGTGGATACCAGGATGTAACGCGAACTCATTTATGGCAACGAGAACCTATCTACGACAACATGGACGCGGGAAACTGTGCAGGCACGTTTTTAATTTGTTTTCAGCTTTCTCGAAAATGTTACGTACATCGTCATGTTTTATTACGTATGCCGTCAGAAAGTTTAAAACATTGTTCACTTTGTTTATATAAAATCTAGCCATTATTTCTTTGTAAAATATATAAATTTGTGGTCTTGATTAGACCCCGACGATCAGCGTGTACATGCGGCACTTGTGTAAAATCCGGACCCACCACAATTTTGCCGTTATAACAGTATCTTTGCCTACATTTGATACTTCAGTGCATTAATTAAATCAATCCAGAGTTGATAAGATGCTCTATGAAATGGCATCACTATTCAGTCGTCTCATCACGGTAGGGCAGCACCGGCAAGTCGAAGTAAAAAACTTTTTGACTATGAACTGTGCGCTGTCCCTGCATCAATCATTGATGAATATGGATATCTGAGGACTGGGACAAAATCTCGTCTCTAAACTGAAAGTGGGTGATCTTCAACCAGCAGCTCCAAGCATAGTGATCGTTGATGACCAGCAACTTCTATGTCATATTGTTTGGCCCTGTGCTGGGTCTGCTTCAGATCTCGCCAACAGTATGAACGACACACTCAGCCAATACCAATCAACATAAGTGCTGGTCATCTTCGAGTGCTATGACGACCCGTCAGCAATGAACCATGAACGAATCTGGCGTGCAGGTGAAGGGGCTGTCGACTACAACATCACAATGTCTAGCAAGCTCCCATGCCGCGATGCCACCATAAAGAGAAAGGCAAATAAGAAGGCTCTCATCAAGGTTCTCTCCACATTCAATTTGGCCAACAATGTGACGATGGTTGGACGAGAGGAGGGCGTGTACAGCCATGATGAAGCAGATATTACTATCATTAGTTATTTTCTGGAGACTCTGAAGAATGGTAAGAAAACGGTACGAGTGATCAGCGATGACACTGACGTCTTTGTTCTGCTTATCTTCTGGGTGTGGAGTACGTAGCTGACAGCCCGTGTGCAGCTAGATCGATGGAGTGGGGCTATCCTCAAAGTTCTTTCCTCCTTGGTCCGAAATCCCTCCAACTGCTTGGTACGCATGCACTGCCAGGCTGCGATACTGTGTCCTATCCATTTGGTCATGGCAAAGCGATGGCGCTAAAGGTATTGAAGTCTGCTGACTACTCTGGCCTCTGCACTGACTCCGGTGAAAACGGTGAGAGCTACTCTCGAACAATTGATGGAGACTGGACGGAAATTCATCTGCTCGCTTTATGGTTTTGCTGAAGGCACAAGCATGGCTTCTATCAGGTATGCGCTCTACTCCAACAGGACCAGAGGGAAAGCTGTAGGTATCAAGACTCTTCCTCCGACAGATGCTAATCTCGCCTACCACATCCTGCGAGCTAACTACCAACTCATGCCCTGGAAGGCAGCAAGTAGTTATAGTTCATTATCCTTTTTTTCATTATCTTGGTTTTCCCATAAAAAATGGGTAATTAGTCACTAATTATGTAAACAAATATATAAAAAAGAGACTAATGAGACTCTTAATTAGCACTAATTAACCCCCAATTAGCACTAATTAACAATTGACATTTGACCTATGACCTTTAACCCTAACCCTAACATAACGTGTTGGCCAAATTAGGGACAATAGACACAGCACAGCCGGAGATTGTCATTCTGCATGTCGGAATAAACGACAGACAGAACAATCCGGGAACCACAACAATTCCGAGTATGCGTAAACTTACACAGAAGGCTAGGAAAACATTCCCACGGGCACAAATAGCAGTACCGATGATCAACTGCCCCGCCCACCTCCCACAGCAGCATAAGAGTCACACCGACCAACTCAACGTAATCCTAGCCGATTTGATCAACATAACAGTCCTGCCAGAGCTAGATAACGCAAATTTTCACACGGCGCAGAGGGGCATACACTGGACCCCTAAGACTGCGAATGCCCTTATGGCACACTGGACTGGCCATTTAAACTGTTAGGAGCTCGGGATAACGAGGCCCGAGCTACAAATACGGAAAATACGGGGCCGGAAACGGTACTAAACCTCAGTCATGTAACACTGAGTGAAACCGAGACTAAGGTCTTAAAATTGGGTCTTAATTATATCCCTACACCCCATGACGGTGGAGCTATCCAAGCAGCCGCGCACAAATTCACTAGACAGATAACGCTCAGATATTTCTTCCGGGAGTCAAAGGGCAACACAGCTTAAGAAAAAATCACCAATAAATCAACGTGGGTACCGCCATTAAGTCCCAACACCCCACACAACTTATCCATGGTAGAGATCGACGCGATCGAATCTCTGAAACACAACCCGGAGATTATTATTAATCCGGCGGACAGAGGGTTCGCCACGTTAGTTATGTCCAGTGACTGTTATATTAAGGAAGCCGAAAGGGAACTATGTAACAGGCAACATTACATCCCCATTGAGGGACCTATAGCGCCAATAGCGGCGGCCAAAGTAAACCGGGTACTCGGCAACTTACTCCGAAAGGGTACATTTCCGAGAAAAACATAAAGTACCTTAGCCCCACTGAGACTTCCAGGAACAGGCAATTATACCTGTTACCTAAAACCCACAAGGGACAGGATAAATGGCCAGAGAAGAATAGAATGCCCCCAGGGCGTCCTATTGTCTCTGACTGTGGTTCTGAGTCACATCGTGTGTCCGAATACATAGATGAATTTCTGGCCGCCCTCGCGACATCACACGAGACTTATGTGAAGGACACTGCATATTTCCTGGACAAAGTCACAAAAATAAGCATCCCCGCGGACGCGATGATGTTTTCAATGGATGTGGAGAGTATCTACACTAACATTGATAATATATCATACACTAACATTGATAATATATCAGGCCTGGTGGCGGTAAAACAGGCCTTTGAACGCAATGAGCAAGCCAGCCGTCCAGACGCAGAGATTTTTGAATTATTACCCATCTCACTTAACCACAATGTCTTCCAATTCCAATGGAGATTCTATAAACAAATTTGAGGTACAGCTATGGGAATAAATACGCACCAAATTACGCAAACATTTTCATGGCAGAATTGGAAAAACAGGCTCTAAAGCGATAAAAAAAAACCTTATCTACCTTAGATATTTAGACGATATATTCGGAATTTGAACTCACGGGGAGAAGGAATTTAACATATTTCTTGCCATACTAAACAGCCACCAGGCCTGTATCAGACTAACCTCAGAGACTAGCTATCAGGAGATTGATTTCCTGGACACAACGATTTTTAAAAGGAACTCGCTTCTTGGAAACTGGCCATTTGGATAGTAAAGTATTGTTCAAAGCGACTGACCCACACCAGTTATTACACATAATAATAATCCTTTCACCCAAAACACACGTTCGCAGATATAATTAAATCACAGATCCTGAGTTTCGACAGAATATGCAATAACAAATCAGACTTTCAGACGGCTGCCAAAACATTATTTGATAGCTTATGTAAACGAGGCTACAGCAGACACTTTTTACGAGGTATAAAGAATAGTACACTTAGACAAGTGAGTAATAGGTACCAGTAGTTAGTGCGGTCCCTTAGCGCGGGCAATGGCGCGCCCCGGGGAAAATCCCATGTTAAAAGATAGGGATTTCCACCGGGGCGCGCCCGGGTTAAAGGATAGGGAATTTTGTCCCCATGTTAAAAGATAGGGATTTCCACCGGGGCGCGCCCGGGTTAAAAGATAGGCCATTTATTCCCCATGTTTAAAAATAGGGAATTTTCCCCATGTTAAAGGATAGGAGCTATTATCGTAAAGGTATACGACGATATTTTGACTTGGAGGTCCCAGTTTATCCCTACTTGTTTTACCCCTACATAGCCCATGTTAAAGCATAGGGGCTAAACCCCATGTTAAAGCGTAGGAAGTTTCCCGCTGTTAAAAGATAGGGAATTTTTCCCCATGTTAAAGGATAGGAGCTATTAGCGTAAACGTATGCGACGAAATTTTGAATTTTTCCGATATTAAAGGATAGAAGCTATTATCGTAAAGGTATACGACGATATTTTTACTTGAAGGTCCCAGTTTATTCCTACTTGTTTTACCCCTACATAGCCCATGTTAAAGCATAGGGGCTTAACCCTATGTGAAACCATAGGAAGTTTCCCCATGTTAAAGCATAGGGGCTAAAGCCTATCTGACCTACAGCTCATAACCACTGACAAACAACTTATAAACACTGATATACAACACACAAACATTGACTTATAACATACATATACTGACCTACAACACATAACCAGTGCTAAACATTAACCTACAAAATATAAACATTGACATACAACTCATTATTGTTATACGATAGTACCTAAATTCGTGTCTCTTATAAACCCGTCCTCGAGACGTGTCTGGACTTGTTTGTTTGTTGTGATCGCGAGCGCGCGCACCCTGTATGACGTCATCAAACTGCTACGCGCAGTAATTTATACGCGAGGTGAGTTGGTTAAACAGGTAGTGCTTTGGTTAGCAATTGTTTTGAACTTGCGCACTTGAATATATTCCCCATCATGTGATGTTATCATCAGTGACGTTGTGTTATAGCGAGTGGAAAATTCCCATGTAAAATGTCATTCTAGAAGTTTCTTTGGTAATTTTTTCAGCACACTACAAAACCGACGCTATTAACCGGTATAAACTGGTATAAACTCGTAATGAATGCTCTGTGTGTTGGAAGAACAGCCGGGTATCAACATATAACTATTAACCAGTATGAACTGATATAAACTCGTACTGAATGCTCTGTGTGTTGGAAGAACAGCCGGGTATCAACATATAACTATTAACCAGTATGAAC
>CM034531.1:43713428-43718428 GCA_020002185.1 Paraescarpia echinospica
CTTCAAAACTGTTTGGAACCAGTTTTCAAGCGGCCGCTCAAGTGAGATATGGCTGGTAAGTATAACTGTTATATGTCAATACCCAGCTGTTCTTCCGACACACAGAGCATTCATTACGAGTTTGTACCAGTTTATACCGGTTAATAGTTATATGTTGATACTCGGCTGTTCTTCCAACACACAGAGCATTCATTACGAGTTTATACCAGTTTATACCGGTTAATAGTTATATGTTGATACCCGGCTGTTCTTCCAACACACAGAGCATTCATTACGAGTTTATACCAGTTTGTACCGGTTAATAGTTATATGTTGATATCCGGCTGTTCTTCCAACACACAGAGCATTCATTACGAGTTTATACCAGTTCATACTGGTTAATAGTTATATGTTGATACCCGGCTGTTCTTCCTACACCCAGAGCATTCATAACGAGTTTATACCAGTTTATACCGGTTAATAATTATATGTTGATACCCGGATGTTCTTCCAACACACAGAGCATTCATTACGAGTTTATATCAGTTCATTCAGTTGATACCGGTTAATAATTATGTGTTGATACCCGGCTGTTCTTCCAAAACACAGAGCATTCATTATGATTTTGTACCAGTTTATACCGGTTAATAATTATATGTTGATACCTGGCTGTTCTTCCAACACACAGAGCATTCATTACGAGTTTATACCAGTTTATACCGGTTAATAGCGTCGGTTTTGTAGTGTGCTGAAAAAAATTACCAAAGAAACTTCTAGAATGACATTTTACATGGGAATTTTCCACTCGCTATAACACAACGTCACTGACCATAGCATCACATGATGGGGCTATATTCAAGTGCGTTCAAAACAATGGCTAACCAAAGCACTACCTGTTTAACCAACTCACCTCGCGTATAAATTACTGCGCGTAGCAGTTTGATGATGTCATACAGGGTGCGCGCGCTCGCGATCACAACAAACAAACAAGTCCAGACACGTCTCGAGTACGGGTTTTATAAGAGACACGAATTTAGGTACTACCGTATAACAATTACCTATATGTTTGACCTACGGTGTGTGTCAGTGTTTGTGAGTTGTATGTCAATGTTTATATTTTGTAGGTTAATGTTTAGCACTGGTTATGTGTTGGAGGTCAGTATATGCATGTTATAAGTCAATGTTTGTTTGTTGTATATCAGTGTTTGTAAGTTGTTTGTCAGTGGTTATGAGCTGTAGGTCAGATAGGCTTTAGCCCCTATGCTTTAACATGGGGAGACTTCCTATAGTTTAACATAGGGTTTAGCCCCTATGCTTTAACATGGGCTATGTAGGGATAAAACAAGTAGGAATAAACTGGGACCTTCAAGTCAAAATATCGTCGTATACGTTTACGATAATAGCTCCTAACCTTTAACATGGGGAAAAATACCCTATCTTTTAACATCGGGAAACTTCCTGTGGTTTAACATGGGGTTTAGCCCCTATGCTTTAACATGGGCTATGTAGGGGTAAAACAAGTAGGGATAAACTGGGACCTCCAAGTCAAAATATCGTCGTATACCTTTACGATAATAGCTCCTATCCTTTAACATGGGGAACATTCCCTATCTGTTAACATGTGGAAAAAATGGCGTATATTTTAACCCGGGCGCGCCCCGGTGGAAATCCCTATCTTTTAACATGGGGACAAAATTCCCTATCCTTTAACCCGGGCGCGCCCCGGTGGAAATCCCTATCTTTTAACATGGGATTTCCCCCGGGGCGCGCCGTTGCCCGCGCTAAGGGACCGCACTAACTACTGGTACCGTACCGTAATAGCGAGCCGCTGTGAGGGGAGGAAGTGCTAGACTTGCCCGACCTTAACGGAATTTACACCCGATTTACCGGTTGGTACTAAGGGCCGGCTAAAACGCAACGATTGCGGTACCTGTGGTGTCATCTACGTGAGCACATGTGATAGATGCAATTTAGCATATATAGGCTAAACAGGGAACAACATTCGTACCCGTCTGAATCAACACAGATCAGACATACTTAGGCAGATGGACACTTCTGTTGCTAACCATTTTAAGTCACCAAATCACAGTATTGGTGATCTAAGGTCCACGATTCTACAATCAGGTCCCTTTGGGGATAACAGAATAGTGGAAACGGTTTATAGGCGAAATGCAGAGTCTACTTGGATTAGTAGGTATAAAACGGTCGAACCAATGGGGCTGAACAAGACGGGACATGCCTTTAACATCCTGCCCTTCGTTATCCCTTTTTCTAATCACGGCAAAGAGATTATCTCCCTGGCCAGAGACACATACAAAAAGCTACAGGTGATTTATCCTGGCGTATCGTTTTATTGCGGCCTACTCCAGGAACAAGAACCTTAAAGACATTTTAGTGTCGTCCACTTTGAGGTAAGTAGGACGGCATAGGAATAAACACACAGACAGGTGTTGAACTCGACTAGGACTGTCGCTTCATTTCATATCATTCATAACATTCACATCACATATCATTAGTAACGCACGTAGAAAAAAATACGGGAGTGGCACTTGGGGAGGACTTTTGTGGCCGGGGGGATTATAGAAGCAAACATTTCCCTAGCCTGGGTTTCCTGCCCCCCGTCACACCAGGCCGCACTAATAACCATCCATATAAAACACCCTAAAAAGATGTTCACAATTTTTAAGTCGTACATCCCCCTAATTAGTGGTCTTACTAGGATATTATGTAGACAGAACCACCATTTTCACCCTCCAACAAAGGGCTTCTTTTGCGCACCCAGCAGGCCGTTAGGTAATCTTGCAATATAAAGAGACGTAGTTAGAATTAAGAAATAGTTACACTTTAGAGTTTCTGACAGGATGCGTCACAAAAATCAAACATTTCTCCAAGTACGGGGAATCTCATAAAAATTAGAGACGATTCCTTGATACACAACAATCGGCAACTTACCACTAGAGGGAGGTTTAATCAAACACGACAGGGCCGCACGTAGTAAAACCGACAGCAGCGGAAAGGCCCTACGGGGGAACAGCTCGGGCAGCCGAGCGGTGCCGTACAGCACAGAGCTAATAAAATTGACCTTGGGGAAATTACTTAACCAGATCGGATTCGGACATTAACAGGGAGCTTTGTTGCCCTTTAATAATCCGGGGGGTCTACAACACCAACGGACAGCGAGAATGGGCTTTTACAATTTACCTTAGACATTTAGTCGAAATTAGTCGGTAAAGTAGAGTGAGGATACGAATTAGGAGATGGGTGACCGCGATCACCGCGAATTAGGCAGAAGGAAGACTAATAGGAAGAAGAGACCTGCGACCAACAGACAGGAAACGAAGGGTAACGTATACAGTAATGTATACCTGGGGAAAGTCTTTTTCCAAATTATCCAACTGATTCACCACATGAACATCTATAATGACCAGGCCGAGGGTAAATTACCTAAGGCATTCCAAAAGACAGTTTCTGGACTGAATAAATTCGTCCGACCCGCCCGCCCCTCTGATACGGTTCGAAATAAAATAACACAGGAAAACTCATCATGGGCAAGAAACATAGGACGTATCATGCGGAATCATTATTCGGCCACCTTGAATTCAATTATAGCGGGAATGAGAGGGTTAGACCCCACCCGTGAAACATTCTCGGACGCCCGTTTCACGGCTATCCGATGGGCAACAAAAATGTTGGGAAGAAACTGAAAGAATCGACCATTAACCAATTCGGAACAACACTACGCGATCTATTTAATGTCACGGGGAAGGGACACGTGGGTAGGAAGGGGAATAACCCCAAGACGGCAACTCGCCTGGTCAGCCGGAAACCCAGTGCTCAGCCGTCTAACACACTGGGTGCCAATTTCGGTCGACAACGACAACCCTTTCGGAAGCGTATCACGGCATCGGAAAGGGGGCTAGCTCTGCAACATTCAGGCAATCGAAATTCGCCCAGGGTCGCCGCGTTTACAGAAAGGAGGCCCTTAACGGTCGCCGGACAATCGGAACTGGCAGTAAACACACGCCGGGGGTCCCACCAAAACAACAACAAAAACAATAGAAGTAAACAACATGTCAATAGTGAGAACTAGCACATATCAGTGACCCATCTGATCCGGCCCACCCGGGCTCTGCCTGTCATGTATCGTTCCAGGTTTCCTTCGACAACGCCTCTTTTGCGTCCGGGACCCACGCCCTGGCGTATGCCCGGGCTACAAACATGGATATGGGGCCGCTGGCCGATGCCATCTTCCGGGCGGAAACGGCTCGGGACGTTGAAATGCTATGCAGAGCCTTCCTTGAGGAATCAGGGGCTCGGCGAATACACGCAGAAAGTCTGATCTTTGGCCGATCAACTATACCCAACATGCATTGCGAATGACGCCACTCATCCCAGCTTTGAATCTGTTCACGGAAGAAGCAACGTGCGATCGATTAATATTTACCGGGAAGTGTCACCATCCACTTGTATTAGTTGAACTGTTTTTTTTTGTTCGTGTGCACAGAACAAATATAACTAAAAATCATTCTCTGTAATTATGTATTTTGTATCCTTTACCGATTTGAATCTTCTTAGCATATTTGACCTATTTGTTAGATTGGCCTATTTATACTGGTAAGTGACATCATAACTTCACTTTTGCGATGACAATCTATTCCTTTCGTCACTCCGCATCGTTTCAAATATAAAAAGGGGCATATTCATGTAAAATGTGATGTCTTAGCAGTCGAAATAACACTACGAAAAGTTAGTCTGTTGACTGTTTTCTTGTCATTCATCTTGCTAACGCACTGGGCGATAACAGCGGATAGTCGAAGAAATTCGTAGCACTTCTGGATTAGGCCAATGTAATACACCTATTCTAAACAGGTTTTACCTACTTTTGTTTTGAGTATGATAAATTCGGGTAATCTACCATAGCCTTAGCCATTACGTCCACTTACTGGGCCCTTAGGCTTAGGCTTAATATAAGAATTGAAATATAAAGCGGTAATAATAAGTGACTGGTAAGTACAATATAT
>CM034531.1:43723428-43793428 GCA_020002185.1 Paraescarpia echinospica
TTATATTTTGTAGGTTAATGTTTAGCACTGGTTATGTGTTGTAGGTCAGTATATGTATGTTATAAGTCAATGTTTGTGTGTTGTATATCAGTGTTTATAAGTTGTTTGTCAGTGGTTATGAGCTGTAGGTCAGATAGGCTTTAGCCCCTATGCTTTAACATGGGGAAACTTCCTATGGTTTCACATAGGGTTAAGCCCCTATGCTTTAACATGGGCTATGTAGGGGTAAAACAAGTAGGAATAAACTGGGACCTTCAAGTAAAAATATCGTCGTATACCTTTACGATAATAGCTTCTATCCTTTAATATCGGAAAAATTCAAAATTTCGTCGCATACGTTTACGCTAATAGCTCCTATCCTTTAACATGGGGAAAAATTCCCTATCTTTTAACAGCGGGAAACTTCCTACGCTTTAACATGGGGTTTAGCCCCTATGCTTTAACATGGGCTATGTAGGGGTAAAACAAGTAGGGATAAACTGGGACCTCCAAGTCAAAATATCGTCGTATACCTTTACGATAATAGCTCCTATCCTTTAACATGGGGAAAATTCCCTATCTTTAAACATGGGGAATAAATGGCCTATCTTTTAACCCGGGCGCGCCCCGGTGGAAATCCCTATCTTTTAACATGGGGACAAAATTCCCTATCCTTTAACCCGGGCGCGCCCCGGTGGAAATCCCTATCTTTTAACATGGGATTTTCCCCGGGGCGCGCCATTGCCCGCGCTAAGGGACCGCACTAACTACTGGTACCTATTACTCACTTGTCTAAGTGTACTATTCTTTATACCTCGTAAAAAGTGTCTGCTGTAGCCTCGTTTACATAAGCTATCAAATAATGTTTTGGCAGCCGTCTGAAAGTCTGATTTGTTATTGCATATTCTGTCGAAACTCAGGATCTGTGATTTAATTATATCTGCGAACGTGTGTTTTGGGTGAAAGGATTATTATTATGTGTAATAACTGGTGTAGGTCAGTCGCTTTGAACAATACTTTACTATCCAAATGGCCAGTTTCCAAGAAGCGAGTTCCTTTTAAAAATCGTTGTGTCCAGGAAATTAACCTCCTGATAGCTAGTCTCTGAGGTTAGTCTGATACAGGCCTGGTGGCTGTTTAGTATGGCAAGGAATATGTTAAATTCCTTCTCCCCGTGAGTTCAAATTCCGAATATATCGTCTAAATATCTAAGGTAGATAAGGTTTTTTTTATCGCTTTAGAGCCTGTTTTTCCAATTCTGCCATGAAAATGTTTGCGTAATTTGGTGCGTATTTATTCCCTTAGCTGTACCTCAAATTTGTTTATAGAATCTCCATTGGAATTGGAAGACATTGTGGTTAAGTGAGATGGGTAATAATTCAAACATATCTGCGTCTGGACGGCTGGCTTGCTCATTGCGTTCAAAGGCCTGTTTTACCGCCACCAGGCCTGATATATTATCAATGTTAGTGTATGATATATTATCAATGTTAGTGTATGATATATTATCAATGTTAGTGTAGATACTCTCCACATCCATTGAAAACATCATCGCGTCCGCGGGGATGCTTATTTTTGTGACTTTGTCCAGGAAATATGCAGTGTCCTTCACATAAGTCTCGTGTGATGTCGCGAGGGCGGCCAGAAATTCATCTATGTATTCGGACACACGATGTGACTCAGAACCACAGTCAGAGACAATAGGACGCCCTGGGGGCATTCTATTCTTCTCTGGCCATTTATCCTGTCCCTTGTGGGTTTTAGGTAACAGGTATAATTGCCTGTTCCTGGAAGTCTCAGTGGGGCTAAGGTACTTTATGTTTTTCTCGGAAATGTACCCTTTCGGAGTAAGTTGCCGAGTACCCGGTTTACTTTGGCCGCCGCTATTGGCGCTATAGGTCCCTCAATGGGGATGTAGTGTTGCCTGTTACATAGTTCCCTTTCGGCTTCCTTAATATAACAGTCACTGGACATAACTAACGTGGCGAACCCTCTGTCCGCCGGATTAATAATAATCTCCGGGTTGTGTTTCAGAGATTCGATCGCGTCGATCTCTACCATGGATAAGTTGTGTGGGGTGTTGGGAGTTAATGGCGGTACCCACGTTGATTTATTGGTGATTTTTTCTTAAGCTGTGTTGCCCTTTGACTCCCGGAAGAAATATCTGAGCGTTATCTGTCTAGTGAATTTGTGCGCGGCTGCTTGGATAGCTCCACCGTCATGGGGTGTAGGGATATAATTAAGACCCAATTTTAAGACCTTAGTCTCGGTTTCACTCAGTGTTACATGACTGAGGTTTAGTACCGTTTCCGGCCCCGTATTTTCCGTATTTGTAGCTCGGGCCTCGTTATCCCGAGCTCCTAACAGTTTAAATGGCCAGTCCAGTGTGCCATAAGGGCGTTCGCAGTCTTAGGGGTCCAGTGTATGCCCCTCTGCGCCGTGTGAAAATTTGCGTTATCTAGCTCTGGCAGGACTGTTATGTTGATCAAATCGGCTAGGCTTACGTTGAGTTGGTCGGTGTGACTCTTATGCTGCTGTGGGAGGTGGGCGGGGCAGTTGATCATCGGTACTGCTATTTGTGCCCGTGGGAATGTTTTCCTAGCCTTCTGTGTAAGTTTACGCATACTCGGAATTGTTGTGGTTCCCGGATTGTTCTGTCTGTCGTTTATTCCGACATGCAGAATGACAATCTCCGGCTGTGCTGTGTCTATTGTCCCTAATTTGGCCAACACGTTATGTTAGGGTTAGGGTCAAAGGTCATAGGTCAAATGTCAATTGTTAATTAGTGCTAATTGGGGGTTAAATAGTGCTAATTAAGAGTCTCATTAGTCTCTTTTTTATATATTTGTTTACATAATTAGTGACTAATTACCCATTTTTTATGGGAAAAACCATGGCAAAAGCCTTTGACCTTTGATTCAAAAGGATAATGAACTATAACTACTTGCTGCCTTCCAGGGCATGAGTTGGTAGTTAGCTCGCAGGATGTGGTAGGCGAGATTAGCATCTGTCGGAGGAAGAGTCTTGATACCTACAGCTTTCCCTCTGGTCCTGTTGGAGTAGAGCGCATACCTGATAGAAGCCATGCTTGTGCCTTCAGCAAAACCATAAAGCGAGCAGTTGAATTTCCGTCCAGTCTCCATCAATTGTTCGAGAGTAGCTCTCACCGTTTTCACCGGAGTCAGTGCAGAGGCCAGAGTAGTCAGCAGACTTCAATACCTTTAGCGCCATCGCTTTGCCATGACCAAATGGATAGGACACAGTATCGCAGCCTGGCAGTGCATGCGTACCAAGCAGTTGGAGGGATTTCGGACCAAGGAGGAAAGAACTTTGAGGATAGCCCCACTCCATCGATCTAGCTGCACACGGGCTGTCAGCTACGTACTCCACACCCAGAAGATAAGCAGAACAAAGACGTCAGTGTCATCGCTGATCACTCGTACCGTTTTCTTACCATTCTTCAGAGTCTCCAGAAAATAACTAATGATAGTAATATCTGCTTCATCATGGCTGTACACGCCCTCCTCTCGTCCAACCATCGTCACATTGTTGGCCAAATTGAATGTGGAGAGAACCTTGATGAGAGCCTTCTTATTTGCCTTTCTCTTTATGGTGGCATCGCGGCATGGGAGCTTGCTAGACATTGTGATGTTGTAGTCGACAGCCCCTTCACCTGCACGCCAGATTCGTTCATGGTTCATTGCTGACGGGTCGTCATAGCACTCGAAGATGACCAGCACTTATGTTGATTGGTATTGGCTGAGTGTGTCGTTCATACTGTTGGCGAGATCTGAAGCAGACCCAGCACAGGGCCAAACAATATGACATAGAAGTTGCTGGTCATCAACGATCACTATGCTTGGAGCTGCTGGTTGAAGATCACCCACTTTCAGTTTAGAGACGAGAGTGGATTTTGTCCCAGTCCTCAGATATCCATATTCATCAATGATTGATGCAGGGACAGCGCACAGTTCATAGTCAAAAAGTTTTTTACTTCGACTTGCCGGTGCTGCCCTACCGTGATGAGACGACTGAATAGTGATGCCATTTCATAGAGCATCTTATCAACTCTGGATTGATTTAATTAATGCACTGAAGTATCAAATGTAGGCAAAGATACTGTTATAACGGCAAAATTGTGGTGGGTCCGGATTTTACACAAGTGCCGCATGTACACGCTGATCGTCGGGGTCTAATCAAGACCACAAATTTATATATTTTACAAAGAAATAATGGCTAGATTTTATATAAACAAAGTGAACAATGTTTTAAACTTTCTGACGGCATACGTAATAAAACATGACGATGTACGTAACATTTTCGAGAAAGCGGACAAAAAATTAAAAACGTGCCTGCACAGTTTCCCGCGTCCATGTTGTCGTAGATAGGTTCTCGTTGCCATAAATGAGTTCGCGTTACATCCTGGTATCCACGATGTTGTATAATGGTGTATAATTTTATTTTATGGGAACAAATTCCTTGGAGGTAAGTAACTGATAAATGGACACGGCAAAAGTAAATTTTCGTTAGGTTTTGCATAAAAAATTGTTATTTATACTTCTCGAAAAATAACTTCTCAGATTAATCAGTGCCATGCCAAGTCAAAGAAAACATTTTCTTTTATTATACATTTCACTTACTTGTACTGTGTTCTTGCCCATATGCTAAAACATAGGTATAGACACCAAATCGTGCCTCTGGCATATTTTCGGAAAAAATGGCGACCATTTTGAATTTTGGTCAGGTGTTCATAGTCAGGCATCATTGGAAATTGTTCCATTGAATTCGTGATATGGCAAAACATAGGTATGGACACCAAAATCTTGTCTCTAGCATAAACCAATTAAAAGTTATGCTCGATTTTTGGCTATTTTCGGTTAAAATAGCGGCCATTTCGAATTTTTTTTAAGTGAACATGGTCGGACATCATTAGAAATGGTTCCATTGAATTCCTCATATGCCAAAACATGTGTATAGACACCAAAATCATGTTCCTAGCATGCTACGTTTCAACGATGTAACACAGTTTCTAATTTGACCTAGGTTCACGGCAGCCATCTTGGATTTGCCTGGTCCCCACAAGTTGCCCCGCTGATTTTAATTGAGGGACCCATAACCTACACGATTCAGCAAAAAAACTTTACACTACCAAACATTTCCGTGTTCCATACTGAACATAGTAGGGCGGCAACTCGACTAATCGTTGCGCCGCCGTATTCGTTCGCCCATCGTGTGACGTTAGTCGACGCCCAATGAGTACCGTCGTTCAGCCGTATACCTTTCGGTCATCAACGTGATGTCTTTCTACGCCCACACTGTCGTCACACCGCTGTATTTACATCGTTGTGTCCATAGTTGGCATTTCCCCTCACAATTTATATCCGTCGGAAGTGCCGGGGTTAGTGTCGTACGCCCTGGCATACCCCTACGATCGGGTGCAGAATCATTATCCCGATTATCAGTTAATCCTGACTACACGAGTCTTTGTGGGTGAGCAGAAACATTTTGTTAATTAATTCCTATTGCACATGTTCATGTTTTTTGGAAGATATCACTAAGTGGGAAGATGAGGGATCACCAGTAGATATCATATACTTAGATTATCAAAAAGCTTTCGACAAAGTGCCACATCAAATACTACTGCTTAAACTAAAGGCTAATGGCATAGGAAATAGTATAATTAACAAGATCGAAAAATGGCTGATTGATAGGAGACAACGGGCATTAGTAGATGGGAAGCTTCAAACTTGAAATCAGTTTTGAGTGGAGTACCACAGAAATAAGTATTGGGACCTATATTATTCTTAATATATATCAAACATTTGGACGATGATATATCAAGCAAGGTGTTGAAATTTATGAGTGATACAAAAGTATTTAGTAGGATTAAAAGTGATGGAGATACACAACCTTTACAATATTATCTTGACAGGTTAATAAAATGGTCTTAAAAAGGCAAATTCTTTTCAATTTTGGGAAATGTAAATGCCTCCACACAGGACATGGGAACGAAGGTATACAATGTACAATGGGGGTACTTTAATAAGTACTACTGTAAAAGAAAAAAAATTAGGGTTAACCATTAGTGTTGATATGAAGGTTTCAGAGCTGTGCGGAATTGCAGCTTCAAAGGGAAATCAAATCCTAGGATTAATTAGGCGAAATATAGCGTACAAGGAAAAAGAACTAATAGAATAGCTGTAGAAAACAGTAGTTAAGCCTCTTTTAGAATATTGCATACAAGCGTGGAGGCCATTTCGTAAGACGGACATAGATATGCGACTAAAATGATGCCAAAACATAGGGATTTTAGTTATGAAATGCGCCTAAAAGAATGTGGTTTAACAACACTAGAGACCAGGAGATTGCGAGCTCAGATACAAAAGTATTGAATGGTTATAAAAATATTAATATAAATATTTTGTTTCAGTTAAGAAAGATATAAGGACTAGAGGACATGAAGTTACATTAGTAAAGTAACAGTGTTGATTATATATAAGAATGTTTTCATTTTCACACAGGACTGTAAATAAACGGAACATATTATTTGCTGATTGTGTGGGTGCTAGTAGCGTGAATATGTTTAAAACTAAAATCGACCTATACCTCAGAATGGCGGGATAGAGACAAAGTAGACAAAAGATTTGGACTCTCGATAAGCCAAAGGGCTTCCTTGCCCACCAGCCATCTAGAGTTAATTCTCTAGGTGGCAATCTTGTTAAATCTGATCGACAGCGACGGCACGACCATAGAGAATGTTTACAAGCAAATGTTTGTATATATATATTATGTTCTTCTATTTGAGATACATATGATTCCTGTACATGTGATAATCGTTCAACAGCGGCCAACTGTGTATTTGTAAGATTTATTTGTATTATTCTTAAATACATATATAGTTATTAAATGGGTATTCCATTTGGATTCCCACATTATAACCCCCTGTCTTATGTCATACTTTTTCTACCCATCCTTATAGCACCTGGGCCTTGTCACGAGTCAGTCACATTTGGCGCCGCTAATTCCATGAGCCAAATTTGTGAAACCAATTTTAAATGAACATTTAATTGATATTTAAATGATACTTTGTAAATTAGCCCACTTTTTTTAAAGTTAATTAACTACATTACACTACTTTCTGGTAATGTTAATTTATTAAATTAACTTAAGTGCATTAATAAGTTCAAAATAATCCCTATTGATTCAGCGTCAGTACATTATAAAGTTGTTAAAATACCTTATAGTTATTGTATAGCATTTATAATGATTTCAGAGTAAATACCATTCTTCACTCTCTTGGTTTAATGTGTAACAGCATTGAAACCAGTACCAATGTGTGTAACACAGTGTTATGGTTAGATAAATATCACTCTGTCAACAAGAAATAATCCATAACTTCCTTTTACAGACGTGAAACGTTCATGACCGGCTGTGCGGTCATCTTGTTATCTTGTTCGGTAGAGGGGTGTCTTTGACAGGTCTATCCTGTTAGTGTTGGTTATGGCGTCGTGGTTTCAGCGTCTAGTTTATAAAGGACGAATGCAACATTCATGGGGCTGAGTCAACAAACACGACGTTGCTAAAAGTAAAACGTAACGCTGCCGTTGGTGACCCTGGGGCCCCTGACAATGCTTTAAACATGGTTATCCGAAACAGATGTTGGTCAGCGGTGTCATCGCTGTGGCATTTCCTGTTTGATCGAGCGCAACGATGGCCCAGCAGTTTGTTGACAGTCACCCGATAATGAATTTGTCACGTCTTGTCTTTTGTTCAACTGTTACTGTTATAATTCTGATCATCACAGTGATGACTCAAGCATTGTTTCTATTATTTATTACTTAATTGAAAAACTCGTTAATAAATTTGACTCATGTTTAATCAGTAATCAAATGTTCAAAATTATTAGTGATCTATGTCAGTCCACGATAATATATATCCGATCGGTATACCCACTAAGAGGCGCTCATTACTCGCCCGCCAGCCCGCCAACCCGTCCGTTCAACACGCCCGTACCATCAGGGGGCGTTACCCACTTCCGGTCACGTGACTACAAAGATGGGTACACCGGATGCTGAGTCAGCCGCCATCTTAGAATGTCATCATGCCACCACCGCAACCTCCTCCGTTGAGGTCTATAAAACTCCAAATAACTACTGAGGAGTAGGCCTGTATCAATTAACTCACTTTTCAACGTATAGGCGAAGCAACTATCTAAGACAATAGATAATATGTAACCAAAACAAGTTGTGGGTATGACGGTATTTCGTCACGTTTAATAAAATTAGCTAAAACTACAATAATAAAATCATTAACACTAATTACAAATAAAACACTAGCTACTGGTATCCTCTCTGATAAACTTAAAATCGCTAGTGTAATTCCCATTGTTTTATTTTTTAAATGTGACGATACCCAATTCAGCAATTACAGAGCGATATCACTTCTACCAGTTATATTAAAAGTACTTGAAAAGATAATTTACAAACAGCTAGATTTATTTTTCAAAACGCAAAAACCCTTGCCCGAAAACCAATATGGAATAGTGCACTGAATTTGCTGCCGTAGATTTAACCGATAGGATAATGACACACATGGATAGAAATGAAATTCCTACAAATATGTATCTGCACATTTCCAAAGCTTTCAATATTAGAAATTATCTAACAAATAGAAAACAATATGTTGAAATATAGGATGTTCAATTAGAAGTGCATAATATTTCAACAGGCCAACCTCAAGGCTCGATCGTAGGCCCACTATTATTTATTATTATAGATTATATTTATTATATACATCATTGTTTATTATATACATTAAATGTATTATATACGCTATATATTAGTTAGCTATTGACAAACACTTTTCTCTCAAGTGGAATTATTTTACGTAGGCTGGTCTGCATAAGTGTATAATAATCTCACACAATTAATATTTACCTCTACCAAGACATTACGATACATATTTAATTATTCTATAGTATACGTAAATGTTTGGGCATATTTAATGCGCCGATATGTCCCATAGGCGTGTCCAGTGGGGCCTAGCGGCACGTGCCTCCGTAGACCTTTAGAACGTAGCCGCACTATGCATGCGCTACGCCTACAGAGGCGTGCTCCCTAGCGCAGCGGCAAAACATTTTAAGAGCACCTCCCCCCGTCTCGGCGACAGGCGCAGTCGTTATGAAGAAGTTGCTCAGCCCACCCAATATTTGTCTCGGTCGGAAGTGGTGCAATTGGAGGTTTTTGCCTCCCCCTAGACTACCTCCTCTGGTACCGACCCTGTGTACTGTGTCCTCTTTCTGTGACCATTCCCTTCTTTGGTCCATTGCATGACCTCTGTCCCACGAATTGGCGATATACTCGAGAAAAAAATTAACAAAGACAGTTATTTCGTGTTGTTTGCACACAAAGTTACGTATTTGCTTTGCGAATAAAGTAACGAAAGAAATACGCAAATTGTAGATAGAATGGTTAGTGAATCCTCACTACATGGCGCTACTGTGATCGGATTTAATACCAATATAAGAGTACACAGTGTGCTGCATAAGCAATAAACGTTGATAAAGCGCACCTAAATTAACCATATAAAATTATTTCCCAACAAATATTACATTTGGTTGATTTGAAGGTAGCGCAGCCACTTTCGTCTACGGCCACATCACGTTGAAAATACCGGTTCTCGTCCGATCACCAAATTTAAGCAACGTCGAGCCCGGTTAGTACTTTGATGGGTGACCGCCTGGGAATACCGGGTGCTGCAGGCTTTTCCTTTTCAACAATTTTCTACCATTTTTATTTTTACCACTCAAAACGATGACACCTTGATAACAAATAGCTGACATTAGCATTTTAATGAGTTAATTAATTAACACATAATCAATTAATTAACTAACTAGTTTATTAAAGCAAACTACGGAAATTGTCGTCTTCAGTACTGTGTGTTGACACTTTTTCGCGTTGAGTAGTAAATAGCGTCAATTAGCGGGGATGAGTGATTATGGGTAGAGGAAGAGGAAGATCAAAAGTCAAGGTCATATATCTAGGCCAAAGATATAAATCAAGGTCAAAAAGCAAGTAGCGCCACCTGGCGGATAGGTCATTAACTATAAATACCACCCTGGGAGATTAGTCATGAACTAAATATCTAGGCCAAAGTTCTAGGCGGATAGATTGAGAGCTACTTTGAGAGCTCCTTACGTTGAGAAGTAGTTTGAGAGCTACTTTTATATATATATATATATAGTTTGAGAGCTACTTTGGGAGCTCCTTACTTTGAGAGGTAGTTTGAGAGGTAATTTGAGAGCTAATTTTAGAGCTCCTTACTTTGAGAGGTAGTTTGAGAGCTACTTTGAGAGCTAGTTACCTTGTGAGGTACTTTAAGATCTGTTTTGAGAGGTAGTTTGAGAGTTACTTTCTACTCTGCGGTCCGCCCGTGTGTACTTTCTACTCTGCAGTCTGTGATCTTTCGGCACGCCGACGTGACCTTAATACTCAATGTGATCGTATATAAGGCCGTGGAGATAATGTGCTTGTCATTCGTCATTCGACATGGACAAGAATCAGACAAGGAAAGGTTGGCCATACCCTGAGGCTGCCAGAGGGCCGGAGGACATCATTCATACCTTTGCGGGCTTGACTCCTATACCTTTTGTCGTCGCCTTCCCCCGCTACCGGCTACGGCGTCAGCAGCCCCGACACCAACCCCGGCAACCCCAACAGCGCCACCATCACTATCGTCCCTTATGGTAGGTCTTTATTAATATTATATTTCCATTTTACTATTTTTTGTATGTGTAATTATCTAGCATTAAGACACGTATGAAAACACGACGTCTAATAACAATCCTTCGTACGTTTAGAATGTCGTCCGTCGGACTCCGCCGCCTCAACCTCTCGTTGATGCCGCCGGTGAGACGGTCCTAAAACCCACGATACCACCCCTTCCCGGGCAGGATTTCAGTGCCCAGTATGCAGCTTGAGATTTAGTCGCCGAGACAACTGGAAGTGCCAAGTCGCCTGCAGCTGTTGTGGGGGGACGGAAACGGACAAGGGAGGAAGCCGAGCTGGACGCGCTGGTGGTGAGTTAAACTTTATATTGCATTACTATTCACTTTCGCCTAAAATGGCGGCTCCTACCTTCTTCCCATCAAAAAACGTGGCTTCCTATGTACATCCCGTCAAAACGACGGTTTCCCACTCATCTCCGCTAAAATAGCGTCCCCGTGAATGTTTATTTCCGCCAAAATGACGTCCTTGTATATTGTTTACTTCCTTAAAAATGGCGTCCCTGTATATTTTACTTCCGCTAACATGGCGTCCCTGTATATGTTTACTTCTAACAAATTGCGTCCCTGTATATCTTTACTTCCAATAAAATGGCGGCTCCCACATACTTTCTTTCAACATAGCCGCTACCATCCTATTCCTATCGAGGCATTATCTCCATATAGTTATCGTCTGCTGATCACCGTACTTTTGGTCACGTGAATTTTGATCATATTTTTCCATATTTTAGAGTCTGTCATATTTAATTATTCGTGTAGAAATTCATCAAGGGGCCCATGCCCCCAAGAGACAACCGACCCCGACAGCCACCGGGACACCACTGGCCACGACGACTCTGCCTCCGTCACCGACCAACCGAGTAAATGTGCTGCCGCACTTCGCGTGCTGTATGTGCGGCAGCACATTCACAAAAACATAATTGGCAGCGTCATATCAGAAGCAGCAGCGGCGGGAAGCGCACGTTGAAGAAATAATGGTAACATGATCGTATTCTTTAACATGTTTCAGATTTCACCTGTTTATATTTTGTATAACAATATTAAAAGTAAACTTGTCTTTATTTCAGGTGCTGCTACAAATTTCATATATTTATATTTTGTATAACATTATTAAAAGTCAACTTGTCGTTATTTCAGATGCTGCTAAAAATTTCATTTCTCTACATGTTTGTATAAAACAATATAAAAATCAGCGCCAAGAAAAGGAGCGCATCGCTGACGGCGTTCCCACTACCTCTGCGCCGCCTGCGTCAGTGACCGAAGGTACCACGGTCAGTAATCTTTGAAGATGTCGGGTATTATCACCGAACATGTCCGTATTTAGTGTACATATCAACTGAAGAAATTGACTACCGTGCCATAAAAGACAACTTTTCGCCCGTCTAGTTATACGTACCGTTATTGCAGTGTTTTTTCAATCTTGTGTGTTTAATTAGTTGAATACTTTACTACATGTTTAACTATCCAACTTATGAACGCATTTCCTAGTTTTATTAGTTTTATTAACTTAATTAACTTAATCTAACAAATCATGTTCTACCCTCAACAAAAGGAAACTTATCCTGTGCATTACTATTGGACAATACATTCGTGTTGTAATGAATTGTAAAAAACATATGTTATTGTAGAAATCCCGAAAACGCCGACTGTCGCCGTCATCGGGTGTGACGTCATGACCGACCGCATCATCATCATCATTACCGAAACGGCCGTCAACCCCAGTCTCTCCGTCGCCACCTGCTGCCTCTCCATTGCAAGAAGATCCTGTAATAATTTGTTTAATTTGTATAGGAGTCAGTGCTCTGCTATTCGTACGCGATATCGTAGGGGGCCCGTCCAGAGAATTACAACATTCGTTTAACAGATACGGACACGACCTCATTACATCCAACATTGTGGAACGTTTTACATGAATAAACTAGAGCCTTCAAAATTAATTTAAGTTTCGGATTTATTTTATTTAACCAGAAAACAAAAGAACATTATTTTCATTGTTCTAAAAAAATTCCGGTAGGTTTCTGGACATGCCCCGTTTAATCACTAATGCAGATGAAAATCAGTCATTTTAAAATTATTTTGAAGAAAAATATATTTTAAGTTGGGCAATTATCAAACGTTACCTTCTTTATAAACATCATACCTGATCACCCTATAGGTGCTGGCCGTGTAATCCTCCCCGACTATGTGGTCACGAATAAAGGTTTACATTCGTTGGCCTGTGAGTAGCTCTGACACGGCAAACCTCCGTATGAACATCATCTTTGTTTTTTTCGAGATTTCGCAATAAGTCGTGGAGCTGATATTCATACTCTTGAGCCTGATGTTGATATCTTATATACACTGTAACATGTATCAATATCGATGCCCCGTCTATGAAACATTTCCCCGGTTTTAAGTTAAGTGATCTTTATGACAAAAATATTTTTGATATCAATATATACGTCTACGAATTACTAAATCACCACGACGACGACGATAACTTGGTAGCGTGTCATTTACTGAAACGTTCAACATGTAAATTCCCCGATGCTTTAAATATGAATCTTCTCGAAACACATTTTTTTTATATTCACGATATTAAAACATACACACGGTCTTTCAAATGTATAAAATATGGCAAACTTTGGCATAACCAGTGCTCCTTAAAAAGACACCAACAAGGTTGCGAAGTGGAGGTCAAGAGAAATTTCCCTGGTGGTATTTATCATGTTCAAGAAAAATATTTTTTTTAACTTTATGAAATGGGTAAATACGCCAAAGAAAAATACCGGTATTATCCGTTTCGGGCCACCTTTGATTTTGAATCTTATTTTGATACTACCAACTTACCGGTAAATACTCCAAATGTCGAATGGTTGGCTCGTCACGAAACACTTAGCGTTAGTGTGATATCCAATGTTCCTGGGTATAAGAAACCACGCTGTTTTGTTTGTGAGGGTGATCCGAGCCAACTAGTCGACCGTTTTCTAAATTATCTTTACGAAACCGCTTCCGAAATTGTGAATACACGTTATAGTTTTGTTTTTGATGAACCAAATCAACAACTAAAAGATATTCGATCACCAGAGGCTAGAGCGCTTGAACCTTCTTTAGACGAAATTCTAGATGACGGGACAACTTTACCTATAATCAGCGAAGAACAAATTTCAAAATTAATTGGTATGTTTCACGGATTTATTAGAGAACTATCCGTCATTGGGTATATTTCTGGAAAATACGATTTGAACGTCATTAAAAATATATCACATCACACTTCCTAACAACCGACGTCGGTGACGAGGCGGAATACGAGAACGAATCAAATAAGAATTATAAAAAAACTCTATGTTCGTGGTAATGCGTGACACTAATTACAAAACATCGACTTTGAAATTTGTGGACATTTTAAATTATTTGGCTCCCGGGTTTAGTTACGATAAATTTCTGAAAGCGTACGGGTGTACACAAACTAAAGTTTACTTTCCCTACGAGTGGGTGACTTCGTTAAGTAAACTCAACTGTGAATCCCTTACTTCAAAGTAAGATGTTGATAGCGAGTTGAAAAACGAAGATATTTCTGACGAAAATTTCGCGTGCTGCGAACAAATTTGGCGCGATCACGATATAAAAACTATTCGTGATTTTATTATTTTGTAAAACAATAGAGATGTCGTTCCTTTCCTAGAAGCTATCAAAAATAGTTTTCTTTTTACAAATTGCGCCACATAGGCATGCTTAAAGATGGCATTAGCGTTGCCGGTCTAACCATGAAATGTATGTTTGACACATTACCACGTCATATTTATTTTAGTCTATTTAATCAAAAGGATTCAGATTTACACGATGTGTTAAAAAAGCCATCGTAAGGGGCCCATCAGTAATATATCACCGCCATCACGAAGTCGATGTTACACGTCTTCGAGAATCAGAAGAAGGAGGCGACTAAGTTCGCACCTGCAGTTCTATTGTAGGCTACGACGCGAATGCTTTCTACCTTTGGGCCCTTTCACAAGATATGCCTACGCGTCGTAGCCATGAAAATAATTTTAAACTGAAAACATTACGTAGTTATGGTAAGATGGCTCTTTATTGGCTAGAATGTTTGAGTCACAAGAAAAAAACATGCATAAGATATCAATTAACGGAGTGGAGAAACGTATCGTTGATCGTAGACTTCCCGTTGACGGGTGGTGTATCCAGACTTGCACCATTTATCAGACCTCAGAAATCAGAACAGGGAATCAATTTATTTGACCTATAAATACGATGCATATACAACGAATAACGTAAGTAATAGATAAGGTCGGGAGACTACCATTAAGATATATAATATCGCTAGCACAGGAGCCACTCCATAAATTTCTTTTAAAAATTGGACTTGTGTGGGCATTGTATATACTTCAGGATATTATTCGTATTGCTTTTTGCTGTAATTTAAAAATTCGATGTGCCTGATGACCCCATAAAAGTAAGCCATAATTAATGTGAGGGAGAATAAGAGCATTGTACATAATATATAATGTATTATGTGGTAAAAAGTGTTTAAGTTTATTTAGTATGCCTATTGTTTTAGATATTTTATTTGCTATTTTGTTTGTATGACTCTGCCAGTTTAAATGGTGTTTTATTGTGATGCATAACAAATTTAAATCATTTACACATTCAATTTGTAATACAGGGCATTCTAATTTTTTTAGGCACATGAAAACTCACCAATTTAATATTTTTGGCATTTAGTGACAGTTTATTAGCTTTCAACCAATTGCTAAACTTTGTTAATTCTTTGTTAGTATGTTCACTTCGTATTTGGCCTTCTGAATCGTTAAATGTATTTAGTGTACTAGTAATGGTGGTGTCGACAGCATACGTGATGAATTTGAATAGGTCACTAGAAAGTGCTATGTCATTTATGTATATAATAAATAAGAGTGGCTCTAAAACTGAACCTTTAGGGACACCAGTGTTGATGACTATTTCCTTAGACTTAACATTTTCAATTTCTACGTATTGCTTACAATTTTGTAAATAACTCTTACAAAGTTCCAGAGCCTTGTCATTTAACCCATAGTAATTTAACTTCTGTACCAATATATATTGATCAATTGTATCAAATGCTTTTGATAAATCAAGGTATAGTTTCATTGGACTAACCGATTTACCAAGTTCTTGTATAATTCTGTCTATGATTTAGAATGTAGCAAACTCAGTAGTAGTTTCTTTCTAAACCCATATTGGCTACTGTAGTATAACGCTTTAAGTTGGAAGTAATCGTGGATTTGATCAAACATAACCCTTTCAACAAAATTTGAAATCACTGGCAGGATAGACATAGGACGATAATTGTTAAATTCAGAAACATCACCTTTTTTGAAAAGGGATATAACTTTTGCAATTTTTTATTTATCTTAAAATATACCAGTTATTATTGATTGATTAATAATTAGAGTGACTGCATTGCTGATAACATTTTTTTAAATTAATTTTAGTAATTGTTTTGAAATACTGTCTTTTCCACAACTTGATTTTGGAGGTAAACGATCAATTATATTTACAGTAGTTTCCATGTCAATTGGGTTAAAGCTGAAGGTGTGAAATATCGGGTTTGTCATGTAATATTTGTATGATTTACCTCCACTAGTAGTTGTTTTAGAGGCCAGCGTTGGAACAGCATTAGTAAAAAACACGTGTTAAATAGGTTTGCAATAATGCATTTGTCGCTAGTCGTTTCCCCGTCGGCTTTGAACAAATCTGGAAATTGTTCTTTCTTTTGTTTTTTCTGAATAATTTATTTAATTAAACACCACATCTTTTTAACATCATGCTTATGCTTTTCAAAACTGGACTGGTAATGCATTTGCTTAACTAATCTAATATTATTTTAAGAATGTTATTATAAGTATGTAAGTCAGTTTTAAGTTGATGGTAATGCTCTGTATTTACGTGAGTCTGTTTAATTCCCGAAAACAATTTGTTTCTAAACTTTATCGACATAATAATGCCCTTGGTAATCCAAGGAGTTTTATTATGTTTATATTTGTTATATTTAATTGCTTTAATAGGTAGACATTTATCCATAGCTGCAGTAATAATTTCTTCGAGAGCATTGTAGTTTTCATTAGGATCCGCATGAACATCTGCGTTAAGTTTATCATAAAGATTTGAGTTTATTATTTCAATTTTAAATTTATTGCGTGAGTCAGGATTTTGTTGTTTTATTCGTAGAAACCTTGGTATCGCATTAGAGGTTTCGATATAGTCCAGACTTAGAGAGTACGGAAAGTGATCAGAAATATTGCTCACTAAAATACCAGCTGAGGATTTGAAGAATCCTTTTGACAAATTCCATTACAAAAGTCAATGAGTGTTCCATGATATTCTGAAAGTCTTGTTGGCATAGTAATTTGAGGGAAGTAACCATGTGAAACGATTGTGTCGAAATATTCACATATTATGGGTTTTTCATTAATTTTTGGCTAGTCAATATTGTAATCTCCTGCAATTATTATTTCACTTTTATATTTTTGTAAATCAACTAAATTTGATGCAAATTCGATTGTAAATATACGGTAATTTTCAATTATATCTTTAGGTTGTCTACATATATTTCCAAGAATCATATTTTCTCATGGCACAACATGTTTTTCAATAAATTTACCTTCCTAAGTGTCTGTATTAGCATGGATATTTACAGATTTGTAATTGTATTTGTTGCTGAGGTAGGTTGCCTGGCCAGCATGTGCACTACATATTTGCCTTGCCATATTAATGTATATCCACCTATTTGAAATAAAGAAGTGTCAGCCTCTTCATCGAGCCATGTTCCGTGTAAACATAGAGCACTAATCTCACAGCCACTGAATGTCTTTAGTTTTATTTTAATTTCGTCAATTTTTGCATTTAAACTCTGACAGTTTAGGCTTAGCAAAATAAATTTGCTTTGCTTGTTCGTTAAATGGTTTATTACATTATTATCGTCAAAGTACGGTGAATGTTGAAATGGTTCAACATCCCCATCTTCATTCATTTCATCCGTTTTTAATATGTGATAGAGATAATTTTTTTCTAGACCACCAAATTGCGCTAAGAAATAATTGTTATCAATCGTATTAGAAAATTGAATAAACAATGGTGCTCTATGTTTACAGGACATATCATATAAACATAGACTAGACGTTGCGAAAGAGCTGCACAAGCTATACCCTGAGCATAATACAAATACATTTTGTAAAAGAGAATATTACGAATATTCCGTATGCATAGATAACACAATATACTTATTGCATCATAAATAAAATAATATCATAAAATCAATTGCATCATAAATAAAAAATATATTACAGCACATGTACTGCCACAAAATGAACGTAGAGTGAGAATATCGTAAGTTTATTGAACAAAACACAAAGTGATTATTGCGTACACACTAAGCTTTTGGGAAATACTATGCATAATGCAGTCCCAAAAATTAAAAATAACTATAACACTAAACGCAGTGAAAAGAAAATGTAAAAACATTGCCCTTCCAAAAATGAAAACAACGTGATTATTGACTGTATATCGATAATATATAACGATGCACACCATATACCTGTAGACTAAAATGTAAATTATATGAAATTGCACTATTTAAATACAACGTCATTTCATGTGGAGCAGTTCGCTCAAGAATAAATGTCATAAAAAAGCATATATCAAAAACATGAAATGCTGTATAGAAAACATCATAGGTATTATAAAGTTCTTTGATAACATTTTGTAAAGGAGCCTATGCAATAACGTTAACATAGATAAAACGAATTTTGACATAGCATTAAGAAAATCGTTAAAAAAAGTTCACGTTTAGTTTTGTAATGATGACATTCAAAAGCAAATTACAATTAAACGTTACTTTGATTAAACACAAGTGAAGGGTAAGAAGGACAACAAGGAAAAGAACAAGTAAGGGAAAAAACAAAAAAGGTAACTAGGCATGTTAGTCACACTTGAGTCTGACTCACCGTGTAACTGATTACAATAATAAATTTAACATAAATGCATTGAAATATAAATTACACGAGTCATGTTATACAAATTCACGTAGACGTGATACATATTTGGTTATAGGTAGGTCTATGGTTCTGGAAAAATGCGTAAGCGTTCAAGATAGCATACCACACGACAGTCAGCGGCGATCTCTGACAAATATTCTGTCGAACGAGATGTACGCGCACTTCCCTTTAGCACGTAGCTGCATCATCTTCGGAAGTAGATCTTTACGTTTCTGTACGACCTTCAGTGAATATTCTTCATTTACATACACACCGTCCGGGGTCCGTTTTTTCCCACGTTTCGTCCGCTGTTCGTTCGTTCGTCTACTTTGGTTTTCTAGATAGTCGACATTCTCTTCTAGCTTCGACAGTTGTTTTTGCAGGTGATCGACGCTAGTGGCACTATGTTGCGTGTCAAAGTTTGATTGCTCACGTTTGAGGTCGGCCACCTCCTGCTGAGTATACTGCAGGCTGTGCTTTAGGTCAGTTATAGTTTTTTATTGTCTCGGCCATGAAGTTGTCTATTCTAGAGTGTGTGCTTTCCATGAAGGATTGCAAGCACTTCTGGAATATATTTTTGTGCATTTCCAGCGGTCTCTTGAACGTTGCCTCGTCTGTTGTTGTTGACGTCGTCACAGTTTTCCTCAAAAGTTCGGTCCCAGTGGTCGACTGTGACGCTCTACTGGACCTGGGCTTAGCGGTGGTCTTGCCCATTGTTGTAGCGTTAGTGAGGTCAATTCAGGTAGTGCTTACGGTGCTTACGATCACGGTCACTTAGGCACTTCTCAACGGTAACACACGGTCACTTGGGCACCGGGGTTGCTGACAAGCGCTACTGCAGAGTCTATTGGTACCTGGTGGTCAATCACCTGTTGTAAATGGGTGGGCGATAAATGACCCGCAGAATACAAAATTGTCCACAAATGTCCCATGCACGTATATCTTTGGAACGAATCGCTTTCCAGGCACAAAGCTGGCCCAGATCATATATGCTTGCACATGCCGTAGGTCAAACACATAGTGGAAACGTACCAAAAACTTGCAGAATCACGACGGCTTGAAAACGTGACATCACATCTATCATTTTCAAGGTTGCTATTTTCACGGTTGTCCTTGTAACTAGGAGCACACCAACTCTATCAACGGGAAGTCTATGGCCGATCTCCTAGCAGAAACTAAAAAGGATACTACGTACTTGCGTAAACATGCAGACGTCGTCGAAATGTAAGAATGTCAGTGGAAAGAAATTCGGATAAATTCCGAAGTAAGAAATTTTATAAATTCAAAATTTCCTCACCGTAACCTGAAATGAAGAATAACCCAGGATACGTTTTTTTTAAATGTAGTTGAAGATCGCCTATTTGGCATGGTAAAGTTCGACATTTTCGTTTCAGATCATCTTAAAGATTATTTTGGTAAAATGCAACCAATTTTCAAAAACATTGACATTACTCGTGACGATATCGGTCCTTACATGCGAGCTTATGCTGAAGAGCACAATATACTATCTACTCCTCGCCGTACCCTTGTGGCTTCCTATTTTGGTAAACAAATTGTTTTAGGTACGCCTTTGTTGAAATGGTACTTGAAACAGGGACTGGTCGTATCTCACGTTTATCAAGTTTTAGAATACGAACCCAGTCCGTGTTTCAAATCTTTCGCCCATGCCATCTCGTATGCATGCCGCGAAGGTGGCGTACAGCCGGACAAGGCCATTAGAAATAGTGGCTATGGAAAATGTATAACTATTAATGATCAAATCAAATCAAATCAAATCGTGACATTTATATTGCGCCGTTCCAACAATCGTTGCTCACGGCGCCTTACAGAATGTTCGGGAAAACAGGTAAGTCTTAAGGTTTGATTTAAAATCAGTGTTTGTCATTGTTGTTGCAGTCAACTTTTGCGGCAGCAAGTTCCATAGTGTTGGGCCTGCCACGCAAAAGGATCTATCACCCCAGCGACGCATTGCACGTGGTACACATAGATGATTGTGTTCACTGGAGCGCAACAATCGAGTTGGCTGACGTCGGGTCACACATTTGGTGATATACTGTGGTGCACAGCCAGTCAGTGCTCGGTGCGTGAGTAGAAGTATCTTATACTCTACTCTAACTGCTATTGGCAGCCAGTGCAGCTTGATCAATAGAGGTGTGACATGACAGAACTTCCTGGCGCCGTCGACAAGGCGAGCCGCCCAGTTCTGTACTCTCTGCAACCGTTCTAGTTGTTTCACAGGCAGTCGGTGGAGTAATGCATTGCCAACATCAAGTCTGCTGGTAACAAACGCATGTATGACTTGTTCTGTCGCTGCAGGTGTTAGATAACGTCTTATTCTTGCAATATTTCGGAGATGGAAAATTGTAGATTTACAGACCGCAATCACGTGCGTCTCCATCTTCATCTCGGCATCGAACTGTACACCAAGATTCCGTACATTCTGAGTTACAGTGACCAAACAGTCTCCAATGCATAGTGTGCGCAGCTCAATTTTTCTTAGTTGTTGCGCAGAGCCGAACACGATGACTTCTGTCTTTGAGTCATTCAACTTTAAAAAGTTTGTCATCATCCACGTCCTGATCTCCGCTACACATTCTTCAATACGGACGACAGCCGCAGCAATGTTCTCTTGGTGGGGTTTCACTGGAATGTAGATTTGAGTATCATCCGCGTAGAAATGACACATCAAATTGTACTTGCGAATAATCTTAGCAACTGGTGCTACATAGATGGAGAACAGCTGAGGACCCAGCACGGAGCCTTGTGGTACCCCGTATACCAGAGGACGAGCAGGCGATGTAGCACCATGAATGTGGACTGACTGGACTCTGTCTCTCAGGTATGACTTAAACCAGTCCAGTGCATCTTGGACCACTCCGATATCATGTGAGAGTCTATGCAACATCACTTCATGGTCGACGGTGTCAAACGCAGCCGATAGATCCAGGAGAACCATGATGACAACATTCTGATTGTCCATTGCGTGCAGGATGTGATTCTGCACACAGAAGTATTATATTTTGTAATAGTAAAACGGCGAGCCGAGGAATTAACAGTCGTCGTTTTCGCCAGGTAGACCCAGTTACGGAATCCGTGTACCAATTAACAATGAACAAGAAATCCATTAAATACGATCTCGCTCTTCAAATTGGTTTTATGGTTTACCAGTATGCAAAATTGAGAATGCTGGAATTTTATTATGATTTTATAGATTATTACGTAGAGCGCCTCTTCCAATATTGCGAGATGGATAGGGATTCCACATATTTAAGTCTAGTTTGTTCATGTGTAGACGATTGTGTTACTACTGATAAACGACAAGAATACATTACAAATATGTCCCGATGGTTTCCTGCTGTTTGTTGTGACGCGCACGCGTCCGATTATGTGACTTGTCGTTTGGAAGGGACAGAATGGGTGCCTTCGGAACCGTGTTGTGATGCGCGTGCGCTTCACGACAAAGGACACCTGGCCTGTTCAATGTCGAAGAAGGTAGAGGTTTTATCGGATTGTGTAGCAAAACACATGATTGTTTTGGAGATACAAATAAAGTCAGCACCAAAGATCTCAATAAGAGATACAAAGAAATTGACAAAGACACATTTTTTAAAGTACTTAAAACCAGGAAGAGTTGTGTTGGAAAAAATCGGGGGTTTCGGGTGAGGAATGCTTCAGTTTTTATCATTTTCAAGAACGTTCTGCACTACCTTATTTTTATTCCAAACAACCGGTACAAGCCGATGGAATCTCTACCTCCCCGTGTCTGGTATAATAGACGCGCAAGTAAATATTATCGTGAGTTACACTTCCCGTGATATATACAGTGTTGGTGTAACCGTGATTAGGTATGATGTTTATCGACCACTGACTCCTACTTGTCAATTATTAAAGAGTGTACATTTCACATTTGTATCGGTACACTCGTGAGATAGCCGTCATAATGTAACCACGATGAGCTATTATGTTTATCGACTCCTATTTTGTCAATCATTAAAGAGTCATTGTTGCATCATCATCATGATGTGCTTTCTCATTTTAAGTGGGCACTGATGAAAATAAACGACGTATATTGCATACTTAAATTGCTACAGAAGTTTTGTCAATAAACACAGATTGTAGCATCGTCTCTAACAGTGACTCTGTAACATATGGAGTCAATTTGTATATAGTTGTTAAGGTTTACAAGGTTTTATGATATTGACATTTTCTCTTGCGTGTCTGACAAAAAGAATATATGATATCTAATTCACAGTGACACTTTCTCTTGAGTGTCTGAATAACATTTATGTATCATACGGAATCAATTTTATATAGTTAAGGTTTACAAGATATTATAATACTGATATTTTATCTTGGGTGTCTGAATAAATTTTCATAAACGCACATATGATGTCGACTTGTTATTGATAAATTAAGGTAATACAAGAACTTGCATGCAAACATTACATGGAAACATTACATGCCGCTCTTAACAAAGTCGAAAACACGACAGTCATTGTTCACTAAATCGTTCCCGAAAGTGTTCACAAACGTCTTCATGGGTATGCCTCGACTTCATTGCAGCAAGTACACGACACAGTATTGTCCACACACGTTAGGCAGCGGGGTCTGAAACGTTCTTTTGTTGAAAGTCCAAGTTACACAGTTGGTCTATAGAAAAGCCACGAATTCGGCGAGTCGAGGTGGCAAACCGTTCGAATCGATGTATTCTCCTCGTCCGTCTTTTGCAATAAACATACAGATCCAGTGTTGACCAGATTCATCGCTCGAATGAGTGTTGCACACGTAAGCTGCCGGATAAGTCGTCATAGGAGTAGTGAGTAACCCGTCTTTAGGTAGTACGCCTCGAACAACGGTCCTAGTGTATGCAGCTGCCGCAAGGAGTCTTTCTATCTGTGCCGTATCCACCAGTAATCATAGACGACGTGTCTGTTGCGGTCAATCTCCGAAATCGTCTCGAATTCTCCGTAGACGACGATGTTGATCGTCTGGTGGAGGGGTTGATTAAAATGCATCTCGATTCGTAGGTTGCCTTTATGTACCAAATTGAAATTGGGATCGTCACAACAATCTGGTGTGATGTCAAACGCAAACAGGGTGTATCTTTGCCAAACTCATCCCGACTGATGTTGTCTCCCTCGTCTTGAAACATCTTTCCCGTTCCAACAAATAGATTACTCTAACTTCTCACGTAGGCACCATCGTCGAAATCAGGCTGGAGTGGTTTCGCCGGGACTTGTTGCCCGACGACGTACAATGCAAGAACTTCAAGTTTTTCTGTTTTACGTGGATCGGATTCTTGCCGAATGCTCCATTGTAAGCGTCGTTGTCTACACAACACAAGACTACTCTCTTTGGTAAGACACCCAAATAAACGTTTTCGTGAGTGTGCGACATGGCACCTTGCGGTATGAAAAACACCTTGCAATCGACTATTCGCAATGGATACTTGGTCGTTCCCTTTTGTAGCGCTTTGATGTGACCCATGTGTACGGCAGGATTCAGTTTTGCATTTCGTGCAAATAAAATTGCTTCGACTATGCATACCTTGTAATCGACATTGTCACCACCAGCAGCCATGAGTGCAAAAGCATCCTTGCTCTGTACTAGTCGAATTTTCACGTCGACGGCGTTCAATAGCTAGCGGTCTTGGAAGAAGAGGTCGACGTGTAGACTACCCATCATGTCGACGATTCGACTACGGGTAATATAGGTCTTTCTTGTTTGCAGACCCTTGTTTGCATCGTCGGTAGCATACATGTGTCCAACCGTGTCTTTGTTCCACAAGGCACTAGTCAGTTGACTCTTTTTCGCTTCTGCTCCGTGACTCAGTAACGTTTCTATGTACGCACAATAAGGATAGATATTCGTGGAAGGTATGACAAGTGTACCGTTCAAAGACACGTTGACTTGACTAATCAGAGAATGCATCCAGTAGTTTAATGGCCCATCAGGTGCAGCTTGATCGGTATCGTCCCCGTTTCCTTTGACTATGCGTGCTCGTACCAACAGGTAAGTATTGGCCACGTCCAGGTAATCGTCTCCCGATGCGGGTAATAAGAATTCGATAGGACCGCCCATACCTATCGAGGCGACAGGTCGATGCTCGACCCACTGTCTGCGTTCGATGCTCGTTGGTTTCGTCATTAAAATAAACAGGTCCAATTCGCTTTTGACTTCCTCACACGATAACTGGTGAACAAAAGCCATGTCTAGCTGAATATGTCGTCTCTGTGCGTCTTCTGTCATCTGCGTTTCTTAACGACACTGGCTAGTCATCTCGTCGGCTTGCATTTTATTGCGCGAGGAGCGTTGCGTAAGCCCGGATGCCCGCTGCTTCCTAACACTCTACTGATCATGTCCTTTCCGGTTTCTCTCACACGCCTCTTTGCAGATTCTTATATGCTCTGTCCAGACAACACGTCGCCGGTCTCAATCAAGGCCTGTCTTTAGCGCTCCTTTTCCCAAAGCGAGTGCGCCTCTTTTTATGAGTGACATAGCACTTCGAATGAGGCCACCGAATTTACTATCTAGACCGTGACCTCATTGCACTCTTGCCCCAACAAACACGGGCAATCCTTTACCGACTTGTGTCCCGTAATAGTCTTCGTAGGAATGATTACGATTCATGTTTTAAAAAAACGATGGTTTACGTCGTCGAAAGTGAAGTGTCGCCGTCACTCTACCGCGCTCGAATCGTACGCGACGTCCCGTGTCGTCTTTTACATCGATCTCGATAGTCGTAAATTCCTTATGCAAGACGGGAACGTACTTTACATTGTCGAAACTTTTTGACACCATGTCTCCGTGTTTTCCTTCTATGGGTACAACCCTCAAATGAGGGACGACGCTGTCTCCCACGACTCGTGGTTCCACAACGTTGGTGTAAAAGTAGAGTGAATAAAATCCTGCGCCATGTCTACCACAGATTTGGCTTTTCTAACGTAATAATAATCTGGTCCTTCTTCTTCGGGTGTGGTGTGAACACCCTGGCTTAAACCTAACAAACGCCAGGTTCAACGAATACACTGAGAATAAGATGTTTTCTACCATGTATATAGTCACTTTGTGTGTGATATCACTGTAGCTCAATTTTAGTTTTTCTTTTATCGTGACTTTATGCTTCTGTTGTTTACACGAGTGAGCGCTTGTGGACTTTCGTAGTGGCCTGCCCCGATATTCACCACATAAGTCGTACCATCAGCAATCACGGCAAAATAAACATCCTCTTCTCTCACGTTGTACCAACTGGGTGGGTGTTGAATCTCCACCAGTCCGCACTCCCACTGACCCACTAAACTGATGCGCTGTGGCAAAGCCTTGACATAATGGGTCAACGTATTTTCAGGATGTACCTTCATTGACGCGTAGCTGGGCAATGTCAGGTAAAATCAGACGAAATGGTCACCGCGTTTCATAGACTGATTAGGTAACAGGAATATAAAGCTCAACAGATTAGAGTTTCCGTCTAATTTAGTCAGGTTGTAGATATTGACCAATAATACGGTATACAGCATGGCGATTTGGCAGAAGACAATTTCCGATTTCGGGCATGTATTTCCAAAAAACACCCAACGTCTTCTAGTACTTCCTGTATCTTCGAGCTCTATGTTTTCACATCGAACGTCCGTCGTATCTTCCATGACACGAATGACTGCTCGAAAGGTGTGTACTAGCCTTTATACGCGACGGGCGACGATTTATCCACATAGCTGTTAAACGAATCGGAATACCCTACCCACTTTACTTGGACCTAAGTCTTTATTGCCCGCTTGCGGTGCTGCAACACTTTTTCGATATGATAGATGTTATCTTTGGCCATAACCACTTTCTGTAGTGCTTGTTCGTAAAATGTTCCCTCTATTGGCGAATCTTTATCATCGATCAAACGATAAACGGTTGGGTCGGAACGATGAACTGCTTTGACGGTAAATAGTTCGTTGCTCCAGTTGTCTCTTGACTTTGCTGATACGTATGTGATCCCCTACTTTTAAACCGGGTTTGAGTTTTCTGTGTCCTTCATTTCCGTACAACCTTTGCAAAACCTCTTCTTGAGAGAAAGATCACGTTCACTTCAGATGGGGCCATGCCAATACTACTATGATAACTGTCGTTGTACGAATCCACTAGGTGGTGTTATACGTCAAGGTACTTTAATGTCTGCTTTTTCGTGAAATATCTCCACATACGCATCTTCAGAGTACGATTGAATCGCTCTATCATAAACGCCTTGGTCTCTTCGTTGTGAATCGTAAAATTGTGGATACCTTTCTCTGTCAGAAAACTATTGCAGTGCCCTATTCAATACATATTTTCCTTTATCCGTTTGCAATGCCAGTGGTCCGTCATTGTCCTTTAACAACCGACGAAATGGTGTTGTGAGTGACGGCCCTGATTTGTTCTTAAAAGGAACAGACCACGCTTTCTTGGAAAATACGTCTATCACGGTAAAAATGAAAGTGCTTCCATTGTTGATTTATACCGCCCAGTACGACACGTCGACGTCTGAAATGATATGTCACAGGTTTATGTAGAGTGTACATGTCTTGTTCCGACAACCACCTTTTTACCTCTTTTAACGACGCACATGAAGCACGACCCAGGGGATCGATCCCTTCGTAAGTTCCGGTTAGTTTCGTGTCGTAGTTAATACGTTCAAAGCATCTTGTGAAGGAGTCGTCTTCTTACCTACGCGAGGAGACATGATGTAATAATGCTGCTGTCGTGTCGTTCAAGACTATTAATACGGTTCCCAACGCAAGAGTTGCACGGTGTGGCCGAATGAGCTGCGCACCGCGACGACGCCGGACGTCTGCGACGAGGACTGTCAAACGGACTACTTTTTCCTTTGACATGTCGTCGTCGTCCACTGACACTGTCTGTATGTAAATCCAATGATCGGGATTACCTACTAAATCAATGGGCGTGTTGACATCGTTGAGGCTACGAGCGAAGGTTTTCCATCCCACCGGTTAAAACGACTTCCGTTTTCTCAGCACGTCATTGAGGAGGTCCACAATTTTACTTCCGGGAATCGTCACATTTATGTACACCATTTCGCCACGATCCTTCCACCTTACGGCATCTTTCATTTTATTGATGAATCGTGCTTTCTGCTAGATAGCTTTCGGCACGCTGTCGACATATTAGTTTTCCAACATTTCGTTTTTGGTAGGCGATTGAACTTTGTTTTCGTCTTTGCTGGGAAATGTATCGATGGCTACACGCAGGTGTTCCTGCATACGCTTGTCGGAACACCTGGTTATACAACACGACCTTTTTCCTCTCGTCTATATCGCTTCGTTCTAATATGTGGCGCATTTCGTCATCGAGTCGTCGCAAAACACTCTCGATAGGATTGGTCGAAGGACGTTGCGGTTGAATGTTATCAAAAATACGGGGATCGACCAGCGCCATCTTCTTTGTATGCTCCATGGTCGTGTAACAACTTCGTCACCAACGGGGCTAGAAGGGACGTAGCCAATGTAGCTAATAGGGCCGCAACGAAACCACCTTTCTGTAGAATACGTTTCTTCTTATGAAGACCGGTTTTCCTTATAACCAAGGTTTTGATGTCCTTCTTGTACCGACGTAGTTTAGTCTTGTGACCTTTCGTTAGTGGTACGTTCCCTTTTAATATGTTCTGTGCACACTCGCACAGACCGTGTACCAGATCGGGTTTTCCCTTGTCGATGATGTCTCTGGCTAAAGCAAGGATACAAAGCCACAACGCGTTTCTCTTCACTCGCGCCGACATGACGAATGACGAGTGTCACGTCGTGTTTCTATGTATATCTTCGGAAGGTAGGCGTACTGAATTTGTTGGTTCCAGTACGATATTAGTACACAGGCGCAAGTGTTCCGGTGTGATCAGTTTGAGTTCGACAAACAAATACCCGTGTTGTGCGGACGTGGCGTCTCTGAAAGCTTCTTGCATGCACTTTATTTGACCCGGATACATCTGTTTGGCCAAGTTGACCACTTGTGTGTTGTCGCAAGGGTTCTTGAAGAGTACCATGTACTGTGCATGTAGAACTGTTGCGGAGTGCGTAGTTTTGAACATCGTCGTTTTATGGTGACCTTGTTTAACCTTCACTCCACACCTACTGCACCATTTGATACCTCCCTGTCGTATCTCATATCTACGGGGAGACAGATGGCTTTCCAACGGTGTACGATATTGCCATGAATATACAGTATCGTACATATTTTAATTGCAACCATTTATATTGCAAGACGTTTGCGGGATGACACTATTTCGAACATTTATTACTTGACGGTGACTCTGTTTGATCGTCGCTTCACACCTACTCCATCAACTGACAGCCCCATGTCATATCTCATTTTGACGTGGAATTATTCTTTCACACATTATATGAGACGTGCATATATATATGAAGTAGTTGCAGGGTCATTGTAATTTTATGACTTTCGCGGCATTGCAAAAAATCGAATATTCATCATTTCATGGTGACCTTGTTTGACCTTAGCTCCACTCGTACCATATCAGACAACACCTCCACATTCCAAAAATGTATGACTTGCCTATCGTGTTATTAAATAAAGTAGATATGCGATCATTGTAATGTTAAGACGATTGCGGAAGCGCCCAATTTCGAAAATTCATCATTTGACTGTGACCTTGTTTGACCTTGTATTCCTGCTTACTGCACCACTTGGCAGCTCTACGACAGGCCTCGTTGGGACGGGGAGATGTAGAGCTTTGAAATTATATAACATTTGGGTGTGTGTATGGGGGGGGGGCATTTAAATTGGTCCGGTAGGTGGTTCTACCGCTCGCCTAAGATGCGCAATGCGTCTACACATTTAACCGTTTGGCCACTGGCACTGACGGAAAAGGGATTAGCCGGATTCAGGGTTATGCCAAATTGTACAGCTCCTCCTTCGCATAATGTTATGATATCATATAACATTACTGCTGCAAGTGGATACAATATTTTTTGTGTGTGTGGGTGTTTTTTTTTCTTGTGTAGAGTAGTTTTCCTGAGTCGCAAACGAAACCATTTTTCTCCAAATAATGTGAAGCGGCGAAAGTTTTTGCGGTCGGCTTTTCTTGTTGTCCTTATCAGATTGACTGGAGCGGAGGTTCTATCGCTTAATTTTGTTCAACCAAGTTTGTATGCGTGTGGAATCGTAAAATAAATGCTTGTTCCTCGATAATGACTAGTGTTTACATTACAGCGGAATATCACACAGTAACTCATTCGAACGCTTGCTTCGACCCAACATCTATCTTGTAAACATGCTGTGAATGTATTGAAAGTGTTGGCATCTTGCGCGACATTCGCGCCTCTGACGTCACACCAAGGCATACTGAAAAGCGCGCCAAAATATGCATATTCGGAGACAACCAGTTGCATTGCGCAGATTGTGAAATTATTAATATATTTAATTCTGGTAAAATTATTGTCTTGGTGGAAAAGGAAATATACAGGAAGATGTAATGTAATATAATATATATTCAAGCAATAGGTTTCTTATTTCCTTTAAAACAGGTACTCAGATTTAGTTGGGCTAGGGTTAGTAAGCTTTGTGTTATTAGGGCATTTCCGTTAATAGTGATATGCACAAACACAATGATAATTATTTATTTCTAACGCAATACACTATAGTATACGTTTCGTTTGGCAAGCTAATAACCGCCCAATGAACAACTAATTCGTACGCCACATTGTAATCGCTAACCTTAAGATAAGATAACGTTGTTTATTTTCCCCATTTGAAAATTCTCTCTGTATCATAAACAATAGTTCTATATGTAAAGGGTTAATAATATAAAATATTTACATACAGAGGAAATAAATTCAATCACAAATACAGTACATCAAATATTCCTTCAATGGTCAACTAGGCAATTCCAGCATGTCGAGACTGGAAAACACATATTACAGTCAACCCCTACTGCAAAGCTATGAGCCATGAAACCCTACTCCAACGCTGAACGCCAAGCACGCATATTTAAAATTCTCACGGAGGTGAGAGTAAATCTCTTCCTGCCCCTGGTGGTACTGAAATTGAGCATTTTGAACCTCCTGCTCGGAGAGTGATACCTTCGTTTGAATCGTAGCAGGAAACGATGCAAACAATTAATAAAAAGATACATACAAACGAACATTTACGTTTTTAAAAGACAAAAAGAGTTTGATAGCAAAATGTGAACAACGCGACCGTGTCATTGAAAAACTGCTCTACGGTGGATACATCTATCATTGGTCAATCGTCATGTTCAAGCAGTGGTGTTGACATGTGTGGACATGTAAAAAAACACGACATTGTCAGTTCGTGTTCCGAATAGTCCATACAATAAGAATAGTATGTACAATAAGGTCTTTGTTCACAAAACATATTTACTGGCGGATCGTAGCGGCATTATCGGACAAAAGCTGGTGCATTCTGCTATGGCAAGTAGCCTATTTACCTCAGGATCGAAACTCCATTTTTTTATTATCGACATTTGTTTCCCATATTGGAATACATGCTTTTAGTATTTATTATTATTATTATTTTAATAAACCTCAGTTACGGGAGGTTTAACATTCAAATACACACAAATCTACATATAACATACAGACGATAAAATAATAATATGACTAGCTGCAATACATACATTGATATTATATAACTCGATATAGCATTCAGATCAATTAATATAAGGAAGTAAACGAATCAGAGTGCAGTGGCTAAGAGATGAGCAAAAGGATCCCTATTGTGTGTGTGTGTGCGTGCGTGCGTGCGTGCGTGCGTGCGTGTGTGTGTGTGTGTATGTGTATGTGTATGTGTATGTGTGTGCGTGTGGGGGGCGAGCGTGCGTGTGCAAGCTTGCATGTGTACACATGTCAACAATAATGTTTACGTACATGCATGGAGTAGTTAATTCTTCCAATACTTTGCTATTGTTTACCTATGGTCCTTCAACGTCTTTTTTTAGTTGATCGTCTCATTAGCGGAAACAAATGGACATGATTACAATTGGACAGTACACAGTTAACCTGGACGACTTGTGAGGCCGCGGCGCCTTTGGCTCCGTCTACGGTGGTACAGATAGACGGACGGCTAAAAACGTATTGGTCAAGAAAATTAAAATCACGGATAAAAATGGTTCCATGGCAATGCAGGAGATCAAACAGTTCGAACGACTACCGAAGCATCCCAATCTTATCCGGCTGCTCGACTTCTACTACACAAACCGAGCATTCTGGATGGTTATGGACTTCTGCGACGCTGGAGGCCTGAACGAGTACATATGCAAGAACAACAGGGATCTCGGCGAGAAAATGCGCCTGATGTTTCAGTGCGCATGCGCCATTGCACATATGCACAGCGCGTCGCCTCCCGTGGTGCACCGCGACATCAAACCAGTGAATGTGCTGCTGTTCCGAGAAAGTACGTGGTTGACATTAGCATTATTACACTTAAATCCACATTAAAGCGCCCCATTTAAGAATGATTTGGCTGCTGGTTGCTACTGCCAATGCCAGTGAAATAGCTATTGCTACTGATGTTGCTGCGGTTTCTACTGCTGCTAAAGTTATTACTACTGCTGCTACTTTCTACTACGACAACTACAACAACTACTACTACAACTACTGCTGCTGCTGCTGCTGCTACTGTTACTGCTCACGTGCTACTTCTGCTACTGCTGCTGCCAGAAACTTACAAACTACTACATCTACCACTGCACCTTCCACTATACCTGCCACCACAATACCTACTACAATACCTACCACTACATATACAACTTCACCTACAGTCACACCTACCAATACAACATTTATTACGATATCTGCCACTACACTAAATCACACACCTACTGCTACTCCTACACATACTCCGATTTCTATTCGTATCCCTATCCCAAATGTTCTGCTACTCCTACTGCTATTACTCGTACTATTACTATTACAACTGCTACTACTAAAACTAATACTAATGCTGCTACATGCTGCTGCTGAGGCTAATGCTAGTACTTCTACTACTACTACTACTACTACTAATACTAATATTAATAGTAATACTAATACTACTAATACTACAAACTGCTACTGCTGCTGTTGCTGCTGCTGCAGCTACTTCTACTGTTACTGCTACTGCTGCTACTGCTACTACTACTACTGCTGCTACTGTTACTGCTACTGCTACTGCGACTACTACTACTACTACTATTACTATTATTACTACTACTACTACTACTACTACTACTATTGCTGCTGCTACTGCTACTGCGACTACTACTACTATTACTACTACTACTATTGCTACTGCTACTGCTACTGCGACTACTACTACTACTACTACTATTACTACTACTACTACTACTACTATTGCTACTGCTACTGCTACTGCGACTACTACTACTACTACTACTATTACTACTACTACTACTATTGCTACTGCTACTGCTACTGCGACTACTACTACTACTACTACTACTATTACTACTACTACTACTACTACTACTACTATTACTACTACTACCACTACCACTACCACTACCACTACCACTGCCACTACCACTACCACTACCGCTACCGCTACCACCACCACTACTATTACTACTATATTACTTGTATGCCCGCTATGGTAATTACTACTTTCATCTGGTACAACATAGTACTTATTGACGGTCGTAGCAGTAAATTATCCACCTCACTCTCGGCAGGTGGCGACACAGTCATTGCGAAGGTGTGCGACTTCGGATTGTCAAAGATGGCGGAGTGTACAGAAGCAACATTCATGTTCAATTCGGTGGTAGGAACTGATGCATATCTCCCGCCGGAGATGTTCCAACACCGACCGTACAATTTATCCACCGATGCCTTCTCTCTTGGGCTCACTTTTCTCGCGATGATCCTACACAAAAAGGGCGAACGGAGGCTGGCGCCACGGATAGGTAAAACGGTGTATTTCAGTTTCAGATTCAGTCCAATTTAAATCAATTGCTTTATTCGCAGACTACGTACACCATTCAAACAGGCACATTAGTATGGTTCCACAGTTGTGTTTAAACATTTACTAATAACAGTTACAGATATAGAGTATGGAAACATGGCTACTTCAAAAAGCAACAACAAATGAAAATAGGACTTAAACCAGTACATCCAGATAGATTCTGAACATGCATGTCAGTGTAAAGAAATCTGTATAGCAAAAATTGAGGAATGCAATCGACATATAAAACTGTATGTCAAATTTTTAATAAAGACAGCACAGGTTAATAGGCACATTCATCATCACTACAATATATGTAATCGTAACGTTATTCGTAATTTAGTTTGTTGTAAGAAACATACACGGTTCTAGTAGCATAGTTATGAAAATGCTACCAGATAAGGGCAGAGTAAATAGGTGAACAAAAAGTAGTCGTTTTCTTTACGTCATTTTAATTCGATCAAAATGTGTAATTTGTTTGCCCGTTACTGACGTATGTTCGAACGTCTCTACATGCATTTCGTTTAGTATCTTCCAAATCCTCAAACATTTATTCATATTGGTTTCCGATTGTACGTGTCAAACGTTTGCTACGCACTGTGTACTCCTACTGTGGCTTAGATACACGCATGCAAATGTAGAGATCACACGAATCAACTTTTATTGTGGGATTAATGTGAACATATTCCGCCGGATCAACATTTATGACAAATAGGGGGTCAGTGGCTCCGGTTAAGACAAATAGTCGTTATCATAGGAGCCACCGCAGTTATGACAAACACTTTTTTAATATATGATGGCTTCTTATTAAGTCATGTGTCTATCTAAATTATATAATCGTGTGAATTATTCTATATATGGCAGTAAGTGTTCTTTATAACGACTGATATAATCTAAACTGTCTATGTAATTGACTACTAAATTTTTCTTCCATTTATTAACAATTAACATTACTGATTTTGGTGACACGAGTAACAATTTAGAAGTGTACATGTATCTTTGTATTTTTTCAGGAGAACGTTTTAGCGTAAATTGCAAAGCCTCGCACGCTATGAGTATGTAGCTTTTCGTTCACTACTTCAGGAGTGTCGTTTATAATGTATGGAAAGTTATATTTAACACATTGCTTTGCAAATTCATGTTTAGTTCTGGCAGTGTGTATATTTTTAGATTTCCGAGTGTCATGGTGGTAAATATAAACATTTGATGTAATCTGCCAATTTAATAATTAAACAGGTAGATTTTTTAGAGCGTATTTAAAGAAAAATAAATTATTGTCATTTGAAGTGATCTTCTATTTTTAACAAATGACGTTGCTTAAAAAGTGGCTCTGTGTGAGAATTGTATCCACTTGACGTTGTTATACGAACAGCTTTTTTGAATTTTCATTAATCTGTTTCTTTTATACCCCCATGCAATAGTTTATATGTGATAATATTAAAGATTCATATAACATTTTGTAATTTCTAAAGGTAATACACGTTTTAGCCTATGTAATATTCAAATAATTTTTGCACATTTATTGAACAAAATTCTGCATGTTTTTTCCAATTTAAATCAAAGTGTTAACCCTAAGAGATTAAGTTCATCCACTTTAAAAAAATCTGTATTATCTATTTTAAGCGTAAGGGGTTGAATACCTTTATTGGGATCATGAAAAATCACATATTCAGATATAATTTTATTTAGTTATAATTTGTTTTGCAAACTTAACCGTTTATTAAAGACAATTGTGTAATATAATATATTGTTACTTAAAGATGTTAAGGTAGTAAATAGCGTGTAGCAACCTGTGTACATCATCAATTTAAATCTGCTACTAGCTTGTGAGAAGTCATTTATATGATAAATAACAATGGCCCAAAGATTGAACCTTGTGGGACACTGGTATTGGAAAAATGTCAGACTTTATTTCTTCAATTTCAACATGCTGTTTCCGATTGTTTAAATATTTTTTGAACAAAAGAAGAACTGCATCGTCAAAACCATAATATGTAACGAGAATCAACGACCCACGCTTATCGCATTTCTTCTCTGACTTTATTAATGTTCTTAATCTATTCAACATAAGTACAAAGTGTAATTTCAAATAAGGTGTAAACATGCACATTTAATGTGTAAGCTAGTCCACCATAAACAGTGGAACAATTAAACATATAGTTAAGCATTGAACAATAAGGAAAGTGTGAAGGGAAATGCAAGGAGTTATAAACATATAAGTAGCATTCCCCAACTATACAATTGCACTGGAACAATGCGCACATAATATACAACTTAAAATTAAGCTAGATTTAAACTACTTGATATGAATTTTCCACCACATGTATCACATTTGTACGGTTTCTACAGTATGGATGCGGATGAATTTCTTCAAACTAGCACGTCGTGAGAATTGTACCCCACAGGTATCACACTTGTATGGTTTCTCCGCAGTGTGTAATGAAGTGAAGCACGCTCGGGTTTTATATGGAAGACTTATAATTAATCCTTTGTTTAAGTTTGGACCTCTTATTACACAAGATATAGTTGAAGTTGCTAAAATATTCAACAAAGAAAAGTGCATGTCAGTTGAATTTGTTCAATTAAAAAAGAAAATGTCATTTGAGAGTTGGCTAAGAACAAAGCTATTTCATCTCAGCGTTTTGTTTCTCGATATCTGGTTATGATTTAATAGGGGTAAAGTTGAGATAGTAAAACAGTTGAATTGTGTTAATTGACATATGTTACTGTTAATAAACCGTCGTCCGGTACTGTCTATCAAGAACATCTGGTTTTGATTACGTCACAACTTGCTTCTGTCCCGACGCACTCGTTGACGACCACGTTGCTTCTATAGTGATTCGTTCTGGCATGTTTGCTGCATCGTGTTTGCTGCATCTGCATTAGCATCACTGTCATCTTGTTCTGGTGACGTTGTTAAGGTGTTTTGCTGAAGTAAACATAGTTTTTGCTGGTGAGCCTTTTTCTTTGCTCGAGAACGCTCAGCTGACTCTCGCCACCTTTGTCTCTGCTGTCTCATATCCCTGTTGTTTACCTCTATTTGTTTCTGTCTCTGATGCCAATGGTGTCTATCCTTTTCTTTTAAATCTTCATATATCTCAGCATTTGACTTAATCCTGTCCATATACGCCTTCTGGTGTTGCACCCCAGATTTCTTTTTACCAGTTCTTTTCCTCTGGTGTGATCCATTGTTTAATCTCTAGAATACATGCAAAACTTTAAATCAATATTTGGTCCCTGCAGATAAATATATTTTGCTGGTGATAATGCTTTATTAATTGGCATTATTTAGGCTAGAGGAGATGAGAAAGCAACCCACACTCAACTGGTGTCATGGAGTGCCCCTCCAAGACATCCACTTCCAATAAAATGGTCATGAAATGAATGACATTGGATTGGGCACGCAATAGATGCTATGATGTTTCTTCGTGTAAGAACATATGTACATACGCCCCAATCACCAACAAGAAATTAAATAATTGTACTATTCATTAACTCCATGACACAACAGTCACTCCATGACATGTCCATTTGTCATGGAGTGACTGTCATGGAGTGACACATTCAAGTATCCCACTTCAAAACATGCAGCTAAATGTGTCTGTTATCAGCCATATCACATAATTGTCAAGTGGTTTAATTACTCTTTTTATGATTGGTAGTGTCAGGCAGATAGGTTTACTGGGAATTGGGGAGTGGATGTCACTGAGGTGACAACGAATTAACACACGCATTGGTATTCTAGCACATTATATCGGATAGTTCAAACAGTTTTTATTGCACACAATCTTACCATGTTTCACGGCCAGCAGTATGTGTTTGGGAAAAGGGAGCATCATCAGCCTGCTTCAACAACACCCGTTGCAAAGATCAATTGTAGTACAATGTCATGGAGTGACACAAGTCAGTGGAACAGTGTTACTTATAGCTGTAACAAGTAAAAGACAAATATATTTGTTTCAACAGTTGTTTTGTTATTAAAGTAAATACATTGATTACTGGAATTGTGTACATTTGAATCAATTCTGCATCTTGAAATTATCTAAATAAACATTGACTAAGTTGAGAACTTGTACTGGGACATAGTAACTTTGCGTCATGGAGTGACATTTGACATTTCAGTCGTCTACATCTGTTGGTATACCAGAAGTGATAAATATTTTAGTACGATATATTCATAACCTTTAAGGAGGGTAATGTCCAAAACATTACTTGTAAATATATTTTTTCAATGAACAGGACCTCTTGCAATGTATGGACACAAAAAGTCACTAAAAATATGGAAAACCTCATGTATGTATGTATGTATATATATGTATGTATATATATATATAATACACCATTTTATTTTCATGCATTGTGCATGTACAAATTATTAATTATACTAACGACTGGGAAATTTGTACCAGGTCAAAAACTGTGTCCCTGAAATCTCGCCATTCCTGACCCTCTTAGCTTTTTTGTGATCAGATTTTTTGTTAAAACGACCTAAAATATTATGATGCACGATTTATGCTCCCACCACACCATTATATAAATAAATATTCATTAAACTGCTATATTTAAGAATAAGTATGAAAACATTTCATAAAAGTATTCTATATATCAATGGCTCTGTGCCCAGTGTTTGCACGTGGCCCCGCTGTAGCAGGTGATTGGTGGATATTAATTTGAAATATAAGTGCATTCAAAGTAGCCTCGATTATCCAGGCGCCGCTAGATGGGAGCACCGCCTGGAATATACCACTGGTTTTCACTGTACGACACTGATCCCGGTTTACTTTGAATCCGGGTAGAGTCGATGATTGGCTCCCACGCTAACAATAAAACTAAAAGTTAAATAAGTGATAATTTATATAAGTTTATGCTACGCTTTGGAAAGATTGGTTATAGTGATACAAATGATAAACAGAAAAGTTAAATCCTAATTTATTTTTGGGATAAGAATTTTGATAACGACGCTGATTGGCTGCTCGTCCAAACCATTTGCTGCTGGCAGCGTACGCAAATGATTCTTGAGAAGCACTAGCCTCGATTATGCAGGCGCCGCGAGATGGGAGCACCATAGGAGTGCTACTAGATGCAAAGACTCTAGAAGTAAGACCTATCACATCACTTGTTTATCATTGTCCGCCATTTTGGTATCACGCACCCCAGCGCTCATAGCGGACGTGTGTCACGAGTCACGGCGTCTGTTGGTAACAGCCGTCAAGGCGGCTCCTTTTGTCCCGACCATAATGCATATTGATCCTCACATTAAATAAGATTCTATGCATCAAAAATATAATATGACAGTAACCCTTGGTTAATAGATAAAAGATGTTTGTAGGTCAAGAATAATATTTTTAGAATATGTTTTATTGGGAGACTTTGCAAGCTGATGCTATTGTATTTCTTTCTCTCATTTTGTGATATACAAAGACAAAATTAATGACAGTTTAGGTACACTTATATTTGTACTGACAATGTTGTTTCCCAGTTGTAACAAACTATCATAGTTTTTGATTGATAGATGTAAAGAATGATGTTTTGCGAAAACATGTCGTATATTAAGTGACTAACTGAGCTAAACGCATTGCATATTTAATAGATAATATTAGTTTAATTAAGGTTCTTGTTCAACTGAGCATTTTTTGTCCCAACCATAACAAAATGGTTCTTTGAGAATCATGCAATGTAATGCTGCCATATATTTAAGCTGAGACTTGTTTATTCTCAAAAAACATGTTAAAATAATTATATCACTTACCCTTAGCATCTTTAAATGATAAAACAATATGTTTCTACATTAAAAACTCTCATGCTTTGGCCACCATCTGTGCGATATGCCAATGAAAGTCTCCTAATGGCCTGTTTGGTCGAGATACACATTACCATATCGACTGTGATGAATATTGTTATTGATGTTATCATGGCTAATTTTTATCACCGAAATGTTGCAATTATCATGTTTTGTCTTACAACATATGAATACTTCAAATTGTCCCGACAATAACATAAAACCAAACATATAGGAAAATATTCAGAATGCCATAATTTCACGAAATGTACAGATATGCTGCAAATATTTGGTATCTGATTAGAAAACATGTCTACTAAGGAGGCAATAAAAGTCAAAGCTGTACTTATTATATATATAATGTATTATGAATAATTGTATTAAATTCATGGGACAGATTTAATATAAAGATCTCAAAAATTATGATTATGGATAATGTGAATTTGTTTTACCTGACATATAATTACTACCAGGAAATATTAATAAATTATTGACTTTGTCCCATGCGTAAGGATGAGCAGACACAGTTGAAAAATGCATCTTTAGGCAGTCTTTTGGTTAAACTTCCTTGAGCATATGCTCGATTTTTTGTAAATTGTCTCATGGTACTTTATGCTAATACACATTTTATTTCAAACACTGACATGTTTCGCATAATAAAACGCAGAAAAATGCAAGTTTTGATAACTTTAAATTTGTTGGTCTCATGTCACACTTTATTTGCACCAGGCTTTTTTCATATTTTATTTTGCATTATTTTTAGATGTTTAAAATCTGCATTGTATATGGCCATATGATAACATGTAATAACAGTACTGTTGCATTCCAAATAAGCGTATATGTACGGCTATTTATTTGGACAAAAAATGCCAGCCTATACGGTCTTATTCGGGTATGTACGCTTATTTAATGTTGGCAGTTCCACCCTATATGTTTTTTATTTGGGTCAACGTTATTTACTGTTGTTGGTTCCACCTTATACGGTTTTTATTAGGCACTACATGTATGTATTTGCATCACCGATACAATGTTCTGAGAAATATGTATATATATATATATATATATAAATTATTCTTGCCGGTGAATCGACGAAGCCGAACTCGTGCTCTTCGTTCTTACGGCGACGCTGTTCACGCCGGTCACCACGCCAATCATGGCAGATAACGATCTTTTCACTAGGAAATAAAAAAAACTATACGTATGCACAAAAGGAGTACTTAGGGAACCTGTGTGTAAAATATAAAGGTTTGTTATGTTTTATTGGGCTCTTGTTGTGGTCAGCACGTTAGTATTATGGCTAGTAAATTGCGAATCTCACAGTCTAGGGCTGGGCGATAAAGCATGATTAATAACGTTTCTCGGGCAAATTTGCGACGCGACCAATTCACATGGCGCGACGTCACCAGACAACCCTTACTGGCTGTATAAAGAAAGCGGGAGGGGGTAGGGTTACTGGAAATTATGGGGTGATTTCAGTGAAATTGAAGAATGGTGATAGCTATATATGGCGGGTGATGCGTGTCCATCGTCTAGCATACATGTTGCATATTAGATCAGAAATTCCTCAACATTTGCACTGTAGCCATCTGTGTCACAGTACTCTATGTGTCAATGTACAACATCTGACCCTAGAGACATGCATTGTGAACAATAACAGGAGGCGTTGTGCTACAGAAAAGAGATGCTTTGGCCACGGTCAATCCCCGCCTTGTATATTTTTTTTAATTGTGTAATAAAATGAGATGAAGGTAACTATAATTAGCATGTCAGTACTCACCCCATTAGATAAGCTGTCTGTCTGAGCTCCTTTTGTAGTGCTCTCATCCACTCAGTCTGTCTGTGTGTCTTTCATTGTGTTTGCAGGTGTGACATTCTTTTGTTGATTCCTCTCTGGTATAATCCAAGGAGTATGTATTGCGGTTGATGTTTCAAGTAATTCTTTGATCGATCAACTCAACTGCCTAGTCAGTGCATGGTGTGCGGTCAGCGCACATACATGTCAAATGTCGTACGGGTATGTATGGTCATCTATAGATCTGTCACGGAGGGAATATGGGTGATCACTGATTGTTTTGTTTGGCTTGACAGCACCTTTTTTTGTTTTGATTTTTTTTCTCACTTGTTGGTCTATCTAACCCTTGCGGTAGCCTCGTTTCCGAGCATCTGCCCTTGTCTGAGCTGTAGCCTCTCTTTGCCGTCTTGCTGCACGGATGGCATCAAACCGTTTTCTCTTGTTATACAGTAGACGCCTCACCACTGATCTTCGGTACATGTAAGTCCTGTGATACAACGCCTTACGCTGTATCTGTCTTGTAGCTCTTGCAACACTGCCGCCTTTGCTTATATGAGCCTTGTTCAACTCCAGTTTTCTCAAGATAGATGTCCCTGCCCCGGACTTCAGACGGTCTATGGCTGCACACGCACGGCCCGTGACATTGCGTGAGAAGTTCACATTCTTAGGGAGAGTCGAAGATAAGGAGCGGTTCAGAGCCTTATTCCGATTAGTGTTCAGGCATAGTTTTGTTATTGCCAGTGCTTGAATGCCCAATCTCATTTCAATCAGCTTTCGGAGAGTGACCCTGTCTGCATCAGTCATGTTCAGGTGGTGAATTCTTCCTGTTTGTAGGTACATAGATCTGTGCCACCATTTTTTTTCCCACCAGCACACACGACAGAGTTGAACCTGCACTTTCCACAATCTCCACCATAGCAATTTAATGTCGTCTTGATAACACGTGGCATGCGTGAGGCCACTTTCCTGCTATCACCAGCATACATGTTCTGCATTTCACTGTGAATTCTGTGGCATCGATTCTTAACATCCAGTGAAAACATTTTTTTTGTTCCTTTCTAATCACTGCTGTCGACCTGGGAAACATGCGCGCGCTAAATTGTGCTTTCATTGAGTTTCGGAACAATGATTGTTCCAGGTGTGTTGTGTCGGCTTGACGTTCGACTTCACATGCTGTTTCTGACATGCCTGCCTTCACGCCCTCTGCACTGTGAGCATCTCCGTCTGTGACCACGTATCGTAATCCAACATTCTGTGATGCAAATTGTCGTCCAATGTCTACTCCTGCTGTATATTCTGACAATGGTTCATCAGCTGGCAGGGTCGCAGTGCAGTTTGCGTGACCTGGACAGGTTACGTCTTGCCCTCGTCTTCGCAGCGAAGCACCAAGACTGCACAGTTTGTTCTGAATGCTTATGCCGACAATGTCACTGTGACCTGACTGTTTCTCTACAGCAACAGCAATTGCCTGGCTTGCATTTTGCCCTGCATGATATGCACCAGTTATGGTCGCTGAGTTGTAACGACTGTCCATTGTTATATTTATAGGTGAATTCTCAGGAAGGCCACGCAGCCTGTTCACTCGTTTCACATTTTCACGTTTCTTCGCCAGATCAGCTAACGTCATAGTCGCTGTTGAATTGGCAACTTTGTTGGCTGTTCTCTGCATCACACTGCGATTTGGCACGGGTAAATTCAGGCAAGTAAGGATTAGTCGGCCTTTTACGTTGCCTGTTGTAGAATCTTGAAGTCCTACCTGTAAGCCAACATTAGGTGCTGCTGGCCTACGACCTCGCTTTTCCGTCTCAATTTTATTATACAGCTTATAAATGCCAGACATGAATCCACATTTTGTGCAGCGAAGACAGCACTGCCAACACAATCCAACCTTGACCTCTCTGGCAATGGTAAATTCAGGAATAGCACACATGTTTTTCTGTGTTGAATGCTGTAATATGCATTCATTGTACATGTATTGCATCTTGCCCTTATCGTAAAGGCGCATTTCCTCATGTGTATCGTCTGCTTTCAGATACGTTAATGACAAATCATCATCGTCATCGTTGGCGTTGGGAGCGCAGTATTTTGGCCTTAGCAACTTTGCCTCGCCAGATCGACCTTCGGCATCGGGAATCTCGATGAGGCCACCTGGTGTCACTTTTGTGACTTGCTCGAACTCAGCTTCAGTGAGTCTTGGCATCCATACAGCTAGACTTTCTCCACTTTCCTTCACTCCACCCAATGCACTGGCACTGCTTTCCGTCCTTGTGATGTACACAGCATGTCCCTTCCTGAAACCACATTTCCTGTCATGCTTGGGTACAGCGTTTGGCTGAAGTTTATCCAACGCATCACACATGATCACAGTTCGTACAGTTGCAAGGAAATCTTTGAACCTGGCTCAGCAGAGATCTCTACTGTAGTGACAGGCTAACCCTAACCCTAATATGACCACCCCAAGTTAAGAGAGGAGGGCACAAGGTTTCGTCCAGGCTAGCCATTGGCTGCAACAGTACACCCATGTATGTTTGAATTGTGATTTACAACCTCACTGTTTGAAGTACACCAGATTTGGGATTTCTGTCAGGCTGGGAAGACCTTGTAGAAGATCAATATTGAGACAGGCCAGCACTCTGATGGCTGCAATTCGCATGTACCTGTGCGTAATAGGAAACCAGGTTGCTGTCAGAGTGTTTGATGTGACATTTATTTACCCCAAAAATGCAACAACACACATGTTCTCTTCACACTGTCTATAATTCGTGAAGTTTAGAAGTCCCATTATGAACAGATGTCATCTTAAAAAAGGCAAATGTTCAAGATTTTGTGATAAAAAGACAGCATATTGGATAATATTTTTTAAATATTTAAATTGCACTAAATTTGTCAAAGGGGAGGTTTTCAAGGTCAGCTTAGTGTACACAGTGAGGCACTGACATCAGAATTCATATATTTTGAGCACAGCAACTAATGCATGGGTCCGAGTTCCTGTTGATATACGTTATTCATGGCACAGTAGAGATTGTTCCTCAACAGACGGGTGCCTGGTTCGAAGACATCGCAATTAATATTCGGTGCCTTACTCGCAATTTCCCTAGACCATTAATCGGGATGTATGTGTTGCTTCAGCACTGTGTCACTTTTGTAAAGATTTGCAGTATTCGGCGGATCTATTTGGGGTAAGACCACATTAAGGATTCGTCCGCCATTACCCTCCGAGAGAGTTCCCAATAGAAATGGCATTATGCAGGTTGTGTGAATTTCTGAGAATACTTGTATAGTGTTGATTGAATAGAAATTAAGTTTTTCTGCAGCGTGGTACCAGAGCTGTCAAATTATGACAGTTGTCAAATTGTGCTTTTCTGCGTATAGACACAGGTGTCATTTGGCTGTATGGTGTCATTAGGGCAAATCACTGTCTGGTTCTAGCAGAAATGAAGGGGTGTCAGGTTTGAAAGTGGTTTATGGAAAATTGAGGTATGAGAATTTTACGAATTTTGTACAGCATGTGTATGAATAGAGGATAAATATGGTGTAGAAGTTTAAAGAAAACTGTTGTTTAATATTGACAGGAAATGAAGGAAACGTTATAATGGCCGCCTATGGGGAAATCTAATGTGGTCTCACCCCTAGTGACCTCGATGCTACGCGGCAGAGCTACGTGGTAACCAAGCCATAGTGGATCACTCCTTTTATGTATTTAAGGATGGCAGGCTTGGCGGCATTAACTACATTACGTTAAAGCGTATCCCGCAGAATTTTGCATTGTTTCTATTAAAGTAATATTAATAATTATAGATATATTTCATGTGCTATTTTCAACAGATATCAGTAAGTGTTAAACTACTACTCACTGAGACAAACTAAATGGAGCGTTATGTCTGGAGTTTTGTTTCGATGTTTGATTTACTATACAGTATTATTGTTTGTTTGATGTAGACAACTCCTGTTTGCATATAATTATGTTGTTACATTGTCAAAAAGACACCAATTAAAATTATAAATACACACATTGCAACTTAATTCCACATTATTACTGGCTTACACTATTATTCCAAGGTGTAATTTTATTATAATTCAAAGAAATTTCCGCCCTATACTCTTATTATGCTCTGTACTCTTATTATAAATTCGACAAAATTCCACTCTATACTATTATTCCGCCCTATACTCTTATTATAATTTCAAGAAATTGTCACCCTATACTATGTTATTCCGACCTATATTCTTATTAAAATTCCGAGGCATGTCCACCGTATACTGTTATTCCGACCTGTACACTTATTTGGAATGCACTAGTATGCATTTTAATACATATAGAAATTGTGAAATGATTGGATAATAATTTTATTTGCAATATCTGTATCAAATTTGTTTGATTTAGGAGTATAAACATTAATCAGCAAAAGACTAGTATTAAAAAGATATATATATATAAATATATATATATATATCTTTTTAATACTATATATATATATATACATTTGTATTATACACACCAACGACCACACCTACGCAAGTGTTGTGAATGCCGATATGACCACTCCTGAGCCGACCTTTAACACAGCAGGCGTTCAAAGCATAGCCCAGGTAATATATATCATGTTGATGTCGTTCTATTTCAGTACAGTAGTCCCTGCAATCGACAGCCCTTTCCAAAAGCTGGAGTGGCTGTATTCATTTATTGTATTATTCATTATCATACCATATTGAAAATATACTTTTTAAAAGTACTGTGCAATTAAAAAGTAAATATATTCAAAATGTATGTTTTGACACATAATAATTTGTTTTTATAGAAAATTAAACAATATATAGAGAAACAAACTATTCTAACATATGCAACTTAAGGACACTGGCTGGCAATGAAGGGTGTTATTCAATGGCAGAGATGTTTGTGGAAGATCCGCAACTTTTTATATCTGATATTATATTGTACAGCTGTACATGTATGTACCTAAATTGTGTATGTTGATGGTAATTGAATTTGGTGATCTGTTCTCAAACATACCTAGTGCAGATGAACTTAAAGAATAAACGTATGATCAACTCATAAACTTGTGTTTATATTTTGAATGGGTAAACGAACAGTAATTTGCAGTGGACTATTGCAGTCATATTAACATTGCAAAATCCACCATGAATAGTTATTACATACATGTTCAAAATACAACAGTGAAACTGCAAAACTGAATCACTGATAACAATTTTCTTATTTTCAATCCGCAAAATACAATTCCCGCAAAGAGTAAGTTTATAGTATGAAATGGAACAACCTAACAAGTATTTATCTGTAACTTGGGTAGGTGGGTGGGTAGTTATAATCTAAACCATATCAGAAGTAATGATGTCCCGGACTATAACGAACATTTGTCTTATACACCAAAAGTGATATTCACATGGGATTTTTATCTTGAATAATTTGCTAGTATATGATTTTGGAGCTCGCAGTTAGGTTGATACACATATCAGCCAACTAATTAATCAAGCATTAATTTAAAAAAATGTGAATTAATCATGTAGAACACCCTAAATCAAGCGCAGGGGTGGGGGACGAGGACATTACACAAGCTGAGCGCTGTGCCTAAACAAATTATGAAACACGGCCGCTAGCTGCGCTAGTGGTTCAAAATGGCGACGATGAAGTTATATATCTCTATAAACGATCTCTGTAAAGACATTTGGCACACTGCCTCTTCTAAATGCATGTATTCTAATTAGCTGTGTTATATTGCATAAAGTGGCACTATTAGTAGCGCCACCTATCAGATACATTTATACTAGATCCCCATTAGGAAAGATGATATCTGCCCTTTGGTGGTGATGTCATGGCTGCATAGATTAGTGCCCTTTATCTTTGAGCAGCGCACATTCTACAAGTTTAAGAAGAACATCAGTAGATGCCAACCCTGGAACGAAGGTAGTTGCAAATTTGATGTACTCTAGCACATTTGAATCATAGTTTGAGCATGTTATAATCAGTAGAATTTGATAATAATTACGTCGAAGCCCCTTTTTGTAACTGGTCTTTGTTATGTGCCCAAGTCTAGGAAAGTAGTGTTGTTTTGCAGTTTGGTCCTTCATTTTTGAATATCTATTGGTATTATGCAGTAGTGTGCGAGTTGTGTTTCGTTCAACCAATTTACTTATCTGACAAGATACAGCTAAACGTAAATACTTTTAATAGATTTATATGCATCTGAAATCCCTTTTTAAATAGCGTATTTCATTTATAATTTTAATGGTTCTATTCCTGATTATATTACCAAATTTTCAGCGTAACGTGTTACAACGCACTTTAACCGGTCACACACCCATACCTGTGTTTTCATTTTGTATTTCAGTTTTATGTAAATAAACGGATGTCAATAGTTGATTCAACTTGACTGGGCTTGATTTAAAACTGTTGGCGTATAAATCGCTACAGTAAAACTTCGCCAACTGTTGTCGCATCTGACTAGAAAATGGCTACATCGGCGCTTGGAACCGAGACAGATGAAAAGACCACCACCCACGATGTTGGCCAGGTGTATAAAGAACTGTACACAAGATCGGTTGCACTGGCTGAAGACAGCTACGCGAAAACAGCGGGAGACCTGGTGTCTGCGGAATTGCAGAACACCGCATTCTGCCAACTGTTCGGCGAATTTCAGAAGGCAGGCGAGCAACTGAAGGGTGCCCGAGTACAGGCGAGAGCAATTGCCAGTGACTACAATACTCGGTATACATACCTGGCAAAGTGTAACGTGGACATGAAAATGTTCATGTCCAAGAAACAAGGTGTGCAAGACTCTACTGCGGCTGATGACATCCGGCCTGAGGACAGTGTCTCACAGACAACCAGTCACTCTCGTGCATCTCGCGGCAGTTCCGTTCGCTCCAGCGCCAGTCTAATGAGGCATAAGGAGGAGCAGCGTCAAGCGGAACTCTTGGCCCGCGCAGCGGCGATGACACGGCAGCACGACCTGGAAATCACTAGACGCCAGGTGGAAGCCAGGACTCGGCAGCTTTCCGAAGAGCTTAATATAACGCTGTCAAAATTACAAGCTGAGGAAGAACAACTGAAAATAGACATGGAGATAAGGGTCAGTATAGAAAAAATTCAGGCTTTGGAAAGATACGAGGACATGGAGGAGAGGAGATCAACATCACACACACGAAGCAAGTTAACAAAAGACGAATTACCTGCCATTCATTCTCCCCGAGGCGAGATTGACTCCGGTGTGCCCTCCCTTCGGCACACATCTACTCCACATGTAGATGGACAGTTGGCACCGGGCCGTGATGGAAAATAGCCTTCGGCGGGTGATAACACGATCACCCAGAGCGGTTCGAATATTGCGTTACAGACTGATGCGTCACCGCGGACTCGGCTGGATCCTTAACGCCACATGAGCGCCATCTATCGACCGGCCAGCAGTTGGTGATTCGTCATCACCACGAGCAGGTTTGCCATTCTGGCCGCGGGATGACATTTAGCCAGATACGGGCGTCTGGCTATTGGATCGTAAAGGCAAGAGTCACCTCTGTATCGCGGAAGTACGTGAGATGCAGGAAGATTCGTGGCGGCACTGTAACACAGAAAATGGCCAACATGCCAGAGGATAGGGTGGAGCCCTCGGATCCCTTCACCTACTGTGCAGTGGACTACTTCGGCCCCTTCTATATGAAGGAAGGGCGAAGTATGAAAAACAGATGGGGAGTTCTCTTCACATGCATGGCCAGCCGAGCCGTACACATCGAGACGGCAAACACTCTCTCCACGGACACATTCCTCAATGCATACCGACGGTTCGTATGCCGACGTGGCCCCATCAGGCAAATGCGTTCAGACCGCAGTACCAACTCTGTGAGAGCTCGGTCCGAGCTTGAGACGGCCTTGGCCGAGATGAATAACAACAAGATCGCCAGCGAATTGTTGAAGGACAATTGTGACTGGGTGACCTTCAAGAGGAACCCCCCTAATGCCAGCCACATGGGTGGAGTCTGGGAGAGGATGATTCGGTCCGTTAGGAATGTGTTGTCAGCACTACTGGACGCACACGGCGATCGGCTGGATGACGAGCAGCTTCGCACCCTGATGGTGGAAGCCGAGGCAGTGGTGAACAGCCGGCCCATCACCTATGCAGACACGACAACACCTGACTCAGACGAGCCCCTCTCACTGAGTCAGATCTTGACTCTCAAGTCCCGAGTCGTGCTGCCACCTCCCGGGATATTCATGAGAGAGGATCTATACTGTCGAAAACGACGGCGTGTGGTTCAGTTCTTGGCGAACCAATTCTGGAACTGGTGGCGAGCCGAGTATCTACCGGCTCTTCAGGAACGAACTAAATGGACGAAGCAGCATCCGAACCTTGCGACAGTAGACATCGTCTTGGTGAAGGATGAGTACACCCCACGCTGTCAGTGGCCCTTGGCCCAAGTCAACGAGGTCTATCCAAGCGACGATGGCTTGGTGCGTAAGGTCAGCCTGAAGATGGGACAATCCATGTACGATCGGCCCGTACAGAAACTAGTGCTCCTGTAGACACCGGGAAACACCGACGAAGAGCCAAACAATGCTTGAACTGGTGAAATGACATTTGGTATTGACAATGTGTCAGTGTCATTGCTTAGGGTGCGGTGATTTCACCCCCTATAATTTGAATTTGGTTATTTTAACGTTGACATTTAGCACATGCAGTTCTGACATGTATATAGTAGATTCTTTACAATTTGATTCTGTTCGAAAGGTTTTTATTTGAGTGGGTAAATTATCCAATGATTTATTGACACAATTTAGAGGAGCCATGTAAAGACATTTGGCACACTGCCTATACTAAATACATGTATTCTAATTAGCCATGTGTTATATTGCATGAAGTCGCACTATTAGTAGCGCCACCTATCAGATACATTTATACTAGATCCCCATTAGGAAAGATGACATATGATATCTGCCCTTTGGTGGTGATGTCATGGCTGCATAGATTAGTGCCCTTTATCTGTGAGCAGCGCACATTCTACAAGTTTAAGAAGAACGTCAGTAGATGCCAACCCTGGAACGAAGGTAGTTGCAAATTGTATGTACTCTGGCACATTTGAATCATAGTTTGAGCATGTTATATTCAGTAGAATTTAATAATAATTACGTCGAAGCCTCTTTTTGTAACTGGCCTTTGTTATGTGCCCATGTCTAGGAAAGTAGAGTTGTAGTGCAGTTTGGTCCTTCATTTCTGAATATCTATTGGTATTATGCAATAGTATGTAGGTGTATGCGAGCTGTGTTCCGTTTAACCAATTTACTTATCTGACATGATACAGTTAAGCATCAATATTTTTTAATAGATTTCAATGCATCTGAAATCCCTTTTTACATAGAGTATTTCATTTATAATTTCAATGGTTCTATTCCTGATTATATTACCAAATTGCCAAATTCGATCAGGGTAACCTGGAGTCACGGCGCTTTATAAAAGCTCTAATTATTATTATTATTATTAACTACGCAAGGAACTTACATACGTATTTTGCGCTGATAACACAGCTTGAAAAGAATGTACAATGATGTACTAACATTTCCTAGGAGGTTACTTTTTTGTATAATTCAGACGAAGAAACCCAATCGGCCAATTCGCATTGGAACAAAATTACAGAAGAAATGGTCAACAAAGATATATAATTGCAGGAGGGACAAGGGCTGATAATTCATTGCAATAGTATAGGGCATGTAGAAGCAAAAAAACATCGGCTTCTGAAGGTGTATCTGACGGACAGGACCTCTACATACTTCTCTCGGAAGGTTGAAACATTCCTCTTCACAGGTGACGAATATTATTCGACTACCCAGCTTCTCCTTTTTCGATTCGGACTTGATCGACTCGTCTCGATCGATTGTGTCCCTGACCAGCGTGCAACGATGATTCAAAGATCTGGTTAGACAAATCTTCAAAAGGGAAATTTTCTCCCTTTAGCGTCTGTATGAGAGCCGTTGCATCAATCAATGTAGCACGTGGATCGGGACCATCATATGCTGGGTCCACCATACTTTCCAGGTGCAGTGCAAGAGCAGCTTCGCTAGTTTTCTTCGTTCTCTTTTCAATGTTTCTAACTGACCATAGCTGCGACCCAAGAGGATGGGGAAATACAGTGTCCTTTTTGTAACGTTCCAGTAAATGAGTAAACCACCCACACACGGTTAGTCCGCTATGCTGTTGATGCTGTTGATGCTAGAGGTCCATATCAATCAGCTGATTTGACTGTAGGTTGGCCTTCTGCGTTCCCAACGCTGTACACTGGAAGCAGTTTCTCTGATTGATTGATTGATTGCTTCTTGTTTGTTTTAGCAACAATAAAAGTTGTCTGATGCGGCTTGCAAGTTCAACAACATTGGTTGGAGAATGATGCCATTGACATGATGTGATGTTCCTTCCCCCAGTCAGCGATTCCTCTTACCTAGTGATGTTGTCGAACGCCAATAATGTTGGAACAGAATGAAGTACATTGGAAGGAAGTAGAACATAATCACTATCAACACTTGATAGTTTATTAGTGCATAGCGTTGTGATAACTGCTGTCAGAGCCAAATGAGAGTACCCGAGTCCCAGATGCTTCAGGATTTTGATTACCTCAATCTTACCTGTGAAAGTTTTGATAATTCACAAAGTAGGACGTGCCTAGATGTCATCGCAGCACCAACACTCACAACAGTGATAACACCCTGGGTTATTGACCATGCCAAATTGTTAAAGTGACTAGAACCGCCGTCACTGGCACCGCGTAAGACCCGAAGAAATGTATCTAGAAATAGCGGAACAGTAACACCATTAGTCTGTCAGTTCGAAATACCATTATTACTTCTGTCTCAAGTTAATTCGAGACATTCTCTATGTGTTTTCCATACAATATTTCTTCCAAAATATTTTAGTTAACTTGAAGTTCCGCTTATTTACCTGGTATAACTCACATGCAAAGGTTAAAATTGATTACTGCGGCTTCACGTTTAAAGGTATTGTTGGACTGTGGTTTAGAGCCACACGTTTGGAAACAGATTATGTGCATGGCAATACGTAACTGCCGATCATATAACTTGATTTAAGTATTTTATTGACTGTATATATTCGAAGGCAGAAGTTTAAGCATAGCATTTATAGGCTAATGATTGGCACGGCTACTGAAGTACTAATTAGGTTTATAAATCTTATGCATGATTTATTTGTGTTCTGTATCTGGCATCATAGATGCATAGTACATATAGGTGTACGTATTGTCACAAACTTTCATTCAAATCTGCCAAATTGTTTTGCTGTAAGAGGTAAATGAATTATGTATGGTAGTGTTCTCGTTTACAGACACGGGATGGGGTACGTTTATATGTTGATGTGCTGACAACACATAGAAGCAGTACAGAAGAAAACTAAATTTATAGAAACATAGCCAATTGACTAACGTTTCATAAGAAAATAAAAATATATAATTTATGTTTATAAGTCATTACAAAAACGTAAAATATTGTCGGAAAAAATGCACTTTCCTTGACATTTCCCCCTATGTTTTTGCCAATAATAATAGAAAGATTATTAATATTGATGAACTCTGAATTTTATTATGAACAACGCTTGTTAATACAACTTTAAGATCCAATCACTGTATTTGGCTGTGTGACATCAGTTTTGAATAGCCTGACTTCCGCTTGAAAATGGCAGCAATGTTTAAAGATGGCGTCCAAAAACGTAATAAGCTACGCTTCTGAAATGTCTATCACCTATTTTTGGACACATCAGATATTGGTGTAACTGAAAATCATACTGGGAATTAGGCCCTCAATTTAAGAATTAAAACTTGTCTGACTCGTGGACTACTTCACGTAATGTTATGATTAACATTACTGCTGCAGGTGGATACAATATTTTCGTGTGTGTGTGTTTACTGATGTAGAATAGTTTTCCTGAGTCGCAATCGAAACCATTTTTTTTCAAAATAATGTGAAGCGGCGACTGAGTGGAGGTTCTATCGCTTCATTTTGTTGAAACAAGTTAGTATTCGTGTGGAATCGTAAAATAAATGTTTGTTCTTCTATAATGACTAGTGTTTATATTACAGCAGAATACCACACAATAACTAATTCGAACTTTTGCTTCGACCCAACATCTCTCTTGTAAACAGGCTGTGAATGCATTGAAAGCGTTGGCATCTTGCGCGACATTCGCGTCTCTGACGTCAAACCTAGGCATACCAACAAGCGCAGACAACCAGTTACACAGAGTAAATTGTGAAATTATTAATATTTTTTATTCTGGTAAAATTATTGTGTAAAAGGAAATATACAGGAAGATGTAATGTAATAAAATATGAATTCAAGCATTAGGTTTTTTAGTCCCATTAAAACAGGTACTTAGATTTAGTAGGGCTATTATTACCAATGACACAAGACGTAGGCATGCGAAATATATGTTATGATTTATGTGTTTAATGTGTAATATGAATGATAGCGATTTCCATAGCGACATCATATACAAATTGTAAATACCGGTTCAATGCTAAGTTGTGTACAATCAATCTTAATTGCAACTCTTGTATAATTTATTTTCTGATACATTATACCAACCACGTAATCATTCACACAGTTAGTTCAACGAAGGCGAACGCAGATGCTGTCTATCAACTATAATAATAATATACAATATTGTTGCAAACATGCAGCGACAAATTTGTAGACGTCATTATTTTGTTTACGAAATTTGCGATTACACCGACAAAATACAAGACCCCAAGCCCCTGGCAAAATTAAATACGTTGACAGACAACATACAACATACTAGTTAACTCAGTGTCGCGTGACAAGATATAAAAGATTTCGCCTTAGGCGCTCGCAGATTTCTTCAAAGGCTGTATAGGTGTTCTACTGACGTGTGAAACACTATTCAATGGAACGAGTCGCCGCGCTAAGTTGTACAATACACATCGTGACTTCAAACTAGCAATCTACGTCGGCTGCCAACTGTCTTCACCGCGGCAGTGATTACCAGGCATTTTTGCCTGCAATGAATGTTCGTCAGTGAGGTAGGTATACCGACTAGAATTACAGGTAACCATACTAGATACTTTTACTTTAGCTACGTGTATTCTTAGTGATCGTACACGACCAAAACGACAAACTGTGATCTCGGGAACAAGGCATATCATACGTTGGTTATTTGATTTTCTTCACGATAATTCAGTTTCACAATAACACGGTTTTTATAAACATTATGCATTTACTAAACGTGAACATTTTGAACCTCCTGCCTGGAGAGTGATACCTTAGTTTGAATAGTAGCAGGAAACGATGCAAACAATTAATGACTAAAGACACATACAAACGAACATTTACGTTTAAAAAAACAGTTTGATAACAAAATGGGAGCCACGCGACCATATCATTGAAACAGTGCTCTACGGTGGAGACATCTAACATTGGTCAATCGTTATGTTCAAGCAGTAGTATTGACATGTGTGGATATGTCAATAAAACGACATCGTCAGTTCGAGTTCCGAATAGTCGTGTACAATAAAGGTCTTTGTTCACAAAACATACTTACTGGCGGATCGTAGCGACATTGTCGGACGAGAGCTGGTGCATACTTCTATGACAAGTAGCCTATTTACCTAGGGTTCGAAACTCCATTTTGTATTATCGACATTTGTTTCCCATATTGGAATACATGTTTTTAGCATTTATTATTATTATTATTATTTTAATAAATCTCAGTTACTGGAGGTTTAGCAACCAAATGCACGCAAATCCACATATAACATACAAACGATAAAATAGTAAAATGATAAGTAATATGACTAGCGGCAATACATGCATTAATATTATATAACTCAATATAACATTCAGATCAATTAAAATAAGGAAGAAAACGAATCAGTGTGCAATGGCTAAGAGATGAGCAAAAACATCCCTATTGTGTGTGTGTGTGTGTGTGTGTGTGTGTGTGTGTGTGTGTGTGTGTGTGTGTGTGTGTTTGTGTGTGTTTGTTAGTGTGTACTTTGCTGTTGTTTACCTATGATCCTTCAACGGGTGTTTTTAGTTGATGGTCTCCTTTTCGATAAATATGGACACGATGAAAATTGGACAGTACACGGTGAACCTGGACGACTGGATGGTTATGGACTTCTGCGACGCCGGAGACCTGAACGAGTACATATGCAAGAACAACAGGGACCTCGGCGAGAAAATGCGCCTGATGTTCCAGTGCGCATGCGCCATTGCACATATGCACAGCGCGTCGCCTCCCGTGGTGCACCGCGACATCAAACCAGCGAATGTGCTGCTGTTCCGAGAAAGTACGTGGTTGACATTAGCATTATTACACTTAAATCCACATTAAAGCGCCCCGTTTAGGAATGATTTGGCTGCTGGTTGCTACTGCCAATCCCATTGAAATAGCTATTGCTACTGATGTTGCTGCGGTTTCTACTGCTGCTAAAGTTATTACTACTGCTGCTACTTTCTACTACGACAACTACAACAACTACTACTACAACTACAGCTGCTGCTGCTGCTACTGTTACTGCTACACGTGCTACTTCTGCTACTGCTGCTGCCAGAAACTTACAAACTACTACATCTACCACTGCACCTTTCACTATACCTGCCACCACAATACCTACTACAATACCTACCACTACATATACAACTTCACCTACAGTCACACCTACCAATACAACATTTATTACGACGATATCTGCCACTACACTAAATCACACACCTACTGCTACTCCTACACATACTCCGATTTCTATTCGTATCCCTATCCCAAACTTTCTGTTACTCCTACTGCTATTACTCGTACTATTACTATTACAACTGCTATTACTAAAACTAATACACTGCTGCTGAGGCTAATGCTAGTACTTCTACTACTTCTACTACTACTACTACTACTAATATTACTAATACTACATAATGCTACTGCTGCTGCTGCTGCTGCTACGACTACTTCTACTACTACTACTACTGCTGCTGCTGCTGTTGTTGCTGCTGCTACTTCTATTGTTAATGCTACTGTTACTGCTACTACTACTGCGACTACCACTACCACTACTACTACTACTACTACTTCTACTACTACTACTACTACTACTACTACAACAACTATTACTACTACTACTACTACCACTACCACTACCACTACCACTACCACTACCACTACCACTACCACTACCTACCACTACCACTACCACTACCACTACCTACCACTACCACTACCACTACCACTACCGCTACCACCACCACTACTATTACTACTACATTACTTGTGTGCCCGCTATGGTAATTACTACCCTTGTTTCATCTGGTACAACATAGTACTTATTGACGGTCGTAGCAGTAAATTATCCACCTCACTCTCGGCAGGTGGCGACACAGTCATTGCGAAGGTGAGCGACTTCGGTTTGTCAAAGATGGTGGAGTGTACAGAAGCAACATCTATGTTCAATTCGGTGGTAGGAACTGAGGCATATCTCCCGCCGGAGATGTTCCACCGCCGACCGTACAATTTATCCGCCGTTGTCTTCTCTCTTGGGCTGACTTTTCTCGCGATTATCCAACACAAAAAGGGCGAAAGGAGGCTGGCGCCACGGATAGATAAAACGGTGTATTTCAGTTTCAGATTCAGTCCAATTTAAATCAATTGCTTTATTCGCAGACTACATACACCATTCAAGCAGGCACATTAGAGTGGTTCCACAGTTGTGTTTAAACATTTACTAATAACAGTTACAGATATAGAGTATGGAAACATGGCTACTTCAAAAAGCAACAACAAATGAAAATAGGACTTAAACCAGTACATCCAGATTCTGAACATGCATGTCAGTGTAAAGAAATCTGTATAGCAAAAATTGAGGACTGCAATCGACATATAAAACTGTGTGTCAAATTTATAATAAAGACAGCACAGGTTAATAGGCAAATTCACCATTACTACAATATATGTAATCGTAAAATTATTCGCAATTTATTTTGTTGTAAGAAACATACACGGTTCTAGTAACATAGTTATGAAAATGCCACCAGATAAGGGCACAGTAAATAGGTCAACAAAAATTAGTCAACGTCGTTTTCTTTACGTCATTTTAATTCGATCAAAATGTGTAATTTGTTTGCCCGCCGTTCCCTTGCATATATACCAAAGTTGCTGACGTATGTTCGAATGTCTCTACATGCATTTCGTTTAGTATCTACCAAATCCTCAAACATTTTTCCTTTTTGGTTTCCGATTGTACGTGTCAAACGTTTGCTACGCACTGTGTACTCCTACTGTGGTTTAGATACACGCATGCAATTGTAGAGATCACACGAATCATATTTTATTGTGGGATTAATGTGAACATATTCCGCCGGATCAACAAATAGTTTTGAAGTTTGAACGTCGATACCGGTAATTTGTTGTGCATAAAATTATATTCGAATGCACGCACACTATATAATTATATGTATGCACTATTCATTGTATGTTAGCTGTGTGCCTGGTTGTAGAAAAACAAGAGTTGCAACATGCGATTGGAATGGAGATGTGCATTGCCGACAGATACAGACAATCTCAACTAACTCTTTGTGTCATCAAGGAGTCGGACGTGCCGGAACTGAAGAAACTAAAAGATGTCATCATGAAAACGGCCAGGTTTGTGTGTGTGTGTGTGTGTGTGTGTGTGTGTGTGTGTGTGTGTGTGTTTGTGTGTTTACAATTATGGCTATGTGTGAGGTAGTTCTTACGGGTTTTGTAGGCAGCCATATTGATTTGAATGTCGTAAAACATGCAATTCGCAATTCCAGGGAACATTCCAAATGTCATTGGCTTAAACGTGTTTGTCTCGATGACTTCTAACTAGTTGCGAAGTTCCACGCGTCTATGTACAAGTGTACGATTCGTGTCGATTCGTCCGAGCCGCAGTAAATGTATTCGATCCAGCGAACGTTTCTCTCGCAAGGTCTCGGTCCAGTAACGCAAGGCTCCGCTGGGCTCTCGTCAGAACCATCGGAAGCTTTAGACGGAAGTGGCTCTACCGGGGAGCAGAAGGTAAGCTTACTTTTACTTAAAGCAAATTAAAATTATGTTCAACCAGGCAAGGGCCAAATCCCACATGGACCACCCAAATAAATTAATAACTCTCAAAATGAGACACCCCAATAAACCCACTAGCACGCCTACAAAGTGTCAGCGTGATATAAGCGAAATTTACAGGTAAACACGTGTATGTGGAGGAGATATATAACAATGCAGAGACCCGCGCTCTCTTTTATAATATGCATATGACACAGATAAGATGCTGCCCTTTATTTATAAAATGAAATAAATTATATATGAAATAAACCGTAATTTTAAAAGTATATTTGGGTTGTTTTTCACTTTCAACGGATGTGTGCCCCATAACTTTCCCAGGACTTAGTTATAATTATAGGAAAAGTATAGTATCACGAGACAAAATCAGTGGTATATGTGCAATTCATTGTATTGCAGCATCAATGAGGAAACGATAAGGATGGAAAGTTGAAAATGAACGTAATATTGTTCAAAACAGTATGTGTGACAATGCATACACACACGCACGCACACACGGACGTGCGCATGCAAGCACGCGCGCAAGTAATCACTATAGACACAATCACAGAAATCCATTATATGTCATTACAGGTTGTTGACAAAAACCAGAACGACAACATCTACCCAAGAAACATTCCAACCATAACAACATAAATACAACACTAGTAGTAATCACGATGCTGCAATACCTACGACCAACGATGTAACAGTTCAGCAGCACTGTACGATTCATCATTTGAACTGTTATAATGAAACTTATGCCGTTGCTGCGGCTGCTGCAGCAACTGTTGTTGTTATTGTTTCCTTATGTTGCTGTTTCATGTTATGTAAGTTCGGCGTGGGTGAACGAGTGCTCGTTGAAGCTAATGAATCAAGAGCCACTAGACTGCAACACCAACATGGCGGTTGGAGCAAAAAGATGAAACAGGTTCGTGCAAGACAAGTGTATTATTCTCTCTATAAATTATTCATTATTATCATTATTATTGAGAAGACATCATTCTCCTTAAGTTGAGCAACTGTTTTTTTAATTGTGCGAATCTCGCTGATAATACACGTGTTCTTCAATAATCAGTATTTGATACAACGAGGTCTGGGGGCAAGAAGTTCATTTGTACAGATAAATACGATCCTTGTACATCCTGGTTATAACTGTTTATGCACTACGGTATGTTCAAGATGCTTGCAACCACTTTGCTTCACACGATGCATCTTATATTGTAGTATCTCGGCTCGGTCGACGTCGTCAAACATAAACACGACAACACCGTCGAAGTGGAGTTCTCTGACGGAACAGTGTATGTATTTGGAGCTACTGCACACCAGAAACTAACAACCACATTATGATGTTAGTCTGTGCAAACACGTACAATACGTGATGCTGTGTATGTTTGTTTGGTCTTGTGTATTATCTGTTAATGAACGACAAGCATTTGGGCTATGGATCCATAGGCATTTATGAAAATAATAGTTGGCCAAGGAATAGGTTTCAGAGTACCACTGACTGCATTTAGCCTTGCAGTGCTCAGTCACACTCCATGTGTCTCCTGCTGTATAAACACCTGACACCTGTCATTACCTATTGACACGATACGGATTCATGTTGATATACTGACGACAAACAAAATGCTAATGAAATTGATGGTTCGATGTGTTTGATATGCAACTTAAAAGTAATACATCAACCTCTATTACACAGCATCCAACTACTATTACAATAACATTGTGTTTGCTAAAACCTATTGTTACTACTTGACTATTTGTAATAATTATTTGAATCTGGTAACATTACTTTTACCCCCATTCGTGTGTGCAAGGTGTATTACAGATAAGAGTGTTTGGTTTACTCGTGAAGCATGTAATCATGTAATCATGTAAGCATGTAATCATGTAATAATGCCATCGTAACTTCAGTTGGGCGTACAACTCAGCGCTGCTCGAGTCGTGTGACAATGTCAGTGCCGTGGACGAGGACACGTCACTGCCGTTTAAGAGGTACGTGGCACACCTAGTAGCTCATTATATATAGTCGCAATTATCCTGTTGTTTTGTTATACAACACACGTATGACCCCTTGCCTTTTCTTAAACGTGTATCGTGTTTCACTATACTGTTCTGTGCACCCACCACTGGAGCAACAAACAAAAGGCAGCTGTTAACACGTTTACAGTATTTTGATCGTACACCTGTTCCTTCTGACCAATTAATTGGGGTACGACTACATTAGATTTTACGTTCATTATGACGTTTCCTTCATTTCCTGCAAAGTTTCTCTAACGATCTTCTTGAACATTGTTACAGCATATTTAATATCTCCATTGACACAGATGCTGTGTAAAATTCGTGAACTTCTCGTACCTCATTTTTAGAAAACTTCACCCAAACCTAATACCTCTCAATTTCGCCCCAATTAAATTGACACATTTTGGTTGTAGACTCTGGGTAAAGCCGGGATCGTGTCTCAGGTTCTTTCGAAAGGGCGTGTAAGGGTCAAAATCGGCAGTTGTCTATGGATGTACAACAAGCAAGCCCTGCAATTCGTCGCGAATTCAGGTAGGCTGGAGTTGTTGAAACGGTTAGCAAAATAACATCGTAAACGCCAACCACTATACACGCCTTACGTATGTTTTAAACAGTAGTTTGTGTTAAACTTATTAAAATACTTGCCTCCTTTAAGTGTGTGTCTGTGTGTCTGTGTGTCTGTGTGTCTGTGTGTCTGTGTGTGTGTTTGTCCGTGTGTGTGTGTGTGTGTGTGTGTGTGTGTGTGTGTGTGTGTGTGTGTGTGTGTGTGTGTGTGTGTGTGTGTGTGTATGTATGTGTGTCTATATGTGTGTCTGTGTGTGTGTATGCGCGCGTGCGCGTTTCCTGTGCGTGATCGTGTGTGTGCATATGTAGGAATAACAAAACTAGTCCTCACGTATATTTAACATAATGCTACGGAAGGATCTATTATCGCTTGTGGTGCAGTGTCGCGCGCCGTGCATCGACGTATTATGTTGTAGAATGTATCTGCTTTATATAGAACACTAAGCAAACATTGTTATTGTTTAATATGTATAACACAACTACATATTTGAAACTCCCCTGAACGTTGTGAGTGTCTTCAGCAATCATCACCAGGAACTCTTTTCTTCTTCGACACGTTTAAGTCAGTCCAATTTATAGTTGTGTTAAGATAATAAGATTATTTAATTTAAATTATTCTTCCAACTTGATGAACATTTCCACGAAATGTCTAATGTTATTATTGATATTGGAATTATTTTAAGTGCATGTGCTTTACAGAAGAGAAGATGCAGGCTGCGCCTCGGAAAGACTAAATGTCAGATGCATATCAACATGACGTCATCGGCAGGCGTTGAGGAGGATACACTATATATATAAATATATATATATATTTACATATATATATATTTGTTTACATATATATATATATATATTTACATATATATATATATATATAAACATATATATATATATATACAAATATATATATATATATATATACATATAGATATATATATATATGTATATATATATACATATAGATATATATATATATATATCTTCTCCTTTCGAAGTGTACATATTAGACGTGTGTTGAGTGGTGTTCGTCGGACGGTCGATCGAGGGGACAGTGATTCGATTCCACCTGCCCCAATTTCGTTCACTGCCGAGTAGGCAGTGTATATATTGTGTTATCCCACTGGGTCCAATATCAATGTGCATACATATTAGGCGTCCGACATTTAGTCCATTACCCTAGAATTATATTTGTTGATTGTCACAGCAACGAATTTATGTATAATGCATTAACTCAAAAATACTACCATATCGTTTCATGACCAAATATGGCTGCGATAGGGAATCACACGATGATACGATCTAAAAACGTATTGAGTAATACACATAGTCCCTATATTCATATATTAGTGTTATCACGCGAACTAGTGACTTATTTTTGTATACGTATATATAGAGAGTGACGTGAGAAATAAATGATTTGGTTTGTGTTATGAAGAATAGTAATATGACGTTCTCCGATTCCTTTATCATTAGTGGTATGTCCCACAATGGTGCATTTCTTTCCAATTCTTCCTCTTATGCAAAATATGATGGTATTGGTTTCATTAACTCTGTACAGGTGGACAGACATATGTGTCATCCCTATCTTTGCTTGTACATATCACAGTATTAGTGATATGGTACAACATTGCATAGGTTTTGTAAATGTGGTTACGGTTATAACCTTGTAACTGTCGTGGCCACGTCAATATATTATTGTGGTTATGTTGAACACGTAAATATCAATCCATAATAAAGACGTACTGATCCAAACGGGTCCTGATTTAATTGCTGCCAAACACTTTTTCTGACACGAGGACACTACATGGGTCAAATTACAGCTTTAGTAAACTGCCAGGTATTGCGTTGGCTAAACGCAAGTCAGCTATTATCCCTAGCATGCGAGGTTGATGCAAACATTGAATTGAACAGGTTCTCCTATGTTCGTGTCAATGACACTATTGTTTTCGCAGTGATACTAAATAGCTTTCACACCAATGGCGCAACAAGCACATAGCAGCAATTAACCCCATTACAGTATATCGGTCATTTAAAACTCGTTCTCAAAGGTGAGACACTGTGAGGAGAGTGAACGCCACTCAATTATCTTAGTTAGAAGAATGGCCCATTATAAAAGCACAACATATCAAAACACGTAAGTACTTCCAAAAAACTGGCGTTGCGTTTTCCTAAATGCATCACCATTTAGTCATCAGATATGAATGCTATAAGGAAGGGAATGGACACAAACAGGGCGAGTGGACCTCGGCGCCTCGGGGAGGTGCATTTACAATAGCATATTAATATACATAGATAATAATTATGACGAAGGCTTTAGTGATCATTATGATGACGACCACTGTGGTGGTATTGACGATAATGGCGATTCAGTTATTGCAGGTGACAGCTAGTGATGACAGTAATGAAGAATGAGTAATCAAGTAAATACACAAAATAGTGCTGATGTGATTATTTGTATTGCGAAGAACACGGGTCTTCGAACATGCAGCCGAGTGTCATCGATTTGTTTGAAGTTAATAGTTTCGCGGATATTGCTGACACTGATGACAACAGCGCCTCGACGTTATTGTCCTCGGTCCAGTTTAACTGAATCAGAACCTCTTGTGGAAGCAGATCTGAAAATAGATGAAACAGTTTTAGCACAATGACAACACAGATGATGGAACATCGCCAACGGAGGTCGCAATGACAAGCTACCACTATATTATATTATAATGACAACGACAACATCTACAACACTAACAACAACATTGCAAATCATGATGCGAACGTCAACATCGCTGATGGTAACGATAATGAAAACTAGTCTGTAAAGAATTATGCTATTGCTGCTGCAGTTTCTGACGTTGATGCAGCTGCTTCGGTTGCTAACACTGCTATTGGTATAGCCGTGCGGGAACTAATTTCCAGGTTGTCTACTTACGTTGTCAATGTAACCATGGAAGTAACTCGTCAGACGATCCTTTATGTATGCTCCAATCACCAACGGACAGTGGCTGTTGCGGATGGGACCTGGCAAAAAAATGTATCTGCTTATTGTCAAATATCATCAAAGGTTTAAAAGCCTGGAACAGTTTGAAATTACACGATTGTTAAATATGAAATTATTTAAACAAGAATATAAGTTGTCATTAGGATTATGTGCTTGTGAAATTGTATAATGAAATCCATAAATATTCTCAAGAATGTTGTTAATCTAACATATTTAAGCAACTAGGATAATGTTATTGATTGCATTAACGGGCATATCATTGTGAATTGAACTAACACCTTTAGGAGTCGTAATAATTGAGCTATATCTGTTCGTCATATTATGCGATGCACATTATGTGTCGCTTGGTTTGATTACACTTTCATTCACCTTTCTGTACAGTAGTCTCTCTATGAAGCCAACCAACACGAACACACCTGTGACAATGACTTCATTTGTCAGTGCGAACGGAGTTTAAACGTTGTCTTGCTCTCAAATTGTTAGCGTTTTGTTATATGAAAAGGGACGTCAAAATAATGATCTGCCATCCATTCACAATTGTAAATCGTACTACAAGAAGTCCGACTTACTGGGCATTGGAAATGGTCCCAATTGCAAATCGTACCACAAGAAGAATTACTTACCGGGCCAAGGGACCGGTCCCATTCGAACAATGTTCAATGGGTTGATGACGTCCAACTCGAACCTGCCATCGACCCAGGCCATACTTATATATCTCCATTGGTTACCAGGGTTTCCCTGGAATCGAACGTCATTGGACATCATTATAACTAAAAGAAGATCATTGTGATCGTTACAATGAAAACAGAAAAGACAATAGCCCTGCAACTAAATTTGTTTTCACTTATTTGTTATGTATACATACATGCATACATATATACATACATGCATACATACATACATACATACATACATACATACATACAGACACACACACACACAAATACACAAACATTGTTGTGGTGGTGACGGTGGTGGTGGTCGTCGTGATGGTGGTGGTGCTGGTGGCGGTAGTGTGGTAATGCCGTCTTGGAGTGGTAGGTAGCGTAGTGGGTTATCGTTGTTTCGATTGTAATAACTAGCAAAAAATAATTCCCGTCTCCTGACGGGATATATTTAAACAATATTTACCAAATGATAGAAAACACACAGCATCGTTACATAAACACCACAACGCGCTCGCATAGGCATGCGATGGTTTCAGCGCACGCCAATCGCGACACACACGTTATGTGATCAAAATGACGAAGATCGGAGAGAAAGTTCAGTGCATGTCCATCGATTGGCCCTAGTCGTGATAGTGTAGAATTATTGTCAAATAGTATTGGTATGGTATTTGCATGAGGGTAGACGTAAGTTTATTGTGTCAGCACTACTTCATGTTGCCAAGCAACGTAGTCCATGAAGCAGGTGCCGTTGTCTCGAAGTAGGTCTATTTGCGGCGCGCGCGTGGTTACTGAGATAGCTAAGTAAAGAGATACGCGCGTATTTTGGTTAATGTTCCAAACAATGGATTTACCTAATAAAAAGAGAGACACATTTACATATAAAGGGTATTTTGAAAAACAGAGTTGTTACGTTACGTCGTAATGTCGTAGATTAATCTCTTAATATTTAGCGTCCAATGTGCAAGCCGTCTAAGTCTCTAAGAGGAATATGTTAACAATACCGCATACATACATACATACATACATACATACGCTAGCTCGATTATAGTAGGACAATAATAATAAAACGTATGTTGACCTGAAAACCATCAGAAACTTGAGCTCGGACACGCAACAAATAAGAATCATTAGGTAAATATCATTAACACGAACGAAGAAACGTCATCACTAGAGCAGGTGACCGCCGATGATTTAGGAAAAACAATTTAGATAAACGTGATTTGACTTATTTTTACGAAAGGCAGCTATAGATTCACATGATTTTAAAGTAATGAGGATGCCATTCCACATTTGTAGTGCAAATACAGAGAGAGAGAGAGCACGCGTGTCTATGTTGCAGTGTGTTAGTGTAATACAGCTCTGTATGAGCGTGAATGAGCGTGAGTATAGTATCTGCGAAAGACATGATTGATGCAGGTGCTGCATATCACTGTGTATTATACAGTGCACGAACTATTTGCACGTATTGCGGATGTAGAAATGTCCAGAGCAACTGGTCCTGGGACACCCACCGGATCACCGCCTAGGTTGATGGGCGGATCCTTAAATCCGGCAGACAAGTAGGTGCCTTGGACAGAAGCGTAGAGGGAGTTGCCAGCAGAGTTGACAGCGCCTCCGAAGCAATCGTTGCTGATCAGCCCTTGGTCGGCGGAACCACCCGGTGCCATCTTGTAGTGAAAGGTGATTATGAGCGACTCGAAGCTTGAGTAGGCGTTAGAGAAGAATGGAATCTCGAGGCGACTTTCGTTGAAGAAACCAACTCGCCCATGGATACCCATGGGATCGTTGACGATGTGGACACCGTCGTTAAGCACCCACGGACGGTAGACGCCCTTGTTGTCTGCCACGAGGTCGTCGTCCTCGAAATCAATGCAGAACATGAGTTTCTCTTCCGCTGTTAAACAGGACACAAACTAGTTAAACACAATAGGAAATCTTACGGTTTACTCACACGCAAGCACGCACGCACACACACACACACACACACACACACACACACACACACACACACACACACACACACACACACACACACACACACACACACACACACACACACACACGCACACACACACACACACACACACACACACACACACACACACACACACATTGCGTTAATGTAATGACGCCGGATACGTACGTTGTGCTGTGACTGGATCATCCGTGGCGACGGGGACACTCCTGAGACAGGAGGGGTCGACCTGCACACACGTCAGCTTGTCCTGGTCCCAGAAGGTGCAGTCGGGACACGTCATTGGGAAGACGTTCCACTTGTCGGGGCCACCGGCCGGCTCGCACATGTAGAACTTCTGGCAGTTGTTCGGGTTAGCGGCGAAGCCGGGTGTGCTCTTTGTCAGGTTGTAGCATAGGGAACACTTTTCTACTCGGGGTCGATGTCGTGTAAACAGAGTTGATAATATATTAAGTGTTTATTACCAAAAGGGTGTCATACGCCACGGCACAATCAGCATTAAACAAGTGTAAGGCTTTTATAAAGTTACCGTTCTTTAAAGACAATAAGTCCTCTTATTACCAGTTTTCAGATCGAATGGACACTTCTTCACATTATGGATTTGGGCAATATAAGTCGATTACAGCAACAGTTCGAGGTTGACTTGCAAAATTATGAGCTACAATTACTGTTTAGAGCAAAATCATAACAAATCGTCCTAACAATCTGTTCACGTTAGGAACATCACAATATGTTATCAACACAATAATCACATGGCTCTACTTTTGCACAGACAGCGATGTGCAAAACTAGTTTAGCAAATTAAAAACAAAAATAACCATATTCCACCATGATAATCACCAGGCTGTTGTGCTTCACTCATAACGTTTTATAATAATGAGACAACTAATGAAACCCTTAAGCGTTCACAATTCAAAATAGAAAATTACAAATAAAATCGAAAAATTAATTCACATTTTATTTTAGCGTTCAATACTGAACCGTATTTCATTAGAATGATCATCCACATGTGTTCAGTTGATTGTATGATGAACGTTTTTACACATGCATGTACATATGCGTACCTTGGGCATTGAACGAAGCACTCGGCGCAGGGTTGTCACAGCAAGCACTCTCCGGAGCGGGGTAAGAGTCCCACGGCCCGCCAACGTCAATGCCACCGGCCGGAATCCACGGCATCCGGGCACTCGGAGGGCAGTGTAGCGACGCTTCTACTATATCCGTTAAAAAACAAAACATTTGTCGATTAAAGTTTCTCGAGATATTGTCATCATTATATTAGTTTTGTTATCGTATCGACAGGCAATGCTTAAATGTTATTAGTGAATCGTATTCTCTCAATCTGATGACTTCCATACACACACGTACGCACGTATGCACGCACGCACGCACGCACGCACGCACGCACGCACGCACGCACCTACCCACCCACCAACCCAAGCACGCACGCGCGCACGCGCGCACGCACGCACGCACGAACGCACACAAACATAAGCACGCAAACACACAAATGCTCAAAACAAACACAAAAAGGTACACTCACACACGCACGCACGAATGCACGCGCGCACGCTCTATCAATAAGCGTGACAATGAAATACTAACCTGTCGCTGCCAGCGCCAACACAAGAAGACAGCCTCCTCGTATTATATATGCCATGATTTCCTGTAAAACAGAAACGCGACGTATTAAACATGACATCTACTGCATTTTGTGAATAATCAGCGTGGCTGCCTGACAACCTCGCTTTATTTGAGTTTCCTGTCAGGTTTAATTCTTTCGGATATTCCCGCCTTTCCAATAAAACGTTTGCCACCATCGACTCCTGTGATCGTGTACTGAAACAACGCCATTTCCCCGGCACTCATAGAGAATAAACTAACCCGCAGCAACAACTTCGTGCGCTCGTAGACTAACCACCTAAAACAACAACAGTTCGCCTCATAGACTGATCTGAATCAATAACAATTAATGCTGTCTCCCCTGCTAGTACACTGAACTGAAGCAACAACAAAGTGTCCCCGCTCGTACACTACACAGAAACAACAATGTGTGTCCAGCCCTCGTACACTCAACTGAAAAACAACAGTTTGTCTCATGTGCTCGTACACTGAACTGAAATAACAAAAATGTTTGTCTTCTGCGCTCGTACACTGGCAACAGGGCAACACGCGTTATTCCCTTTCTTGTTTTTGCAAAACCTCACCTGCGTGCCTCATCCACTGAGTGTAGATGACCACTTGTTCATGCTTTTGGAGTATGTTAGGAATACAAAGCTATAGTGACTGATACCAATGCCCGAAATATTGTTTTATACATTTCAGTTATGAAATTTCATCCAATCAAATACATCACCCGAATTGTCATTTATCGTGTTTTGCCTTGAAGCCCTTTTATTTTACTTCTGCGTTTGTGAACTGACCTAAAGCAAAAACAGTTCGTCCCCTGTGCCAGTAGACTCACCAAAAGCAGCGACAGCTCGTCTCCTGTGTTTGCAGACTAATCTCCAGTTTTCGGACTTGCCGAGTTGCTCAAACCTGCTAACGCACCGTCTTTTATGTCTAGAAAACTGACGCCTATGTTACGGAATCAAGTTACCTAACAAGCAGCGTAGAGCTATGCTACTCATCGATGTATCATCCAGGTCACCGTGGCACTATCAATCAACGAACAGGGGGTGGACCTTAGTAAATATGGTCAACGATACTTGCAGTTCACGAATAGTAGCCATTGCTTTGTTGGTGCTACGTAACACTGCAACGCAGGTAGTGTGTTTGATGTACTTGGTACATGAGAGCTTTCAACACTCACAATAGGCTAATCTCGACGAAACGGTCGCGGATTGCATTAATCTTGTTAGCCAGTTTATAAGCTGTCATAAAAGAAAACTTACCTCATAACATCATCGGGATAACCAATGGATATTCCCCACCGTATGGCATCATGTTGATATGCCATGTTACTGTGTGTTGTGTGTGATGTGTGCGGTGTGCTCCGTGTGTTGTGTGGTATGTTGTGTGCTGTGTGAATGATGAGATATACGTTACGCGATGTTATCCAAAGGTGTTTAGTTACTAATTTTATTATCACTAATTCGGTGACAACGATCAACGGTAATTAGAATGTCATTTCTTGGCTTTTCACACAGTTGTTTTATCGTTCCGTCTTCCGATACTCCATTTACGTTTCACTAAATTAGCCCAGATTGTGTCAGTGTCATAGGTTTTGTGCAGTTTCCGGGTTAATGGTAAATACATCGTTCAGTCAACACGATTGATCAGCAATATGACCAGGTCACATTTCAGGTGTAAACCACGTGTCATGCCGCGCAACCCTGACAGTATCGTGGGCTGCGTGTCGTTTGGTAGAACTTGTCGTACAAAACGACTTATGTTATTAGTAAACATTGTTGGTG
>CM034531.1:43800928-43810427 GCA_020002185.1 Paraescarpia echinospica
TAAATGGCACATAACCAACATCTAATGGAAATAACTGGATCTTACCATGAGTAACAAATAATTATCAATATCTATTTCCGCCGTTTCTGACATCTCGACAGTATATGACAGGGTGCCTCAATGCGCAGCACGGTTACACCAAAGCGCAGACTGGGATACCATAATGAACTAGAGTAACACAAACTACAGAAGACCTCTACAACGGTTTTAAGAGGCAATTGTTTAATACATTGTATAGGGAAATAACACATTTAAGATACGAACTAGTAATTAGTGATATCTTTCAAACTATAACCGTCATATCCATACGTGCATATCTTACATAAGAATCATAACAGTTATATACTCTAATATATCAAGGCATGACTAATATGCAACGAGCAAAAACATACCAAAAAAAGAATCATCATATCAAATATAAATGTAAATAATTAAGACTATTTGACACTTATAATGGTACCAGTTAACCACTGCATAGACGCTTTATAATAGGTCTAGCAAACGATCTTCTTTATAAATAAAGGAAGGTCATCTCTGTAATATATCCATACAATACCAAAACAGTAATGCAGCCACTCTCACATTCGTCATGTGTTTTTTTTTAAATTAAATACATATCCCAAAAATAATCATACCCTGAAAGCAAAGCGAACGATTCCTTACGAAAAGCGTTATCATAAAATCAAGCTGAACATGCAACGGCTCAACCTGCATCACCAACACTCTGTGCAAGATTATTACATTTCTGGACACAATCAGGAACCATGTGTTGAACATTGTGGCACAATAGCATGAATGTGAAAAATATATTGTGAATCTACACATATTTTAAGTGACATTTTATTAATAACCTAAACACGAATCGCTGCTTCGAAACAACTACCATGACCTCTTCTTTTTACCTAGCCCAGTGGGCCTGAAAATGTCTTTAATATTAATGCTACTTAAAAAAATTGAATGAGCACCATGCATTCAATGTTGTGGTTTCGATATATAATCAAAGTTGCGTTGTACGCATATCGTTTCTCACGTGCCATTTTACGTTCTACATAATAAATAATACATTCAATTTCACGAGTTCTAATCTGTGGGTAGTGGTTCATGTGTCGCACTATTTCTACCATATGGAGGGCGAAGGGCTAGCGTCTAGATCATCGGGGTCTTAATCGAGAGAAATCGAGTTCGAACCCTGTGCTGCAATTTTGAATCTTGGACACGTTCGTTTATTCTTCGTTTCTCCAGTTCATTCAGCTGTATGAATGAGCACCATGCACTGGATTATATTTGTGTACGAATAATACTCGCGCAGTAGCTGCTTAGTGGCTGAATGCTTCCTTTAGAGTAGAAATTCAAGTGGTGTTCTATTGAACAGGTATGCCAGAGAGTAAAATATAAAGGAGACCCAAGTTCTGGGTAACGCATTGTATAAACATTTCAGTTACTTTTTTTACTTTCGTTTTACTTTATTCTTTCTCTTTACTTGCTAGTTAATTCATTGCTGTTGCACTATTACAAAACATAAACATGAAGTCAAATTTATTAGTGCCATTACTAGCTCACACCCTGCCATGGAGCAACAAACCAAATCGTTTTATCATTTAATTAACAACAAAAACAATACAACAAATTACAACAGACACCTTAAATAGTTATGCCTTTCTAACATCACAAATTAGTAAATTACACCATTGTACAATTTCCATATTTTTCCGATAGGTGACTTACTATGAAAACATGTCGTAAATAGATACCTCTAAATAACTATCGTTGTGTTTTTTAAATGCATCGCCTGTTGATAGATCACATGTCAGTGACAAAATTAAGTGTATGAACGTAATGAATGGACCTCTTCCGATGCCTAGGACCTGATAGACTTATAAGACTCGAACGTTAGAGTATTAAAGGGGAACTGAAACGCTTCTGTTTGTGGGCTATAATATTTAAATACATACTATTTAAATACGCATTGAAAATGACAGGAACCTGCTCATTTATAAGACACACTGAAAAACTTATTTTGTTCGACGCCTAAATAAATGTCTATAGGTGCATGCGTATCCACAATTGAAGACCAGCAGAAGTAGACGGTGTTTGTGGAATGAGTTCAAAATCAATTGGTATATGATAAATACTAATATCTATATATAATATATACATATATATATATTATATATATATATATATATATATATGCCGACGTCGAAGTAAGCTGTGGGACTACATTGCATTCGTAAGGATATGTCACCGAACCCGGCAAATCGCCGCACCCGGTAAATCGCGCCGCTCCAATAGGTCCCATTTCCAGACTGATTTCACCTTACGTTACTTCATCGATCAGCAGTCATATACAGAACAAATGTCCAAAGAGGGACCTGTGTCTTTGAAAAAGAATTGTGTTTTGACGTTCACCATGACGTCACATTCGTATTTAGTCTTGCAGTCAGCGTCAAAAGTGATCACCGCAGACACATGCAGAGCAGAGGTGTTAAACCCTGAGTATCTGTTACCAGTGAGATCTGGATCAGATATCCTTGAGATAAGCAGAAAATCCTTAAAAATTTAGCGCACAAAACACACCTAAGACAGTACAAAACAAGTAAAGTGAGTGTTCACTGCATTGGCCAATTTACTGGGCGCCTGGGGGCCGAATGGGGTACTCCAGGTTGTACTGATGGGATGCCCATTTGGCCTCGCGCAGCATCTGTGGCGTCACGTCAAAGTAAGTACTGTCACAGTTCATCTTGCATTGCATGAAAGCAGTAATCGTGTCCGCGTGCAAGCTCTTGCGAGCCTCGGTGTGGATCTTGCGAACTACCGAGAACGTTCTCACGGAGTCTGCGTTGCTGTGTGGCAGACTGGGGGCCTGCAACAGGCGAGCCAGGCAGGGAAAAAGCAGTTGCTGTAGAGCCGTCCTCAACGCCATCACATCAGCCCAGACTGAGTTGAGACGACGTGCCTGACCCCCAACCTGCGTCCTGACGATGTCGTCTGGAGGTAGTCAAATTCGTCTTTCATGGTCCATCCGACGATATGATTTTTGTCAATTTTAAAATGTTTTTGAGCAGTCAGTAAAACAGCATATATAATAAATGTAAATAGTGACCTAAAAACTCCATCCAAAACACCAAAGATTTCCTCGCTTGTGCCGCCGTTACACACTGGCATGTCCAGCAGGCGCGTGCGTGTCGCCCCGTCGCTGAAGAATCGGACCAAGGTGACGAACCGCTTGTCCGTGTTTCGGTCCGTACTCTCATCAATCATGACGGAGAACGGCCCCTCATGGCAGCGATTGATCACGGGCTGTGTCATCTCAGTTGCCAAGCATCGCTTGATAACGTGCGTGGTCTTCGTCCGTTTGCTCTTAAAGGACTTCGCGATCGCATTGTCCGGGCAACAGTTCGGTGAAATGGTCGGCGACGGCTGCTAGGAGGTTGTGCTCCGCCACAAAATATGCGAACATCACCACAGATTGTGTGGTCGAATCAGGAGTGACCGCCCTCGCCTTGAAAAAGTCATTGGTGCGTGTTGTCGCGCTGACTTCCGTTGCCTGGTATGCAATTTTGACTTGATATGGTCGCAGACATCATGTACGCCAGACGCCGCGACCTTTACGTCACGCAAAAACACTGCGGCGTCTGCGCACCAGACGTGATACTTGACAGGCTTCGACTTGGTTATTATGCCGTTGAATAGCTGGACCCATTCTGGCTGGAATACAGCCGAATAATTTTTCCACTTCTTTGCTTTTGGAGCCTCCATAATTTTCTAGCGCAGTGGAATGTATGTGGTCAAGTTCCAAGAAATGAGACGTAAGCGAGGCGCCTTACGGTCTTTCAAAATATGCCACCAAAACTAGTAATCGTCAAGCCCGCACCGCGGCGCCAAGGACTGAGGTGTGAAGCACGGTGTGGTCTATGAGTCGCATTTAGCGTAATAAATATGTTGATCATGGATAGCGTAGCGACAACTTGGCAGAAATTCGGGATCCACGGCCGACCGCGCTATATCCAAATACGCGTTGTAAGTTAACGAGGCGCGTTATAACGAGGGTTGAAAACAAATTGAAATAGTAAAATTACAGAAATCCGTGAGCATCGTCTCTCACGGCAGTGAGCCTGTGTAAATCGCAAAACTCCGTGACACTCACGGATAAACCGTGAGACTTGACACCTCTGATACAGAGCTTGTTGCCGGCGGGCAGTTCGAATCCATCACCAAAAATTTGTTTTTTTTCTCCGAGAATCCTTCCATGGAAATATGTGAAAAGTTGTTTCCTAGCACTTATACTATATCCAACAGCCATTCAGTGCATTCATTGTTTTATATTTATATGGTTTTGTATACAAATCAGAAACTTTCATTATTCATATCAATATGTATTTCATTTACCTGGTAGAGGCATCATCGGTACTGATGAAGTCGACGTGATACGTTGACGAAAGGTTTTTGTATACGATTCGTCGTTTTTCTCTAGGAGCTATGCTGCGTCGCCTATTGAATTACGGTATGCAGCGGTGCCTGGCATTTCGCGACTCAAACCACTGGCCCTATGATAGTAGTGGCGCCGCCTAGTGCCGACAATGGCCAAGTTTGAAAAATTATTTAGAATATACCGTGGCGCTGTGCTCATCAAATCATGGTGACATTTACTGTAAATTGTATGTTCTTAGGCCTATATTTGGGCTATGGTTGTCCAAGCGTTTTGTTGCCCCTTTAATATATAGACTAGCGTCCACGATCTCCATGGTGCAAACATTCAACCGCACAAACGCAAGGACACCGCAATAGAATAAAATACATAATAAATATTCCTGACTTTTTAGCCCCACAAATGAGATGACTGGGTGAGTAATTTACCAAAACCAAACTTGACATACTCTAAATCACCTGTATGCCTCCTGTAATTCACGCAATCTATGTAAAATATCCCGGAAAGAACCTTCGTATGGCATACGCTTCGTAGAACCGGCTGTAGGCCTGCCTATGTTTGCCGAACAAAGCAAGTAGTTGCGCCCTCGATAGGGAAGTTAGTACGACATTGAAGTTATATTATTAATTGCCAACAAATATTATATTGTTTATTATTTACATTGTTTGCTGGCTGTTTGTACTCGTGCATTGTGCCGTTGATTTCATGTAACTTGGTAAAATGCGGACCAATAACTTTGCTGCCGGCTCAGTAATATTTTGAAGTTGCACCTTTTTTGGGGTAAAGGTCGAATAATGATATATATATATATATATATATGAGAGATAAATAAAAACTACGATCAGATCTTTATTCTAACACTACGTATCGTTAGCCATTGCTCTTGATAATAACAGTACAAATAATATATCGGTAGCTTCATATAGAGCAACGACGAATGAGCATTTCTTTTTTTGCGAACAACGCAATATTAACAGTTTAAAGCATTTGTTGATGATTTTGATATGTTATACTATTATGACAAATGCATGTCGCCGTGGTCAACTGCGATTCCTTTGTGTACTTACAATATGCTCCAACTTCGCATATTGCCAAGAACTCCCAAGTTGTGTCGTCCCCCTTTATCTGCACAAACAAGTATCTCCCTGTGACGACAAGATTGCAAGGTAATATTCGTACGGATTGTTGGTAGTTGCCTCCGTAGAAGCGACACACTTGATGCGGTAGTTTATCTGGACCTGCGGCTACAGTTGGGAGTGTGTCAGTCACGCCGATCGTGATGTCGTGCACACTGGTTTCTGAAGATAATTACTTGTACATTCATAATTATATGAATCAGCGGTGCAATGATACAGTGTATATAACATTGATATTTGGGATAGGAATTTTGTGTGGATTAATGTGTAATGTGTGGATTATTGTAATAAGACTAACAGCCAGGGTATTAAACAAAAGATAAAGTATACTTTTATTTTCCCAACTGCATTAAAAATACAAATTACATATATATATATATACACATACACGTATTACATACATACACACACATACCGGCATATGCAGTAATATTTAAATGTGAAATACACAATACAACTGAATAAATATGTAATCAATATAATACAGTATACATGTTGCAACAGAAGGAAAGAAAACAGTTGTTGCGGGATGGGAGACTTCTACTAAGATCAAAACTGATTGCTATCATAGGAGCCACCCAGAAAAATATATATATTCTTAATGTATCCTAGGTTTTTTATAACAGAGAAACGACTGGAATGGTATGGGCATGTGATGAGAAGGGAAGAGGAACACATAGTGAGAAGAGTGATAAATGCAGATATACCAGGAAGAAGAAGGAGAGGACGACCGAAGACCAGATGGAAAGACACATGCAGAAGAGACATGGAAATCGTGTGTCTGAGTGCAGATATGGTGATGGACAGGGCGACACGGAGAAAGAAAATTTACGCATGTACGCATGTACGCATGTATGCGCCTATACACATTTAAATCTTGCATTTTTATTAACTGTGTTTCTCATTTATAATTTATTAATTTAGTTGGCATATGTAGCAATTTAGTATATTGCACGTGACGTTGTATTTTTGTAGTATGTTTTTTTTACATAACTTGAGAATCCTTTCTAACTATGGGTCATTAACTTGTATTTCACAAAATCAGGGATATTATTTATAATATGTGGTAAGCTGTATTTAAGACACTTTCTTGCAAATTCATGTTTAGTTCTGAAGGTGTGTAGTTCAGTTACACTTTGGGTATCATATTTGTGTGTGCTGGTATTTGGGGGTAACTGCCAATTTAATAAGTAAACGGGTACATTTTGATGTTTGTATTTGCAATAAAATGTTAGTTCTTGTAAATTTAGCAAGTCATCTACTTTTGGTATGTTGAGTTGTTTAAAAAGCGGTTCTGTATGTGAATTGTATTTACTTAAAGTAACAATTTGCACAGCTTTCTTTTGAATTTTCGTTAATTTGTTTCCTTGGTATCCCTGTGTCATAATACAATAATTAATATGATATAACAGCAGTGCATTATAATATAAAATAATGTTTAATTCTAAATGTGTTTTAATCTATTTAATATTCCTAGTTTTGGAACATTTAATTTATATTATTTCAGTATTTTTTTTCAATTTAAGTTAATATCTAGATTTAAGAAGTTAAATTCTTCCACTCTCTCAATATTTATATTGTCAATTTTGAGGAATAGGCTCTGTGTAGGTTTGCTTGGCATTTGGAAGGTCATATATTTAGATTTACTTTGATTTAGTGACAACTTATTAATATTAAGCCACTCAAATAGTTTGAGGAGTTCTTCATTCTATATTTCTATTTTGCGCTTTATCACTAAAAGTTTCAATGGTGCTAAATAAAGTGGTATCGTCAGCATAAAATATGAATTTAAACATTTGGCTTGCTTGTGAAAAGCCATTTATATATATAGTACATAACAGTGGTCCAATGATGGACCCTTGTGGCACACCTACTGTTATAGGTAAAGTATCCGATGCAGTATCTTCAAATTTGGTATACTCTTTCCGGTTGCTTAAATACCTTTCGAATAAAAGAAGAGTCGTGCCATCTATGCCATAATATCTTAACTTGTTTTGTTTAATAATATCGAATGGTCAATAGTGTCCAAAGCCTTGGTAAGGTCAAGAAAATTACTAATTGGCAATTGTTTTTGTCCATTTGAGTAATTATTCTATCTACTAGATCTAAATCCGTACTGATTTAAAACAATAGCTTGGATTCAATCAAATAAATGGATAACTGATTATGGATCATTGTCTCTAGTACTTTCGAAATAGTTGGAAGGAGAGAAATGGGCCTGTAATTTTTTATTAGAGTTGGGTTATCCTTTTTGAAAATTGGAACTACATTTGCAGTTTTTTTTTAGTTTATCAGGAAATATTCAGGTATTAATGACTTGGTTAATTACTAAGGTTAGCGATTTAATTATTGCCGGTTCAATTATTTTAGCAGTTTTAATGGAATTCCATCAAATTCACTGCTGTTTTTAGTTTGGAGATCATTTATTGTTTTCCTTACTATTTCGTCAATCACACTCTTAAATTTAAGAATAGATCTAACGTTTGTATTTATGCAGTAGTCATATGTTTTGTTTCCTGTATATTTAGTGTATACTACAATAGTTTGAGCAATTTTTGTAAAATATTTATTGAATTGGTATGCTATTTCTGATTTATCTGTTATGGTAGTACCATTTACTTTAAAAGTTGATGAAAATGTTTTCTTTGTTTTATTTTTAAAGATAATTCCGTTTATAATTGTCCAAGTATTTCTTATATGTGTTTTTGTATTGGTCAAATCGTGATTCAAAATGGATTTGCTTAGCTGCTCGGATATTTTTTTATTTATTTTCCCAATTATCGTACATATTTAGATTCATTTTTATTTCAGATTTATATTTATTATCTACGTATATTCATCATAACGTATATCCATCTAAACAGAATTGAGAGTAATCACCAGTATCATGTTTCAACGTTTCTTGTAAACATATTATACTAAATTTTAAGTTATTACTGTGTAAGTCCTCTATAAATAATTCAAGTTCATTAAAAATTTGCGTTTATAGACTGACTGTTTGAGCCTAGAATAGTAAAACTGTTAGTCGTTTTATCTGCCAGGTTAGCGAAGTTGTCTTTGTAATAATAAGAAGAGCAGTGCATTACTTGTGGTTCGTTATTATCATCATTTGTATCTAAAACAATACATGGTTGTTTTGAGTAGCTCCTACGTATGAGAGGAAAGTCACAATAAGTAGGGGAGAAAAGTCTCATTAAACGTCATGGTCATACGTGTGTTTAATAATATTAATATAACAATATGTATATAAAAAATTATTGAGTGATACAAATGATTAGATCGATGCCTATTGTTGTTGGATGCGTACACCAGAACAGTGACACACATAACGCAAATAGGTGGATAAGTTGAGAAAGACGCAAAATCTAAAAGAAAACAAAGTTAGGCCTACTAATTACACTAATGGAAACGTTGCGCAACAACGGCTGCCAATGAAGAAAGAAAACGGAACATACATATTTAGCATTACACATTTTGTAAAATAAATCATCACATGGCTGTAAATACATATCAGTTGAACATTTGAGTACTTACAAATAATGATAATTAGTTTGACATTTATGATTAACCAAAATAATAATGTATCAATTGTTACTATCAAAATGGCTTGTTCCGAGAAGAGGTAATAGAGCATTACGATATGAAATATTGTTCCTATGTAGGCTGTATTTTTAACAACAAGCCACTGTAACTCTTACATTGCAGCATTGACAAATATCAATTAAATTAATCCAACAACAAAAAAATTAATAAAATAAAAAATAGAACTTGTATCATCAAAAAGACTGTGTTCGTTTGCATATTATTACTAGTCTATCAACAAATAACTACATCACTACACGAGTCAACAAATAGTCAGAATCAGTAGTGACTTCAGCTGCCTGCAAGAAAAATTAACACTGATCAGAATCACACATGCTAACACTCGGTTTTA
>CM034531.1:43811427-44054855 GCA_020002185.1 Paraescarpia echinospica
AGTGCAGCAGGGGAGAGGGGTGGTTGGTGCGGGGGAGTGCAGCAGGGGAGAGGGATGCGGCGGGGGGGGGGTCATTACAGAAATTGTTTTTGTCAGGTGGGCAGCCCTGGATACTCAACCTGATGACTGTAGTAAGTTCTTTCAATATTTTAACAGATGTACCCATTTGTCCATTGAACCGACAACACAAATTTGAATCTTAATGATCCTGGTTCGTGATATGCTGCATCAATTGAAGAAGAACTTTTAATTGACTTCTTGTTTTCGTTTCTTTACTGTCTACTACTACTATTTAACCATTTCAAATCTAATTCTTCAGATTCATGGCTGCCTTGCAAGACAAACTCCAGATGGCGTACCCGCTCAGCCTCACTTTCAACAACAGCGAAGTCGACCACCTCGCACATGTGCACTTCCGTGCCATCAACCACTTTGTCGAGTACACCCCCCTGATGGTGTCATACGTTCTTCTTTTTCTCTACATCTACTTCTCCGTGCGTAAGTCGACCTCTCTTAGTCTGCAGGCATGTTACAGCTACTGTATGAGTTAATATTGCAAGCATTCAGCGTTGTTTTCAAGTAAGGCGAAGGTAAGTTATTATGTAGTGGATCATCTGGCATGAGAAACCGTTCAAAGCGTGTTACATTTTAAAGACACAGTATATCCGTATTTATTGGGGCTATGTTGTGATATTATTAAGACCATTCAAAGTATGCTTTCCATGCAGGTGAATGTTTTCATCAGGACATTGCAAGTAAATTCTGCTGAGATTATTTACTATTTTGATTGTTTAGATTTCTTTTGTAGAGGTTTAGCTTAGATATAAAAGATTATTGCACAGGTTTACCAAACAACTGAATAGGAGTCGGACATATTTGTTTATAGCTCAATCTGTGATGAGTATTGGGACCATTTGTGTTGTAATAAAGGCTTGGAGTTGTGATGTTTATTGCATGAAACCATCACATGCATAAGATTCACAGATAACATACCTTAGGGCGTATATCTTCTCCATGCATAGTTCATGCCGAAAAGATACATTTAGTAACACTGATGATACTAATTTTCAGTTGTAAGTGGGAGCGTCACTGGTGAAATCTTCAGAAGGTCCTGTGAAAAGAGACAGATGCGATATACGTGACGCAGTATTGTGGAGCACTGTGGTGCAGTGGCTAGAGCTTTGGACTCTCGACCGAGAGAACCCGGGTTCGAATCCTGTGCTGCGGTGTCGAACCTTGGGCAATTTTGTTCACTCAGCTGTATGAATGGGTACCTGGCTATAGACAGTGGTCGATATTTGTGACCGAAAAGTCTTTGTACATTAATGTCCACATGGCTGAATGCTTCCCAGAGAAGTCGAGATGGTGTTCAATTGAACAGGTCTGCCAGGGAGTAAAGTGTAAAGTGCTTTGAGCAGTCCTGAGGACTGGATACTGCGCTATATGAACTTTTATTTTAAGTATCATATTTTTTCAGGCAAGATTGAGATGGTGAAGTCCAAGTGGGGGCTGGCCTTCAGTGCCGTGGTCACTGTCATTGCGTCTCTGCTCATGTCTGTCTCTCTCTGTCTCTCGTTTGGACTTACACCAAGTCTTAATGGCAGGTGGGTCAAAGGTGATGCAATGGGTCAAAGGTCAGACAGATTCAAATATGGGTGCATTGTAGGGAACCACTATTGGCCACAGTCTGTGATAGGTGTGGGTGGTCAGTTATTATTCAGTACATTTTCTTGTTAACTTTAGAAACCGCTAAAATATTAGTACAGTGTCCTCAACAAAAATGTGTGGTTTGAAGAACCTGTCCTTATTGTACAATTGTTAACATATTTACAAATTATTTTATTAAATCTCACGATTGCAAGGAAATAAATTGTTATGATTACGGATGATCTCAACGCACCAGTAAATGACACAGCACAAACTAGGTTTCATGGCAGAGATCGGGTTATAGCTGCTTTGTTTAGCTACGTACATCACTGTATACGCTCTAGTTGTTTATTTTTTGTTATCATGCTTCATAAGCATCCTTATATTGAGCATGCAGAAGCAGTTTGACATTATGATGAATATGTTATGTGTGTCCACAGCCTGATGTAATTTAAAGTTGTTAGACAGGAGAGGAGGATCAGAGGTTAAATGACAGGTTTTGTGTTGTGTCCTACATCAGTGTTTGAGATTATCCCTGATTGCATTTGAAATCCTCCAAATGCTGCTTGGATATTTGCAGTGAGATCTTCCCCTACTTGGTGGTCATCATTGGCCTGGAGAATGTGCTTGTGATGACCAAGTCTATCGTGTCCACTCCCATCCAACTGGATGTCAAGTTGAGGGTGGCCCAAGGTATGTAGAGCATGTAGACAGCTTCACATTAATTGTGGCTTCTTTAGAGATGTAACTCAGATTATCTGCTTATACAATCATGTTTTCCAGTTCACATTATATCTGTTCTAACTACCACTGAAATGTGTTTTAGTGTGACATTACTGACATACATTGTTAAATCTATGAATATCAACATTGGTATTCAGCAAACGACATGCCATGTAAACATGTTTTTCGGGTTGAATCATTCAAATGAAACAGATAACTGTGAAATGATGTTAATGACGGTAGACATATCTGGCACAATCAATCTGCATACAAGATGTTTTGCATGGCATTAACACAGAGTTTTTATGATTGGCCAGAAGATAATTTAAGTTGCACTTCCTGTCCATACTAGGTACACGTGAGTGGGACACTAGTTGGGGTCTCTCCACGTAACAAGCAAACAACTCATGCTAAGACTTTCAAATTGTACGTGCACCATGTTTTATAGCCGCACAGAGTGGACATCTGTTGTATACCTACACGGAGTGGACATCTGTTGTATAGCTGCACGGAGTGGACATCTGTTGTATAGCTGCACAGAGCGGACATCTGTTTTATAGCCGCACAGCATGGACATCTGTTTTATAGCTGCACAGAGTGGACATCTGTTGTATAGCTGCACAGAGTGGACATCTGTTGTATTCCTACACGGAGTGGACATCTGTTGTATAGCTGCACAGAGCGGACATCTGTTTTATAGCCGCACAGCGTGGACATCTGTTTTATAGCTGCACAGAGTGGACATCTGTTGTATAGCTGCACAGAGTGGACATCTGTTGTATAGCTGCACAGAGCGGACATCTGTTTTATAGCCGCACAGCATGGACATCTGTTTTATAGCTGCACAGAGTGGACATCTGTTGTATAGCTGCACAGAGTGGACATCTGTTGTATACCTACACGGAGTGGACATCTGTTGTATAGCTGCACAGAGCGGACATCTGTTTTATAGCCGCACAGCATGGACATCTGTTTTATAGTTGCACAGAGTGGACATCTGTTGTATAGCTGCACAGAGTGGACATCTGTTGTATACCTACACAGAGTGGACATCTGTTGTATAGCTGCACAGAGTGGACATCTGTTTTATAGCCGCACAGCGTGGACATCTGTTTTATAGCCGCACAGCGTGGACATCTGTTGTATAGCTGCACAGAGTGGACATCTGTTGTATACCTACACAGAGTGGACATCTGTTGTATACCTACACAGAGTGGACATCTGTTTTATAGCCGCACAGCGTGGACATCTGTTTTATAGCCGCACAGCGTGGACATCTGTTTTATAGCCGCACAGCGTGGACATCTGTTTTATAGCTGCACAGAGTGGACATCTGTTGTATAGCTGCACAGAGTGGACATCTGTTGTATACCTACACGGAGTGGACATCTGTTGTATAGCTGCACAGAGTGGACATCTGTTTTATAGCCGCACAGCGTGGACATCTGTTGTATAGCTGCACAGAGTGGACATCTGTTTTATAGCCGCACCGTGTGGACATCTGTTTTATAGCCGCACAGAGTGGACATCTGTTGTATAGCTGCACAGAGTGGACATCTGTTTTATAGCTGCACAGAGTGGATATCTGTTTTATAGCCGCACAGCGTGGACATCTGTTGTATAGCTGCACAGAGTGGACATCTGTTTTATAGCTGCACAGAGTGGACATCTGTTTTATAGCTGCACAGAGTGGACATCTGTTTTATAGCCGCACAGCATGGACATCTGTTTTATAGCTGCACAGAGTGGACATCTGTTGTATAGCTGCACAGAGTGGACATCTGTTGTATACCTACACAGAGTGAACATCTGTTGTATAGCTGCACAGAGTGGACATCTGTTTTATAGCCGCACAGCGTGGACATCTGTTTTATAGCCGCACAGCGTGGACATCTGTTTTATAGCTGCACAGAGTGGACATCTGTTGTATACCTACACAGAGTGGACATCTGTTGTATACCTACACAGAGTGGACATCTGTTTTATAGCCGCACAGCGTGGACATCTGTTTTATAGCCGCACAGCGTGGACATCTGTTGTATAGCTGCACAGAGTGGACATCTGTTGTATACCTACACAGAGTGGACATCTGTTGTATACCTACACAGAGTGGACATCTGTTTTATAGCCGCACAGCGTGGACATCTGTTTTATAGCCGCACAGCGTGGACATCTGTTGTATAGCTGCACAGAGTGGACATCTGTTGTATACCTACACAGAGTGGACATCTGTTGTATAGCTGCACAGAGTGGACATCTGTTTTATAGCCGCACATCATGGACATCTGTTTTATAGCCGCACATCATGGACATCTGTTTTATAGCCGCACAGAGTGGACATCTGTTGTATAGCTGCACAGAGTGGACATCTGTTGTATAGCTGCACAGAGTGGACATCTGTTTTATAGCCGCACAGCGTGGACATCTGTTGTATAGCTGCACAGAGTGGACATCTGTTTTATAGCCGCACAGTGTGGACATCTGTTTTATAGCCGCACAGAGTGGACATCTGTTTTATAGCTGCACAGAGTGGATATCTGTTTTATAGCTGCACAGAGTGGACATCTGTTTTATAGCTGCACAGAGTGGACATCTGTTGTATAGCTGCACAGAGTGGACATCTGTTTTATAGATGCACAGAGTGGACATCTGTTTTATAGCTGCACAGAGTGGACATCTGTTTTATAGCTGCACAGAGTGGACATCTGTTGTATAGCTGCACAGAGTGGACACCTGTTTTATAGCTGCACAGAGTGGACACCTGTTTTATAGCTGCACAGAGTGGACATCTGTTTTATAGCTGCACAGAGTGGACATCTGTTTTATAGCTGCACAGAGTGGACATCTGTTTTATAGCCGCACAGCGTGGACATCTGTTGTATAGCTGCACAGAGTGGACATCTGTTTTATAGCTGCACAGAGTGGACATCTGTTTTATAGCTGCACAGAGTGGACATCTGTTGTATAGCTGCACAGAGTGGACATCTGTTTTATAGCTGCACAGAGTGGACATCTGTTTTATAGCTGCACAGAGTGGACATCTGTTGTATAGCTGCACAGCGTGAACATCTGTTGTATAGCTGCACAGAGTGGACATCTGTTTTATAGCTGCACAGAGTGGACATCTGTTGTATAGCTGCACAGAGTGGACATCTGTTTTATAGCTGCACAGAGTGGACATCTGTTTTATACCTACACGGAGTGGACATCTGTTGTATAGCTGCACAGAGCGGACATCTGTTTTATAGCCGCACAACGTGGACATCTGTTTTATAGCTGCACAGAGTGGACATCTGTTGTATAGCTGCACAGAGTGGACATCTGTTGTATAGCTGCACAGAGCGGACATCTGTTTTATAGCCGCACAGCATGGACATCTGTTTTATAGCTGCACAGAGTGGACATCTGTTGTATAGCTGCACAGAGTGGACATCTGTTGTATAGCTGCACAGAGTGGACATCTGTTTTATAGCCGCACAGCGTGGATATCTGTTTTATAGCCGCACAGCGTGGACATCTGTTGTATAGCTGCACAGAGTGGACATCTGTTGTATACCTACACAGAGTGGACATCTGTTGTATACCTACACAGAGTGGACATCTGTTTTATAGCCGCACAGCGTGGACATCTGTTTTATAGCCGCACAGCGTGGACATCTGTTGTATAGCTGCACAGAGTGGACGTCTGTTGTATACCTACACAGAGTGGACATCTGTTGTATACCTACACAGAGTGGACATCTGTTTTATAGCCGCACAGCGTGGACATCTGTTTTATAGCGCTGGCGTGGACATGTTGTATAGCTGCACAGAGTGGACATCTGTTGTATACCTACACAGGTGGACATCATTGTATAGCTGCACAGAGTGGACATCTGTTTTATAGCCGCACAGCGTGGACATCTGTTTTATAGCCGCACAGCGTGGACATCTGTTGTATAGCTGCACAGAGTGGACATCTGTTGTATACCTACACAGAGTGGACATCTGTTGTATAGCTGCACAGAGTGGACATCTGTTTTATAGCCGCACATCATGGACATCTGTTTTATAGCCGCACAGAGTGGACATCTGTTGTATAGCTGCACAGAGTGGACATCTGTTTTATAGCTGCACAGAGTGGACATCTGTTGTATAGCTGCACAGAGTGGACATCTGTTTTATAGCTGCACAGAGTGGACATCTGTTGTATAGCTGCACAGAGTGGACATCTGTTTTATAGATGCACAGAGTGGACATCTGTTTTATAGCTGCACAGAGTGGACATCTGTTTTATAGCTGCACAGAGTGGACATCTGTTGTATAGCTGCACAGAGTGGACACCTGTTTTATAGCTGCACAGAGTGGACACCTGTTTTATAGCTGCACAGAGTGGACATCTGTTTTATAGCTGCACAGAGTGGACATCTGTTTTATAGCTGCACAGAGTGGACATCTGTTTTATAGCTGCACAGCGTGGACATCTGTTGTATAGCTGCACAGAGTGGACATCTGTTTTATAGCTGCACAGAGTGGACATCTGTTGTATAGCTGCACAGAGTGGACATCTGTTTTATAGCTGCACAGAGTGGACATCTGTTTTATAGCTGCACAGAGTGGACATCTGTTGTATAGCTGCACAGCGTGAACATCTGTTGTATAGCTGCACAGAGTGGACATCTGTTTTATAGCTGCACAGAGTGGACATCTGTTGTATAGCTGCACAGAGTGGACATCTGTTTTATAGCTGCACAGAGTGGACATCTGTTTTATACCTACACGGAGTGGACATCTGTTGTATAGCTGCACAGAGCGGACATCTGTTTTATAGCCGCACAACGTGGACATCTGTTTTATAGCTGCACAGAGTGGACATCTGTTGTATAGCTGCACAGAGTGGACATCTGTTGTATAGCTGCACAGAGCGGACATCTGTTTTATAGCCGCACAGCATGGACATCTGTTTTATAGCTGCACAGAGTGGACATCTGTTGTATAGCTGCACAGAGTGGACATCTGTTGTATAGCTGCACAGAGTGGACATCTGTTTTATAGCCGCACAGCGTGGATATCTGTTTTATAGCCGCACAGCGTGGACATCTGTTGTATAGCTGCACAGAGTGGACATCTGTTGTATACCTACACAGAGTGGACATCTGTTGTATACCTACACAGAGTGGACATCTGTTTTATAGCCGCACAGCGTGGACATCTGTTTTATAGCCGCACAGCGTGGACATCTGTTGTATAGCTGCACAGAGTGGACGTCTGTTGTATACCTACACAGAGTGGACATCTGTTGTATACCTACACAGAGTGGACATCTGTTTTATAGCCGCACAGCGTGGACATCTGTTTTATAGCCGCACAGCCGACATCTGTTGTATAGGCTGAACAGAGCGTATATCCGTTGCATACCCACACAGAGTGGGATCTGTTGTAGCAGCTGCACAGAGTGGGTATCTGTTTTATAGCCGCACAGCATGGACATCTGTTCATAGCTGCAATAACAGAAAGTGGACATCTGTTGTATAGCCGCACAGAGTGGACATTCGTTTTATAGCTGCACAGAGTGACATCTGCTGGAGAAGCAAAACAGAGTGGACATCTGTTTTATAGCCGCATTGTGCTGACATTATCTGTTGTATAGCCGCACAGAGGACATTATTTCATAGCCGCGACCGCAGGACATTATCTGTTTTATAGCCGCACAGAGTGGACATCTGTTGTATAGCTGCACAGAGTGGACATCTGTTTTATAGCTGCACAGAGTGGACATCTGTTTTATAGCCGCACAGCGTGGACATCTGTTGTATAGCTGCACAGAGTGGACATCTGTTTTATAGCTGCACAGAGTGGACATCTGTTGTATAGCTGCACAGAGTGGACATCTGTTTTATAGCTGCACAGAGTGGACATCTGTTGTATAGCTGCACAGAGTGGACATCTGTTTTATAGCTGCACAGAGTGGACATCTGTTTTATAGCTGCACAGAGTGGACATCTGTTTTATAGCTGCACAGAGTGGACATTTGTTGTATAGATGCACAGAGTGGACATCTGTTTTATAGCTGCACAAAGTGGACATCTGTTGTATAGCTGCACAGAGTGGACATCTGTTGTATAACTGCACAGAGTTGACATCTGTTTTATAGCTGCACAGAGTGGACATCTGTTGTATAGCTGCACAGAGTGGACATCTGTTGTATAGCTGCACAGAGTGGACATCTGTTTTATAGCCGCACAGCGTGGACATCTGTTGTATAGCTGCACAGAGTGGACATCTGTTTTATAGCTGCACAGAGTGGACATCTGTTTTATAGCTGCACAGAGTGGACATCTGTTGTATAGCTGCACAGAGTGGATATCTGTTTTATAGCTGCACAGAGTGGACATCTGTTTTATAGCTGCACAGAGTGGACATCTGTTGTATAGCTGCACAGAGTGGACATCTGTTTTATAGATGCACAGAGTGGACATCTGTTTTATAGCTGCACAGAGTGGACATCTGTTTTATAGCTGCACAGAGTGGACATCTGTTGTATAGCTGCACAGAGTGGACATCTGTTTTATAGCTGCACAGAGTGGACATCTGTTTTATAGCTGCACAGAGTGGACATCTGTTTTATAGCTGCACAGAGTGGACATCTGTTTTATAGCTGCACAGAGTGGACATCTGTTTTATAGCCGCACAGCGTGGACATCTGTTGTATAGCTGCACAGAGTGGACATCTGTTTTATAGCTGCACAGAGTGGACATCTGTTGTATAGCTGCACAGAGTGGACATCTGTTTTATAGCTGCACAGAGTGGACATCTGTTTTATAGCTGCACAGAGTGGACATCTGTTGTATAGCTGCACAGCGTGGACATCTGTTGTATAGCTGCACAGAGTGGACATCTGTTTTATAGCTGCACAGAGTGGACATCTGTTGTATAGCTGCACAGAGTGGACATCTGTTTTATAGCCGCACAGCGTGGACATCTGTTGTATAGCTGCACAGAGTGGACATCTGTTGTAGGCTGCAACAGAGCCGACATCTTCCTATATCGCTATCAACGCGGGACATCTGTTTTATAGCCGCACAGAGGACATCTGTTGCATAGCTGCACAGAGTGTGGGACATCTGTTGCATAGCTGCACAGAGCGGACATCTGTTTTATAGCCGCACAGCATGGACATCTGTTTTATAGCTGCACAGAGTGGACATCTGTTGTATAGCTGCACAGAGTGGACATCTGTTGTATAGCTGCACAGAGTGGACATCTGTTTTATAGCCGCACAGCGTGGATATCTGTTTTATAGCCGCACAGCGTGGACATCTGTTGTATAGCTGCACAGAGTGGACATCTGTTGTATACCTACACAGAGTGGACATCTGTTGTATACCTACACAGAGTGGACATCTGTTTTATAGCCGCACAGCGTGGACATCTGTTTTATAGCCGCACAGCGTGGACATCTGTTGTATAGCTGCACAGAGTGGACGTCTGTTGTATACCTGCACAGAGTGGACATCTGTTGTATACCTACACAGAGTGGACATCTGTTTTATAGCCGCACAGCGTGGACATCTGTTTTATAGCCGCACAGCGTGGACATCTGTTGTATAGCTGAACAGAGTGGACATCTGTTGTATACCTACACAGAGTGGACATCTGTTGTATAGCTGCACAGAGTGGACATCTGTTTTATAGCCGCACAGCATGGACATCTGTTTTATAGCTGCACAGAGTGGACATCTGTTGTATAGCTGCACAGAGTGGACATCTGTTTTATAGCTGCACAGAGTGGACATCTGTTGTATAGCTGCACAGAGTGGACATCTGTTTTATAGCCGCACAGCGTGGACATCTGTTGTATAGCTGCACAGAGTGGACATCTGTTTTATAGCCGCACCGTGTGGACATCTGTTTTATAGCCGCACAGAGTGGACATCTGTTGTATAGCTGCACAGAGTGGACATCTGTTTTATAGCTGCACAGAGTGGACATCTGTTTTATAGCCGCACAGCGTGGACATCTGTTGTATAGCTGCACAGAGTGGACATCTGTTTTATAGCTGCACAGAGTGGACATCTGTTTTATAGCTGCACAGAGTGGACATCTGTTGTATAGCTGCACAGAGTGGACATCTGTTTTATAGCTGCACAGAGTGGACATCTGTTTTATAGCTGCACAGAGTGGACATCTGTTTTATAGCTGCACAGAGTGGACATTTGTTGTATAGCTGCACAGAGTGGACATCTGTTTTATAGCTGCACAGAGTGGACATCTGTTGTATAGCTGCACAGAGTGGACATCTGTTGTATAACTGCACAGAGTTGACATCTGTTTTATAGCTGCACAGAGTGGACATCTGTTTTATAGCTGCACAGAGTGGATATCTGTTTTATAGCTGCACAGAGTGGACATCTGTTTTATAGCTGCACAGAGTGGACATCTGTTGTATAGCTGCACAGAGTGGACATCTGTTTTATAGATGCACAGAGTGGACATCTGTTTTATAGCTGCACAGAGTGGACATCTGTTTTATAGCTGCACAGAGTGGACATCTGTTGTATAGCTGCACAGAGTGGACATCTGTTTTATAGCTGCACAGAGTGGACACCTGTTTTATAGCTGCACAGAGTGGACATCTGTTTTATAGCTGCACAGAGTGGACATCTGTTGTATAGCTGCACAGAGTGGACATCTGTTTTATAGCTGCACAGAATGGACACCTGTTTTATAGCTGCACAGAGTGGACATCTGTTTTATAGCTGCACAGAGTGGACATCTGTTTTATAGCTGCACAGAGTGGACATCTGTTTTATAGCCGCACAGCGTGGACATCTGTTTTATAGCCGCACAGCGTGGACATCTGTTGTATAGCTGCACAGAGTGGACGTCTGTTGTATACCTACACAGAGTGGACATCTGTTGTATACCTACACAGAGTGGACATCTGTTTTATAGCCGCACAGCGTGGACATCTGTTTTATAGCCGCACAGCGTGGACATCTGTTGTATAGCTGAACAGAGTGGACATCTGTTGTATACCTACACAGAGTGGACATCTGTTGTATAGCTGCACAGAGTGGACATCTGTTTTATAGCCGCACAGCATGGACATCTGTTTTATAGCTGCACAGAGTGGACATCTGTTGTATAGCTGCACAGAGTGGACATCTGTTTTATAGCTGCACAGAGTGGACATCTGTTGTATAGCTGCACAGAGTGGACATCTGTTTTATAGCCGCACAGCGTGGACATCTGTTGTATAGCTGCACAGAGTGGACATCTGTTTTATAGCCGCACCGTGTGGACATCTGTTTTATAGCCGCACAGAGTGGACATCTGTTGTATAGCTGCACAGAGTGGACATCTGTTTTATAGCTGCACAGAGTGGACATCTGTTTTATAGCCGCACAGCGTGGACATCTGTTGTATAGCTGCACAGAGTGGACATCTGTTTTATAGCTGCACAGAGTGGACATCTGTTTTATAGCTGCACAGAGTGGACATCTGTTGTATAGCTGCACAGAGTGGACATCTGTTTTATAGCTGCACAGAGTGGACATCTGTTTTATAGCTGCACAGAGTGGACATCTGTTTTATAGCTGCACAGAGTGGACATTTGTTGTATAGATGCACAGAGTGGACATCTGTTTTATAGCTGCACAAAGTGGACATCTGTTGTATAGCTGCACAGAGTGGACATCTGTTGTATAACTGCACAGAGTTGACATCTGTTTTATAGCTGCACAGAGTGGACATCTGTTTTATAGCTGCACAGAGTGGACATCTGTTGTATAGCTGCACAGAGTGGACATCTGTTTTATAGCCGCACAGCGTGGACATCTGTTGTATAGCTGCACAGAGTGGACATCTGTTTTATAGCCGCACAGTGTGGACATCTGTTTTATAGCCGCACAGAGTGGACATCTGTTGTATAGCTGCACAGAGTGGACATCTGTTTTATAGCTGCACAGAGTGGACATCTGTTGTATAGCTGCACAGAGTGGACATCTGTTTTATAGCTGCACAGAGTGGACATCTGTTTTATAGCTGCACAGAGTGGACATCTGTTTTATAGCTGCACAGAGTGGACATTTGTTTTCTTTACTGTCGGGCCCTGTTTTATAGCTGCACAGTGGACATCTGTTTACAGCTGCACACAAGTGGACATCTGTTTTATAGCTTCTAGAGTGGACATCTGTTTTATAACCGCTGGCGTGGACATCTGTTGTATAGCTGCACAGGTGGACATCTGTTTCATAGCTGCACCAGAGTGGACATCTGTTGTATAGCTGCACAGAGTGGACATCTGTTTTATGGCACCACTGGAGGTGGACATCTGTTTTTATAGCTGCACAGAGTGGACATCTGTTGTATAAGCTGCAAAGTGGTGTGTTATGTAGCTGCACGAAGTGGACATCTGTTTTATAGCTGCACAGAGTGGACATCTGTTTTATAGCCGCACAGAGTGGACATCTGTTGTATACCTACACGGAGTGGACATCTGTTGTATAGCTGCACAGAGCGGACATCTGTTTTATAGCCGCACAGCATGGACATCTGTTGTATAGCTGCACAGAGTGGACATCTGTTGTATACCTACACGGTGTGGACATCTGTTGTATAGCTGCACAGAGCGGACATCTGTTTTATAGCCGCACAGTGTGTTTTATAGCTGCACAGCGTGGACATCTGTTTTATAGCCGCACAGCGTGGACATCTGTTGTATAGCTGCACAGAGTGGACATCTGTTTTATAGCTGCACAGAGTGGACATCTGTTGTATAGCTGCACAGAGTGGACATCTGTTTTATAGCTGCACAGAGTGGACATCTGTTGTATAGCTGCACAGAGTGGACATCTGTTGTATAGCTGCCCAAATTTGATTGTTCGATTTCTCATTTTTCTCTATGCCAACTTGCCAACGATTGTGTCTCACTGATGCTATGTCCTGTTTCATGACAGTGAGTTGGATGGGTAATGAGTTCCTGAGAAGCTACTATGGTCAGTGTGAGCTAAAACCATTTCACTTTGTGCTTGTTGCAGGCCTGAGTAAAGAGGGATGGCACATCTTCAAGAACCTTATGGCTGAGCTGCTCATTCTTACTGTTGGGTTCTTCACCTTTGTACCAGCTGTCCAGGTATGTTGTCATGGTAACTGTCAGTACTGTTGTCATAGTTACAAGTTATGAAAGAAAGGTGTCATTGCAAATTGTAAAGATTGTTCTCATGATTAACTGTAATGAAAATATGCTGTCATTGTAACTGTTGTAGTTACATGTACTGAAAATATACTGGCAAGATATGTTGTCATTGTAACTGTTGTAGTTACATGTACTGAAAATATACTGGCAAGATATTTTGTCATTGTAACTGTTGTAGTTACATGTACTGAAAATATACTGTCAAGATATGTTGTCATTGTAACTGTTGTAGTTACATGTACTGAAAATATACTGTCAAGATATGTTGTCATTGTAACTGTTGTAGTTACATGTACTGAACATATACTGGCAAGATATGTTGTCATTGTAACTGTTGTAGTTACATGTATTGAAAATATACTGGCAAGATATGTTGTCATTGTATCTGTTGTAGTTACATGTACTGAAAATATACTGTCAATATATGTTGTCATTGTAACTGTTGTAGTTACATGTACTGAAAATATACTGGCAAGATATGTTGTCATTGTAACTGTTGTAGTTACATGTACTGAACATATACTGGCAAGATATGTTGTCATTGTAACTGTTGTAGTTACATGTACTGAAAATATACTGTCAAGATATGTTGTCATTGTAACTGTTGTAGTTACATGTACTGAAAATATACTGTCAAGATATGTTGTCATTGTAACTGTTGTAGTTACATGTACTGAAAATATACTGGCAAGATATGTTGTCATTGTAACTGTTGTAGTTACATGTACTGAAAATATACTGTCAAGATATGTTGTCATTGTAACTGTTGTAGTTACATGTACTGAAAATATACTGTCAAGATATGTTGTCATTGTAACTGTTGTAGTTACATGTACTGAAAATATACTGGCAAGATATGTTGTCATTGTAACTGTTGTAGTTACATGTACTGAAAATATACTGGCAAGATATGTTGTCATTGTAACTGTTGTAGTTACATGTACTGAAAATATACTGGCAAGATATGTTGTCATTGTAACTGTTGTAGTTACATGTACTGAAAATATACTGGCAAGATATGTTGTCATTGTAACTGTTGTAGTTACATGTACTGAAAATATACTGGCAAGATATGTTGTCATTGTAACTGTTGTAGTTACATGTACTGAAAATATACTGTCAAGATATGTTGTCATTGTAACTGTTGTAGTTACATGTACTGAAAATATACTGTCAAGATATGTTGTCATTGTAACTGTTGTAGTTACATGTACTGAAAATATACTGTCAAGATATGTTGTCATTGTAACTGTTGTAGTTACATGTACTGAAAATATACTGTCAAGATATGTTGTCATTGTAACTGTTGTAGTTACATGTACTGAAAATATACTGGCAAGATATGTTGTCATTGTAACTGTTGTAGTTACATGTACTGAAAATATACTGGCAAGATATGTTGTCATTGTAACTGTTATAGTTACATGTACTGAAAATATACTGGCAAGATATTGACTCAAATAAGTACTTCTTTATTCACACATATTCTTTTATTGTATACATTTGTATACAGATATATGTTAGTTGAGGTGAGAAACAATTTGGGTTGATATCATCAGAAATTAAATTAAAAAAAAATAGTAATGGTAAACATTTATGCTTGCAGGAATTCTGCCTGTTTGCGGTAGTTGGACTTCTCTCTGACTTCTTCCTACAAACCCTCTTCTTTACGACTGTTCTCTCTATAGACATCAGACGCATGGAGGTAGGTGACTTCTCTCAGACTTTTTCCCACAAACCCTCTTCTTTACGACCATTCTCTCTAAGACATCAGATGCATGGAGGTAGGTGACTTCTCTCTGACTTCTTCCTACAAACCCTCTTCATTATGACCGTTCTCTCTATAGACATCAGGTGCATGGAGGTAGGTGACTTCTCTCTGACTTCTTCCTACAAACCCTCTTCTTTACGACCGTTCTTTGTATAGACATCAGACTCATGGAGGTATGTGACTTCTCTCTGACTTCTGCTTACAAACCCTCTTTATGACCGTTCTCTCTATAGACATCACGCACATGGAGGTAGGTGACCTCTCCGACTTCTTCGTACAAACCCTCTTCTTTATGACCACTCTCTATAGACATCATGTGCATGGAGGTAGGTGACTTCTCTCTGACTTCTTCGTACAAACCCTCTTCTTTATGACCACTCTCTCTATAGACATCATGTGCATGGAGGTAGGTGACTTCTCCGACTTCTTCCTACAAACCCTCTTCTTTACGACCATTCTCTCTATAAACAACAGGCGCATGGGGGTAGAGGACTTCTCTCAGATTTCCTACAGACTACAGTCTTCCTACTCCGAGCCAAAAAGAGTAAAAAAAGTCGAGATTGTATGAACAGAAAAAACAAAACACTAAAAAAATCCAAGATCATAAAAACATGGCATCAAATGTCCAGTCAAATTATCATTAATTAAGAAACTTATAAAAACATTAAAAAACAACACTAGAAAGTTTAGATCATAAAAACATAGCATAGAATAATTAATCATTAAAGTCTAATCAAGCGACAACATTAAATGACAGTGAAAGTTCAGGAATAAAAGGTTCATTTGAACAGGTGAGTCTTTTGGAGTCTTTTGAAGTGGTGTAAAGAGTCACATTTGCACACATTGTGGGGAAGATTGTTCCACAGGCGAGGAGCGGCGATGGAGAAGGCACAATCACCGTACTGGTGGAGATATGCACTGCATAGAGTCAGTAGAGAATCTGATGACGATCGCAACGTTCTGCTGGGCTGGTAGAACTGGAGCAGGTCTGGAATGTAGCTCGGTGCAAGCAGATAAAGGGCTTTGAACGTCATCAGTATGACCTTGTACTCAATACGGTACGGGTACTCAGTACAGGAAGCCAATGGAGAGTTTCTAGGATGGGTGTTATGTGATCATAGCGACTGGCTTTGATTACAACGCTAGCTGTCACATTCTGCACTCTCTGCAGCTTGTCCAGTAGCTGATCAGGTACACCGTAAAGGAAGCCATTTCCATAGTCCATTTGCGATATGACGAGGGAGTGAACCAGGAGTTCAGTGCCATGTTGTGTCAAGCAATCTCTGATGGAACAAATTCGATGTAGATGAAAGAATGCTACCTGGCAGTTTCGACACTTCGATACTTGCGATGTCATGCTGCGCTCACTGTGAAATATCACTCCAAGGTTGCGAGCGACGACACTAGGCTGGAGGATGCTGTCACCGATGATGACATCAGTCAGACTGTGCTTGCTGGCCGAGCTTGATGTGGTGATCACAACTACTTCAGTCTTGTTGTCATTCAGCTGAAGATGATAATGAGTCATCCATGCTGTCAGTTCTCCCACACATGCTTGGATGCGTGCCAGTGCAGCGGTCTCATCGTTGGTGTCCTTGATCTTAAATGAGACATACAATTGAGAATCATTGACAAAGAAATGGAAATCAAATCAGTGCCGCCTAATTATCTACCCAATGGTTCCGGTGTAGAGTGTAAACAAAACTGGACCAAGAACTGACCCCTGTGGCACGAAAGAGAGAGAGAGAGAGAGAGGGAGGGAGAGAGAGAGAGATATGGAGAGAGGGAGGGGGAGAGGGAGAGAGAGAGAGAGAGAGGGAAGGGAGAGAGAGAGGGAGAGAGAAAGAGAGAGGACTCAGACTGAGAGATGCATGGAGATAGGCGACTTCTTTCTGATTTCTTGTTTAATAATTTCTCTTCCATTCATGTCCCACATCAACTCCTCGCAAACTTCCTCCTGAAACTCTCTTTCCCACCAACCTCCTCCCTCAGTTCCTATGTTCTCCATGTCTCTGCGCTTTTCTTTTCCTCTGTTCTCCATGTCTCTACGCCTTTCTTTTCCTCTGTTCTCCATGTCTCTACGCCTTTCTTTTCCTCTGTTCTCCATGTCTCTACGCCTTTCTTTTCCTCTGTTCTCCATGTCTCTACGCCTTTCTTTTCCTCTGTTCTCCATGTCTCTACGCCTTTCTTTTCCTCTGTTCTCCATGTCTCTACGCCTTACTTTTCCTCTGTTCTCCATGTCTCTACGCCTTCTTTTCCTCTGTTCTCCATGTCTCTACGCCATTCTTTTCCTCTGTTCTCCATGTCTCTACGCCTTTCTTTTCCTCTGTTCTCCATGTCTCTACGCCTTTCTTTTCCTCTGTTCTCCATGTCTCTACGCCTTTCTTTTCCTCTGTTCTCCATGTCTCTACGCCTTTCTTTTCCTCTTCTCCATGTCTGTACACCTTTCTTTTCCTCTGTTCTCCATGTCTCTACGCCTTTCTTTTCCTCTTTTCTGCATGTCTCTACGCCTTTCTTTTCCTCTGTTCTCCATGTCTCTATGCCTTTCTTTTCCTCTGTTCTCCATGTCTCTACGCCTTCTTTTTCTCTGTTCTCCATGTCTCTGCACCATTCTTTTCCTCTTTTCTCCATGTCTCTACGCCTTTCTTTTCCTCTTTTCTCCATGTCTCTATGCCTTTCTTTTCCTCTGTTCTCCATGTCTCTATGCCTTTCTTTTCCTCTGTTCTCCATGTCTCTACGCCTTCTTTTCCTCTGTTCTCCATGTCTCTACGCCATTCTTTTCCTCTTTTCTCCATGTCTCTACGCCTTTCTTTTCCTCTTTTCTCCATGTCTCTATGCCATTCTTTTCCTCTTTTCTCCATGTCTCTACGCCTTTCTTTTTCTCTTTTCTCCATGTCTCTACACCTTTCTTTTCCTCTGTTCTCCATGTTTCTACGCCTTTCTTTTCCTCTGTTCTCCATGTCTCTACGCCTTTCTTTTCCTCTTCTCCATGTCTCTACACCTTTCTTTTCCTCTGTTCTCCATGTCTCTACGCCTTTCTTTTCCTCTGTTCTCCATTTCTCTACGCCTTCTTTTCCTCTGTTCTCCATGTCTGTACGCTTTTCTTTTCCTCTGTTCTCCATGTCTCTACGCCTTTCTTTTTCTCTTTTCTCCATGTCTCTACACCTTTCTTTTCCTCTGTTCTCCATGTTTCTACGCCTTTCTTTTCCTCTGTTCTCCATGTCTCTACGCCTTTCTTTTCCTCTTCTCCATGTCTCTACACCTTTCTTTTCCTCTGTTCTCCATGTCTCTACGCCTTTCTTTTCCTCTGTTCTCCATTTCTCTACGCCTTCTTTTCCTCTGTTCTCCATGTCTGTACGCTTTTCTTTTCCTCTGTTCTCCATGTCTCTACGCCTTTCTTATCCTCAGTGCTTCTCACCCAGTTAATATTTCCAATTTGGACTTTGTTGCTTTTCTATCACCTCCATAGGTGGTATTTCATTAATATTTTTGCATATCGTGCATTTGAAATATGTATGAACATGTCACTGTTAATCTGTTGATGTGTCTTTTGAGTAGAACATTTGACGATGCTTCTGAATAAGCTCTATATTCTGCTGAGAATTAATTATACTTACCTCCTGTAATTTATTGACTGATTTGTTTCATTTAGACGACTGATTACACATATACATTGCATTTCATGGATGTATCACAACCAGGTTATATATGCTACTGGTTTTTAGTTCTTTGGGCCGAATGTTCAATGGACTAATGCCATCACTCTGCGTCCGCCGTTAGCTGCCTTATCTCAGAAACCGTTCAGTAACTTTTTCTCTAATTCTGCGTAGACATATCTTAGGGTACTGCCACTATGCACGAGAAATCTGTATTTGATTGAATCATTTGTAGGGCCCCCAAAACTGGTAACTTTTCACATTTTGTCTATTTAATCAAAAACACTTCAGTAAATTTTTCTCTAATGGAAAGAAGAAATCTGTATTTGATTTAATCATTCTAAGGGCATTTAATGGCCCATCAAAAAGGACCACAAAACTGGTACATTTTCACATTTTGCCTATTTTTTCAAAAACTCTTCAGTAACTTTTTCTCTAATTTTGTATAGATATTTCATGTGGTAGTGCCACTATGCACAATAAATCTGTATTTGATTGAATCATTCTAAGGGCATCAAAGGTCCCCTAAAATGCTAAATTTGCTAACTAAATTGTCTACTGCAGGAGAACCGCCCTGCATCTCTATTTATAACTGGCTGGCTAGACCCTGTCACACAGCTAATCCCTTTTCCTACAACATCTGTCACATGCGGAGTCTGGGTCTTGCATGGATCAGAGGTTGTCTTTTCTGTTATTTCAAAAACTGTTCAGTAACTTTTTCCCTAATTTTGCATAGACGTCTCTTAGGATAGTGTCATTGTACACAAGAAATTTATACTTGATTGAATCATTCTAAGGACACCTCAGGGCCTCCCAAAAGTTCATTGTACCTCATTGTTTTAAATTCACTGTACTTCATTGTTTTCAGTTGTCAGACCTACAGAGACAGAGTGTGATCCACAGCTCATCGTCGGAGGTTACCATGACAACAACAGCGCCCTCTGGTGGGCTCATGTCTTGTCCTGTATTGACCTGCTTGATGACGGAGGTATGTACAAGTTATCTGTTTTGTGAAACCAACTACGGCGTCATAAGCAACTAAATGTAATAACAAAACATTGCAAATGTAACCACTTTACTTGGTATTAAACTATCAAATGAACTGTACAACTAATATAATATGCAACTACTGTTATTGGTTATGCAATGTCCCATAAGTCATTAAATTAATAATCAGTAATAAGTATTGTATGTTCTGTGTAATAGTCCGATTATGTTTATATACAGTGCTTATATTGTAACAAATTACTTTACAATAGCACTAAACAAATTTAGTTTTCAAAAATAACATTTACTGTTATCCTCATCTCTATGATAAAAAATAGATGCTTGGTTTCAAACAGACAACATGTAAACAACAAAGGTCAGGGGTCAACTAAATGGAGCTCCCAACATAATTCAAATATTGCAAAGATTTGACAATTTGAAAATCTTGATTATAAATTGTTTCTAAATATTTTGTATAAAAGTTTTTTTTTTTTTTAAATAAAGAACAAGTACGCTGGGTACATATATGATGTATCAAATGATATGTCTCATCCTGTATAAGAAGGGTTTCACAGCAAATTTGTTTAAATAAATTTCAATCCACGTGAAATTTCTAATGGACAAAATTTGATAATTGAAATCTACAATAAAGATTCCAGTCCTTGCTACACTCTGTTTATTTTGGCATTCTTCAGACACTCCAATTTCCAACATCAGGTACAAGTTTCCATTCACACTGTGTTGATGACTCCCAGAACTTAGTTTTTCTCAAAAACCAAAAACAATTGATCTTGTCGTGCCCTGAAAGCTGTATTAAATGTGGATTTAGACATCTATAGATTGCCCCTGTGTGTGCATGTTAAATAGTAGTGTTTCCATGGTAACAGTGGTAGTGTCTGTTCTTGCCTGCAGAGTGCGCCACATCCACCGCAAGCGAAGGTGCCAAATTTACATCTGACTCAACGCCTCAGTGGGAGCCACTCGGCCGCCTACTACCAACTCCCCACTCCCCCACCCTCTCCCAATCACCTTGGGAGGGGGGACGGAAGGTGGGATCAGCCTTACGTACTCAAGTTACCCCGCCGGGTTCGGCTGTGGAATTTCTGGGCGAGAACCCGGGTTGCCCAGAGAGGAATCATGGTAAGGGTGTGCTCTCACGAGTGGAAACAGTAAATGAGCATGTTTGGAAAAATTTAAACATTCCTCTATTGATTTAATTTTAAGCCATTGAAAAATCATCAAGAATGTTAATGTTCAGTGCGTGAATTGTTGAAGCTTTGTGCAGTTGGTTTAAAGGTTTGTACTTTTTCATGTATTAATTAATATAATGTTCTTAAGAGTATACCAACTTTGTTGAAGGTATACAATTGTTGAAGGTGTACAATTTGGAAGTATGCCTGCCAAATTGCATTTAATAAGCCTGTAACAACGGTCAAAATTTGAAGGTACGACCACGGATGCATGTTCAAACAGTAAACAAAACATCCAGTTTCAAAGTAAACTTTATTGACAATACAGCCAAGTCGGGCTGAGTTAACTACTATACCATTTGATGTTCAACATTGCTCACTTTCCCACGTAAACATAGCAGACTTCCAGTTAGAAATTACAACACCTGCTATTTCCGGGTAGATGAACTGTCTATGTCCCTTTAATATTATAGTAATTGTAACGTAAAATTTTCAAAAAATTGACTTGGATCATTAAATGGGGTAACTTGTGAAAGGGTAGATACCTGTTGTTTTGTGAAATGTTATAGTGGGTAAATCATTGTAGGGCAAGAAACTCCTGCTGCTTTTCCTGCAAAATTTTGACCTGACTTAATAAACAAAGCATACTAATGTGTTAGCATGCCTTCATCACTATTATGTAGGTTCAGATCAACTATTAAATTAATTTTGTTTTGTTTGATTTTGAAACTAAGTGGGAAAGTGGTTAAAGGTGACTGTGCTTAGTCAGTTCATTTGACGGTTTCAACGGAACTAGCCACTCTTATTAAGCCGACAAGATTTTGTTACAAAGATACTCGACATCACCAGTGAACTGTATTGTCTACAAATGTTAATATTCAGATATGTGATACAAATGGTGTCAGTGTTGTGCATATTCTGGATTCGTAGTTTTGTTATATAATAAATAAAAACTGAACAAAAATAAACAAAAATTTACTAGTTTCGTTCAAAAATGCATTTGCTCTTTAGGCATGTGTCGTCATTTGGATTGCACTGATCGTGTACAAGACGGGACTAGTTGATCACCTCACCGGCACCAACACAACACAGCTCGATGATTTAGGTGGCAGCACCAGTAACTCGCACCCAGGTTTAAAACCAATTGAGAAATTATCTCGGCCGCAAGACTGGATGGAGAGAAAGTCAGAGGATAAGCAACAGACGAGTGTGGACGAGGAGGATGATGTGAAATACGGAAGCTCATTGGTCGCTCATCACGACATGGAGTCGTGGCGCCACCTATCTCACACACATTGGCCGAAGTTGCTTGGTTTTTACAACATCAGTTTACGTGGAAGGTAATGTAACGGTTTACATGGAAATTATGTAACAGTTTACGTGGGAGGTATTGTGATAGTTTATAGAGTAGGTAATGTAACAGTTTACATGGAAGGTAGTGTAACAAACAATCAACATGCAAGTTCATGTGACAAACAGGTAAAATAATGTTATAACCAGTAAACATTTCTAATCTGACAACATTAGGCATTAGAAATTGGGAGGAAAATTAAATTATTACTAATGTAGTTTCTGTTCCTGGCTCACTGCCTATTTGTGAAACAACACAAGAATACAGACCTTCAGGAGTGAGCAGATGTGTTAGAAATGCAAGAGACTAATGCTAGTAATAATTTGACGACAATAATAGTTATGTAGTACATTTTGGTAAGGTTATGATACAAACATAATTTTATTGTTTTTTGTAATACACACAATTGTCACCCAGCTTTTGTGAGATGCACTGGCAATATATAGTATACAGATGGTGCACCAATATGTTTATTGAATAACTAACCTCAAAATCGTCATTAAACGATAGCTTTCTTGTCACGCCAGGTACATCACAATCCTACCCAGCATTCACCTGTCGAAGCTGATCTCTCCAGACAATGCCATGTCAGAGAGACACCCCATGGAGGTGAAGTCTGCGGCGATCTTCTCGAAATACAGCTCCGTCGACACAGCTGGCGACAACCAGCGATTGGCCCAGGCTCCCAACCAATCACTGAGCTTCCTTGCAATCATGAGACATCGACTGACCGTGTACCCCCGAACAAACACGGAGTTCATCCTGACATTGATCCTGGGCTTTGCGAGCACGATACTGCTCACATATGCGCTCATGATGCTCTACAAGTGCATGTGTCCGCGCGACTATGCTAGGTGGCGCTCCAGTTGGGGCTATGTGCGGCGGAGGCGTAAGAGGAACTCGCTGTATTTCAATCAGATCCAAGACGCCGTGCCTCTGGTACTGGCCGGACACACACAGGTACAGTGTGACAACCAGTGTGTGAAATCTGCATTAAAAAGTTGGCGGTCAGTCAGATTGGTTCGAATCAACAGTTGATGGTCCGCATATTAATATTGTAATCTGGTAATGGCTATTTTTGCTACACCTTCACCTACAAATGCATGTAAACACGTCATGCCAGTCTTGTCATACGTACCTTCAACCTAACCTTAACCTTCAACCTAAACCTAACACTTTTTGCACATCAGACCAACAAAAGGACGAAGCTCCCACCTAAAATCATAAATTTAGGTTAGCAACATTAAGCATGTCAGTAATACTGGCTGCAAGAACATGCCAGATATTCAGACCGTCACGTTTTGAGAGTTGCCAGACTGACAACAAATTTACTGATCTTTTGCCTCCGGGTTCCAGGCCCGAAATCATTTCAAATGCTGATGGATAACACAAGAATACACAGTTTTTTTAGCCCAACCAACAGAGAATGAGGTCTGACAAAATTATTCTTGTCCGGCTACAGTGCTAATATATTAATTTTAGATAGTAAAAACTGTATCAATTCATTAATTGCTCTGCTCTGTTTCATACTTTATCATTCATCCCAACTGTGGGATGAATTAAGCCTGCTATAAGTAGCATCACACCCTTCAAAAATCATATCACTTATATTTAACTTATTGACGTGATTGGGGTATCAGTTTGATTGACATATGTCACTCACTTTGATTGACAGGAGGTGGAGTGTATTGCGTGTGATGGTCCACTCATCATCAGTTCATGTTTGGGTGGCCAACTGAGGGTTTGGGACTCCTCGACAGGAGAGTGCCGCACCGTTATCAACCGAAAAACGTAGGTGTTACACTTGTCAGTGTGACGGAATGGGAGATTCTTGTAGTGAATACTTGTCTCATTGGTGTTCTGTTTAAGGGTAGCCACTGGTCCTAAATTTGATTTTTTGCCATTTTGGGATGTCATAATTTTCCAATAGATTAACATGTTATGCATTCCCAGTACATTGCATTTTTCAAGATTCTGAATAGAAATACCTATAATGAGATGATGTATACCTGTCCGTATTACTTAAAGTATGACGTTCTTATTTTGTTTTGGCTGTTTTCTCAAAACGATATTTTTGACCATATGTGACAACGGAAAAACATTATTCTGGAAAAAATACACAAGATAGAGAATTGTAATTTTCACCAGTTATTCTGTAGAGTGTTTCAGGTGCAATGAGCTGTTTTGGATGTCATAGCTTTATTTCAAGGGTTTGTAAACAAGGGTCAACCAATTAGGGAATTTGTATGGCGCAACTTGAAGTCAGAGCCCCAAACCACCTTATTGTGCAAAGTAACATCCCAACAATGAGTTATTGCAGTAGTTTGATGGTATTTGCTATCACTTACCCTGAATAGTTTTTCCTGTGAGGGTATATGGCCATAGGCACATAAATCGCTGTTGCCATGGCAATTATAATTATGCAAATTTGAGGATTAATATAATCCTCAAATTTTATGAAGGTATGGTGAGTTTTCACCAAAATATGGCCCGTGGTTACTTTAGGAGCAGCGGCTACCCTTAATAAAGATACATTGAGCGAATGTGAAATTATGACAGTATTTCCTTTTTAATTGCGATTGAATAAAATAAATGAATATAGTACTCGTGGCTAAGCAATGCAATATACATCTTATTACTTCACATTATAAACAATTAAGAATATTTTCTTGTTCAAAATACAAAAAATTTACGTTACTGAAACATAATTAGTAATTTTTTAAAGAATATTGGACCACCTGTGTAATTATAAAATATTCATAATGCGGATGATAAAAGGGAGAGATGGGAGAGATTCGGAGAGATCGGGTGAAGAGTGAAGATAGCGAAACAGCCAGCGTCACGCCAGACATTCAAGGAACAGAAGAGAACAATATTTTTTTCAAAAAATACTAACAAAACAAACAAGATGATATAATTATGGTGTAGATGTCATCCTCATTTGTGCTGATGTGGTGTTTGGTGTGGTGTGGTGTTTGGTGTGGTGTGGTGTGGTGTTTGGTGTGGTGTGGTGTGGTGTGGTGTTTGGTGTGGTGTGGTGTTTGGTGTGGTGTGTGGTGTGGTGTGGTGTGGTGTTTGGTGTGGTGTGGTGTTTGGTGTGGTGTGGTGTTTGGTGTGGTGTGGTGTTTGGTGTGGTGTGGTGTTTGGTGTGGTGTGGTGTGTTTAAGTGTCCCTGTCGACTTCTTGTTGCAGTGTTGTCCCCCCACCTCCTTTCACTGAACGCAACCCAGTGCCTGGTCGGAACACAGACGACAGCGACGCTGACCTATATGCCGAATACCACGAACACGTCGTCATGGAAACACCCAGTAGCGAAGGAAAAATGCTGCTGCATCCATCTGACAACATCCCACCAGTGCTGCACCACCAATGTCATTCGAGTAGTGACAGTGAAGATTTCACATTTTCCGACATCGCGCCTGATTTAAGCTCGTCGATCAGCACAAATTTCTCGGAGTTAGACTCTGCCCTGGGTACACCTGGGAAGGGGGAGGAGCCTAAACAGAGGACGGAGGGAGGGTATGACTTTGCCAGTCGCTTTGAGCCATTCTACAAGGAGCACAGGGATACAGCCGCAGAAAGGGCTGTCTACTACGAACAGAGGCGGAAAGAGGTGACAGAGACAGCTACACAAGCTCAGAGGTTTATGTCTGAAGGTTATGAAGATGAGGTGTTTCATACAGAGAGGAATCGTAGTTCAGGTATGAGTCTGTGCGTCTGTGAGGTGTTCATTATAGAGAGAAGTCACAGTTCAGGTATGAGTCTGTGCCTATGTGAGATGTTCATTATAGAGAGAAGTCGCAGTTCAGGTATGAGTTTGTGCCTCTGTGAGGTGTTCATTATAGAGATAAATCACAGTTCAGGTAGTAGTCTGTGCCTCTGTGAGGTGTTCATTATAGAGAGAAGTCACAGTTTATGTATGAGTCTGTGCCTCTGTGAGGTGTTCATTATAGAGATAAGTTATAGTTCAGGTATGAGTCCGTGCCTCTATGAAGTGTTCATTATATAGAGAAGTTACAGTTCAATAATGAGTCTGTGCCTCTGCGAGGTGTTCATTATAGAGAGAAGTCGTTGTTCAGGTATGAGTCTGTACCTCTGTGAAGTGTTCATTATAGAGAGAAGTCATAGTTTTGGTAGGAGTCTGTGCTTATGTGAGGTGTTCATTATAGAGAGAAGTCACAGTTCATGTATGAGTCTGTGCCTATGTGAGGTGTTTATTATAGAGAGAAGTCGTAGTTCAGGTATGAGTCCGTGCCTCTATGAAGTGTTCATTATATAGAGAAGTTACAGTTCAGGTATGAGTCTGTGCCTCTGTGAGGTTTTCATTATAGAGAGATGTCATATTTCAGGTATGAGTCTGTACCTCTGTGAAGTGTTCATTATAGAGAGAAGTCAGAGTTTTGGTAGGAGTCTGTGCTTATGTGAGGTGTTCATTATAGAGAGAAGTCGTAGTTCATGTATGAGTATGTGCCTCTGTGAGGTGTTCATTATAGAGAGAAGTCACAGTTCAGGTATGAGTCTGTGCCTCTGTGAGGTGTTCATTATAGAGAGAAGTCACAGGTCAGGTACGAGTATGTGCCTCTGTGAGGTTTTCATTGTAGAGAGAAGTCACAGGTCAGGTACGAATCTGTGTCTCTGTGAGGTGTTCATTATAGAGAGAAGTCACAGTTCAGGTATGAGTCTGTGCCTCTGTGAGGTATTCATAATAAAGATAATTCACAGTTCAGGTAAAAGAATGTACTTTTTATGGTGTTTGTTATACAGAAAAGTCATAGTTCAGGCATGAACTATGACTTTGTTTCAGTGACAAGTTCTTTTACTAGGAAGCCATTGTTCATTCTAAAAAACTTCACAGAACTTTTAGGTAATAGTGAGACGTTTGTTATAACAAAAAGTGGTGCTTTGAGTTTGGGCATGATCTTATGTTTTGGCTTTAGTATTCATGGCTTATTACTAAATTCCAGTTATCTTGTGTCATTTCAGGTGCATGCAACATAAGTTTTATTTGAATAATTTAGTTTGAAGTTACGTAGGTTTGTTATTTTTGCAGTATTGGTAAATGTAGCATTAGCACCAAGACGTTTCTGTTTTGTGTTCAGGGTATGTGCATTCAGGCAGCAGTGGCGAAGGAATGCCACGCATCGCCTCAGCCGAGACTACTGCTGCTGCCATCTGGTGTCTAGCATGTCAGGACAGCCTCATTGTGGCCGGCTGCGGCAATGGCCGAATTGAGGTATTATTTGTTTTCCATTTTGCCTTTGTTAATATATTTGTAATGTTATGTTGAAATTTGAATTGAATTGAAAATGTAATTTGCAGTCAAACATTAAGTATACTTTGTATGTCCCACTACTTGCATAGAATATTTGTACAATCTACATGGTTTGAAATTCAGGTAAATATTTTAAAGTGTGCACCTACAAGTGTCTGACTGCTCAGATGGTTTCACTGTTTCCAGTCAGCAGTATAATCACCAGAGTCCACAGTCAATATCCATGAAACCACCTAATAAATATCTTATATAGATATTGTATAACCCACGGTGTGTAGCCAATGAAGCCTTATGATCCTGCCGGAGGAAAAGCATTGAAGTGAAGCCTGCAGCCTGTGTGGTCTATGAATAAGATACATTTATATGTAAACAACCACACAGGCACTACAACAATATACATTAGGTTTTTCTTCATTGTTCTCTTTGTTTTTGTAAACAAAAAACTTTGCTTAATTGTACACATTGTAAAGAGTTTTTATATGATACATTTCCTAAGTGGAATATTTGTTTTCAGTTTTGGGATGGATTGACAGGCCACCTAAAGTATCTTTATCAAGAAGGCAAAGCTGGCGTCACTGCAGTTTGCTTTGTGGCCAACAGGTGGGAGCACTGTAGGCATTTTTTCGATTTTGTTAGTTTTAATTTGCTGCTGTTATACAGAAGTATTTATGTGTGGTTGCATGCTCTAAATTCATGCACCACCCAATTATGTGTATCATTTTTTTACAGACCAGAATTTTATGCAGAATTGCCAGGTGACATTGTGGACATCTTAGGACCGAAATAAGATACATTACTGTATTTGCTAAGAGAACGATTGCATTATTACGATAATTCTGCATAGTTTAAACTGAGCTTGCAACAGAATAGGATTCATTCTGTCAACGATTTACACATACTTTACTATTATCATTCAGTAGGATATGTTGTTTCCTTGCTGGTGTGTTAGTACACCAACTTAAAAAGAATCTAGGTAAGAAGAATAAAACTTGGTTTTTTGAAAATGTATTTTTACTCTGGTAAATTCCCGAAAATAACGGCACTTCATCATAATGCTAGTCTCTGGGACAAAACACATCACACGTTCTACTATAAGAGTAGTGTTTCAGAGCTAGAACTGTTTTACTTGTGTGCCACCAGGGTAATAGCGGCTCGGTTGAGCGGAGACATTGACTTCCTTGAGCTGGAGACGTTCCAGAACATGAACGCACCAACGACACCGACGTCAGTCTCACGGCTTTACAACAGAGGTAAGAGTTCAATGAAATGCAGTTGTGTCTCTTGTATCAGGACAGGGTTACGAGATATTTGTAATGGAGATATTCAGCAGTTATTGGACTCTAGTGTTCTATAGAACACTGGAGTCCACAAATAATTTATGTTTTTGTATTTCTGTCAAATTTACACTTTTTCTTCTGAAAGCAGTCAAAATATAAGCGAAGAAAAAGGCAAATTTGACTGAAATATGACAACAGAGAAATTATTTGAAACGACCTGTCTTATGAATGTCTTCACATACACAAGAATACTAGTTGCCTGTTTATGCGTACTTCAGCCCACTTAGAATTGGTAACCTCGTTATTTAAGCAGATGCCTATGGGAAATAGACAGCCAAACAGTGAACATGCATTGTGTACTCACTCTCACAACATACTGTCCTACCCCACTGTTGTCATGACAACAAGGGTGTTTTAAATCTTTGTCATCTCAGCTGAGTCTCGGAAAATTTGTCAAACGCAATCTATTGACAGATTTCTTTGTTGTAACTTGTAATTATGCATACATTATAAACACTGAAATTTTATTATACCAGTAATTCTATGGTTAAAAATTATATTTGTGTACTTTATTTGAATATGGTTATATCTCTTCCACACAGCTGGCCACTTCTGTCGACTGAGCAGTGGTCATGTGACCGAGTCACATGACCTGAGGACATGGGATGACATCATCCACGTGACGCTGCTCTCCACTGCCCACGCCCACCAGCGGCCAATCAACTTGCTGCAGACGGAGGGAGGTCGGGTCGTGTCTGGGGGTCAGGACCACACCCTCAAGGTGACCTTGAAACATGGTTGTGTTCTTAAGATTAACTCGTCAATATTTAGCCTGTTGCGAATTACGTTTGTTGTCATTCACTTTTGTAGTGTGTGAACAATTTAAGGCTTTGATTGTCAAGGGAGTCGGTGAGTCCATGATTTCTTCTTTCATCATCTGGATTCTGCTTACAGCCCATTGTAGGAGTCCATGTGATTAGAAGGTGACAAATCTAGTGTTATTGGCCAATTCAGTATCATTAACAAACCATTATCTTGTAATAATAATTATAATGTATTAATTTCAGACAATCATCATGTCCATATATAAAAATACATCAATAAAAGTATGTAAATTAAAAAAAAATACATCAATAAGAACAACATGTTGTTAAAATTATATAAATCCCGGACCCACTGATGCCGCAGTTTCGAAGTACAATACACGTCACTAGTTTTAATGCTATAAATAATGGGATTCAAAGACATGTCAATCCTATTCATTGGGCTAAAAATAGCCTTTCTGATTACACATTTACCCAAGCTGACATTAGCTGTAGCAAACGTGGCTAGCGCTACATCTCATGGGCAAATTGTTCAATATCCTGAAAGAGTTGTTATATGCAACAACGAATTACTGAAAATTAACTTTTCTAAAGCACACATAAATACCAAAATATGCTGTAAGTAGCTTATTTTTTTACAGCAATTGAACAAAAGTGGAATTTTTGAATTACATATTACTCTTGGCATACAAAAGTCTCACTTTGGCTTGCATTTTAGACTCATCGGACAAGTTATTAGAAATGACATGTCCAAGATATTTATAAGAGATGGCAAAGTTTAACTTCTTTCCTCCTAATGTAATTTCTTTAGAAAGATTTTACTTTCTAGATTCAAAGTACACATGTATATGACCAGGGATTTATCCGCATTGTATTGCAAGTTATGCTCACATCCATATGAGTAACACATGTCTAGTAGTGTTTGTAGTCCTTTAGCAGAAGGTGCAAACAGAAGTAGATCATCAGCATATATAAGGTGATTAACAACCAAGTTACCAAGACTAAAACCGGTTTGTTTTTTGTGCAGTTGTATACTCAGATTATCCATATAAATGTTAAAAAGTAAAGGGAAGAAGAAGTCTTAGTAGGTATTTCCCCATCGTATAAATACACATTGATTATTGAATTCATTGCTGAATACTCTTAAGATATATTTCGGTACATTTCGTTGTTCTAGTTTCGTTAAAAATTTATATCGGTTGACATGATCAAATGCCTTTGATGCATCTAAAAATGCGACGTGCATAGCTGTACCATGTTCAGTGTAGAACCTTAATAATTCATTAAATGCAAACACGCATAACTCCGTTCCATGTTTAGGCTTAAAGCCAAATTGATTAGGAGTGGTTACCAAGTACATTTCCATTCTGTTAAAAAGAACAGTGTCTATTACCTTCGAAAATATATTCGATAGACATATTGGCCTATAATTCCCTTTGTAGTTTACTTGTCTATTCTTGTCTTTAATAATTGGTACAATAACAGACTGTGAAATTTCTTTTGGTAAATAACCATGCACCAGAATCAAAGACACAAGGATTTTCAAAAGCACAGCTTGAGAATCAGCTAACTTAATATGTTCTGCATTGATACCGTCCAGACCTGGTGACTTATTTTTTGAGAGTCTATTAATAATATCCATCCGTTCAACTGCACCAACACTCATTCCCTTATTACCAGTGGAACAATCATAACAAACTTTATCACATCGACTATCCTCCACATCATTAAATAAATGTTCATAATGATGCTTCCACATTGACCCGATGTTTACGTCACCGTGCAGTATATTATCAATGTTTGTCGGAAGTTTTACTTTACTGTTCGTACAGTGCTTAATTTCTTTCCAGAATTTGCGGTGGTCTTTTTGACACAACTGTTCTGCAATGTTATCAGCAATGATAGTTTCTTTCTCCCTTTTACATTTTGTGATTGCCTGCTTGAATTTCATTCTGGATAATTTCATAACATTAAAAATGTCACCTTGTCTACGTTTACCAATCTCTTTCCATATACAGTAAGCATCATGGGCTGCACAATGAAGCTGTTTCACTCGCTCGTTCCAACCTGGTACAGCTTTATACTTATAAGCATCTTTGCGATTTGACCGAAGTGTGTGACCACACCTCTTCAATGTAATCACGATATAATTGTAAAAGTCATCGAGATCATCATGATGATTACAGTTATGACAATTGGGATCAGTGCATCTAACACCTGGTGGAACATTCAGTTTGCTCAATTCAACATTCGTGCATTCTCTATATGTGTCAATATCTTGTGGGTGTAATCTGTCTCAGTGTATGCCTTGCTTAATTTCATTAGTATTGACACTACCACTGACACATTCTAGTACAATATCACTGTCTATGCCGAACGATATCGGGTGGTGATCAGAATAAATAATGTCATAAAGTATGGACATGTTAGATAGACAATCCTTCGCATCTGCGGTACACATGATATGGTTTAGCCATGATGTAGTTCCCCAGGCAGAACTACCGTATGTATATGTGTCTATCGGGAGAGTATCTTGATCACATATATAGCCAGATAAATTCTTTGCAGAAATCAAGTAAGATATTCCACAGCTCTCTATAATTGGCTCTGGATCATTCTCGCTTGTTTTTTTTAAATGGCCATGAACTCTGGTGCGGTCTTCTTACGTTAGCACCCAGGAAGTTGGCCCACCAAACCGCACCCAGGAAGTTGACACAACAGTGGCGCCACATGTGTTGTTGAAGAAATCTCAGATTTATCTTCTTCTAGTGCCATGGCGTTGGTGACCATGGCCCTCCAAACTTCACGGTCGTTTGTAGAGCATAGTGGGAGTCTGGCAGACCCGTACCAATTTCACATGAAAATCTGTGCCTTCTTTAAGTATTCTGCTTCGTTGGTTTAATACCAAAATGTATGCGTTTCTTAAAACCATCCAAAGAATGAATTGTGTCTGTTACGTTATGTCCATTTAATTTTGTTTTTATTATCCTGTATGCTCTTTATCAGTCGTGATTTCTGGATGCAATGATTGTAGAAATGTTGGTTATATTGTAGGTGTACCGCCTCGAAGATTCACTCTGTCTCTACACGTTACACGGGCACAGTGGCGCCATCACGGCTCTACATCTTGACGTGGTCAGTTGATGTACATAACAGTGATAATAATGATATTAAAATCTTTATAGTGCCCACATTTTCAGGGACCCGAACCCAGAGGTGCTGCAAACCAGATTCGTTAAGCAGTAATAATAAGAACTAATAAAAACTTGGTATTGGAAGAAAATAAAAATCATGTTTCGTTTTCATATATACCTATTAATATTTGCCATCTTGTATGTTTTAGTGTGTACATAAAATTATTGAAATTCTAATGATGGATTATATTTAGTGCTTAAAGTTTTCTGGTTTGTGCATTCTGGCAAAAGTTATTTAAAACAAAATTTCACTTTGTCGTAACTGTGGTGTGTTGTTGTGCCACTAGATGACACCACTGGCAGCTGCGAGCGGGGCGGAGGACGGGACTGTGCGGCTGTGGGACCTGCTGACTGGAGCCTGTGTCCACAAACTGGGCAGTGGTCACCATGGCCGCGTGACTGCACTTACATGCACACACACTCACGTGGTCAGTGCGGGGCTGGACAACCGACTGTGTATCTGGGAGCGGTGGAATGGTCATCTCTTGCACTGGCTTCACATAGTGAGTGGATAGGCTGACCGCAGAGTGCATTTAGTTAAAACCGTGATGTTTTTATTTTGTAATAATTTTCAGTTTTTTTTGTCACATTTGTGAACAAGTTTATTTTATTGTATCACAGTTGGTATATCTCGATACAGATTTGTTTAGATTCAGACTGTTTATTACCAAGTAGCATTTCAAATGTACGAGGAATTCTTGGCGTTGTGGCGTCAACATACATGCACGCTTGTCTCCCCTGCCCCCCATCATGCACACGCAAAATATACAATCAGAAGCTAAAATTAGTATAAATTTAAACCAAGGCCAACTGCCAACACATTTTAAGACAGTCGTACATCTATTGACATAAAGTGAACCTGATAACATAATATTAATACCGTCTGAACGTTACCTAAAAAGTATACATGTAGTTAAATACATAATAAATAAATGTATAAATAAATTAGCTGACGGTATAAAAACTAAGCTGACAGTTAAAAAGTATGTACATAAATGTAGTCAAGTTAATAAATAATAAATAAATAAAAATAAATAAATAACTAAAAAATAATAAATAAATAATTTAGCATGGCGACATATAATCTAAACCGACTGAAAACAGTATCATGGCATCTTGCGGTTCAAGTGACTCACAGCCTGCGGATAAAAACTATTTATAAATCTAGTGGTCCTTGTCTTAATACTTCTATTGCCAGAGGGAAGAAGTTCAAAGATTGGTTGGCTTGGTGGGTAGTATCCCATACAATGCTCTTGGATTTTCGCGCACAGCGAGCATGGTAAATAGATTCAATGGATGTCAACTCGCGCCCAATGATTCTAGATGTGCCCTTCACGATAGCGTCTAGCCGTTGTTTCTCCTCCTGACTGGCGCGGCCAAACCACACTACAATCGAGAAAGTGAGGGTACTTTCAATGATTGCGAGGTAGAATCGTATCATAATCTCCTGAGCACTGCCGAATCTCCTGAGCTGCCTCAGGAAGAACAGGTGTTGTTGTGCCTTTTTTGTAATGCACAGTGTGTTTGTGCACCAGCTGAGATCGTTTGAAATTGTTGTTCCAAAGAATCTAAAAGATTCAACCTGCTCGACCTCCACGCCATTTATCGAAAGAGGGTGGATGGGAGTCTTCTTTTTACGAAAATCAACAATCATTTCTTTACTCTTTAAAACGTTCAATTCGTGATTGTTATCCGCACACCAGCCGACCATTCTCTGAACTTCCTCCCTGTAAGGCGTCTCATCCGCATTCTCAATGCAGCCCTCCACAGTAGTGTCATCGGAAAACTTGATCACAAGGACCGATTGCTCCACGGAGACACAGTCATTTGTGAAGATAGTAAACAGGAAGGGGGATAGCACACAACCTTGTGGGGCTCCTGTATTTAGGATAAGAGGTCTGGAGATAGAGTTGTTGATTCTGACAGATTGAGGCCTGTGAAGAAGAAAGTTAAGGACCCAGTGACACATGGCAGGATGTACATTCAACAATGAAAGTTTATCGAACAGCTTGAATGGGATGATAGTGTTAAATGCTGAGCTGAAGTCAATGAACAGGATCCTGGCATAGGTTCCTGGCCTCTCTAGGTGCTTCAGAATGTGATGCAGACCTAAAGCTACCGCATCGTCTACTGATCTGTTTGCTTGATATGCAAACTGGTGCGAGTCCAGGAGGCCGTCGGTGGCCGACTTCAGGTACTTGAGTACTATGCGCTCGAACACTTTCATGGCGACTGAGGTCAGTGCCACTGGACGGTAGTCGTTCAACCCGGTGATGTTGGACTTCTTGGGAATGGGTATGGTAGTGGAAGTTTTGAAGCAGACTGGAACTCTGCACTGCTGGAGAGAGGAGTCGTAGATGTCCGTAAACACCGCAGAGAGTTGGTCGGCGCAGTACTTCAGGGTAGATGTGGAGATGTTGTCTGGACCCGAAGCCTTCCATGTGCTCTGTCTCCTGAACAGTTTCCTCACCTCAGTTTCCTGGATTATGAAGGGCGGAGATAGAGAGGTACCTGCTGGAAGTGGGCGCTGCTCTGGTGAAAAGTTAAGCTGGTCAAATCTGCTGTAAAAATCATTGAGCTGATCAGGGAATGAGGGGTCACTGCTGTTGGTGGCCGCTGCGTGTTCCTTGTACTGCGTAATCTGCTGCAGGCCATTCCAGACAGATCTGGTGTTGTTGGAAGCGAACTGGTCCTCAAGTTTGCGTTTGTATATGAATTTGGCCTTCTTGACCGCCTTCTGCGCCTCGCACTTAGCTCTCCTGAATTCTTCCCTGCTGCCGCTGATGAACGCCGCGTTCTTTGCTGCCAGTTTCTGCTTGATGTCCCTGGTGAACCTAGGTTTATCATTGCCATAGAGAGTGACAGTCTTTGTCTCCGTGCACAGCTCCTCACAGGGTGACAGTCTTTGTCTCCGTGCACAGCTCCTCACAGGGTGACAGTGTTTGTCTCCGTGCACAGCTCCTCACAGGGTGACAGTCTTTGTCTCCGTGCACAGCTCCTCACAGGGTGACAGTGTTTGTCTCCGTGCACAGCTCCTCACAGGGTGACAGTGTTTGTCTCCGTGCACAGCTCCTCACAGGGTGACAGTGTTTGTCTCCGTGCACAGCTCCTCACAGGGTGACAGTGTTTGTCTCCGTGCACAGCTCCTCACAGGGTGACAGTGTTTGTTCCGTGCACAGCTCCTCACAGGGTGACAGTGTTTGTTTCCGTGCACAGCTCCTCACAGGGTGACAGTGTTTGTCTCCGTGCACAGCTCCTCACAGGGTGACAGTGTTTGTCTCCGTGCACAGCTCCTCACAGGGTGACAGTGTTTGTCTCCGTGCACAGCTCCTCACAGGGTGACAGTGTTTGTCTCCGTGCACAGCTCCTCACAGGGTGACAGTGTTTGTCTCCGTGCACAGCTCCTCACAGGGTGACAGTGTTTGTCTCCGTGCACAGCTCCTCACAGGGTGACAGTGTTTGTTTCCGTGCACAGCTCCTCACAGGGTGACAGTGTTTGTTTCCGTGCACAGCTCCTCACAGGGTGACAGTGTTTGTCTCCGTGCACAGCTCCTCACAGGGTGACAGTGTTTGTCTCCGTGCACAGCTCCTCACAGGGTGACAGTGTTTGTCTCCGTGCACAGCTCCTCACAGGGTGACAGTGTTTGTCTCCGTGCACAGCTCCTCACAGGGTGACAGTGTTTGTCTCCGTGCACAGCTCCTCACAGGGTGACAGTGTTTGTCTCCGTGCACAGCTCCTCACAGGGTGACAGTGTTTGTCTCCGTGCACAGCTCCTCACAGGGTGACAGTGTTTGTCTCCGTGCACAGCTCCTCACAGGGTGACAGTCTTTGTCTCCGTGCATAGCTCCTCACAGGGTGACAGTCTTTGTCTCCGTGCACAGCTCCTCACAGGGTGACAGTCTTTGTCTCTGTGCACAGCTCCTCACAGGGTGACAGTCTTTGTCTCCGTGCACAGCTCCTCACAGGGTGACAGTCTTTGTCTCCGTGCACAGCTCCTCACAGGGTGACAGTCTTTGTCTCCGTGCACAGCTCCTCACAGGGTGACAGTGTTTGTCTCCGTGCACAGCTCCTCACAGGGTGACAGTGTTTGTTTCCGTGCACAGCTCCTCACAGGGTGACAGTGTTTGTTTCCGTGCACAGCTCCTCACAGGGTGACAGTGTTTGTCTCCGTGCACAGCTCCTCACAGGGTGACAGTCTTTGTCTCCGTGCACAGCTCCTCACACCAGTTGATGTAGGATGTCACGGTGTCAGCGTTCACGTCTAGGTCAGGACATTAGATACATTAATTGGACCTATAACAAATGTCATAAATGCATTACTTTGCTCTGGCTGTTTTCCTGATGATTTCAAATACGCCCATGTCACACCACTTCTTAAGAAGTCATATCTGCCTAAACAAGATCTAAATAGTTATGGACCTATTTCTAACCTTAGCTTCATTTCCAAAATACTAGAAAAGGTTGTAGCAAATCGTCTAAGGTCTCACATTAGCACAAATGTCTTAAATAATGTGTCACAATCGGCATATAGACAGTTTCATTCAACAGAGACTGCCTTTTTAAAGGTTCATAATTACATTAATAATAGTAAAGTGAACATTAATAATGGTAAAGTGACTGCACTTACCTTACTAGATCTCTCTGCCGCTTTTGACACGATTGATCACAACATTCTCATTGAACGCCTATTAAAGTGGTACGGCATATCTGGCACAGGTCTAAGCTGGTTTTCTTCATATCTTACTGACAGATATCAAACTATAAAGATTGGGAACTGCTTTTCAGCTGCACTGCCGGCTTTATTTGGTGTTCCCCAGGGTTCTGTTCTTGGGCCTTTGCTTTTTACTCTTTACACTAAGCTCTGTTATACAAAGACATAACTTAGATCATCATCTTTATGCTGATGATACTCAGATCTACATTTCGTTGGCTACCCCGGATACAAATCGCTCCCTTAACCAACTTAGTGATTGCCTTCAAGATATCTTCCACTGGATGACTGACAGCAAGTTGAAATTAAATGCAAATAAAACTTAATTGATCATTATTGCCATTTATTGGTACTCCAATGCAGCGTAGTAAACTGGATGGTTTTTTCCCTATGTGTATTTTGAATCAGTATATCATGCCAGCAACCTCGGTGCGGAATGTAGGAGTGATCTTTGATAGTAACTTCAATTTCTGACAACACATATCTCAAACGTGTTGCTGCTGTTTTTATCATATTCGTGATCTTCGCCGTATTCGCCGGTATATGTCATTTTGTGTTGCTAAAACTATTGCAACAGCGCTTGTTAGCAGCAGACTTGACTATTGCGATTCCCTCCTTTATAATATCGCTAGCAAGGATTTCACAAAACTTCAGCATGTCCAAAATTGTCTAGTATGAGTAAGTAGTTACAAGATCTCCTCGTTTTTCTCTCTCTGTACCACTTTTGAAGTCTGCGTTGGCTTCTTGTACGATATTGTATACTATTTAAGATTTGTACCATTACATACCAGGCACTGTCCAATAAGCAACCATCTTATTTGCATTCATTGCTTACTCCTATAAGAAAACCTATCCAGCTTCGATCATCTAGTTCTGACCTACTTTTTGTTCCTAGAGTCAACGCTGACATTGGAACTAGGGCTTTTTTTTGTTGCTGCACCAACTCTTTGGAATATGCTCCCTCTTAGTGTTAGATCAGTTGAAAATATTAAAAAATTATGTCGGCATTTAAAAACTTATCTTTACAACCTTGCTTATCCACCGTAGCTCCCTAACGCCTTGACCCATCTGTTGACAACTGGAATACTGCTTATGGATTTTGAGATTGACCAATCCTTTTGTTTTGATGCGCCTCTGAGCTTGGTTTCCAAGGATTTAGGCGCAATAGAAGTTATCTTATTATTATTATTATTACATGTTCTATAATTTGATCCATATAGTTGTTGTCCCTTTTGTTTATTTTCTGTCAGTTTTCTTGATAAATGTTTTGTCAGTATTGTCATCAAATCCATTTCATATGTTTAAAATATAAAATGTGACGATTGTCCAGTGTTATTTATGAGAGTTGGTTTCTGTTTCAGAGTTCGGGATCATGTAACTCACTTTCAGTCTTGCCCAATAACCTGCTGGTCAGTGGTGGTCAGGTAAGCAGGGGCCATCTCACTCTGTATATACTTAAACAGTATGGGGGGGCATATAAAAAAATGTGAAATATCCATACCTATTTTCATGCTGTTAAATGTTCATAACTGCATTCATGTGGTGAAATATTCATAGCTCTGACAGCTCATAGCTCTGTTTTATCCTTAGAACAGTATATCAGGTTGTATTTATAAATCACGCACTGAAACATTTTCTGTTTAAAAAACAGTAAATTTGTGAATAATCAACAATTCAATCCAATCTGATCAATAAGCCATAATAGTAAGATATTAATTTCAATAGAAAATAACCATGCTTCACCTAGTGCATTTAAATGTGTAGTTAGATGACTCGGTTGAAATATTTATAGAAAACAAATTTGAGACAGCCATGATTTTTATGCAATGACCAATTTTGTTCTTCCAACACACATTTTCAATCATTTTTTGCAGGGCTGCCTGTTTTTATGGGACATCACCAAGGGTAAAGTACTGCGTGTTGTTCCACTCAGTGAAACGAGCTGCAGCGTATTCATACACCAGTTGTGCATTGTGCGTAACACGGCTGTCGTTTGTGACTTCGGGGAACAACTCCAGGTGGTTCACTTCCCCACTGTGCTGCAGAAGCTCGAATGAGAGAAAGAAGACAAATAGGATGAGTGAAGCAACAGAAGTGTGTGTGTGGGGGGGGGGGTGAATGGAAGATGTAATGAAACCAAACACTAACCAATTGAAAGTTCTGTTTTTAAAAGACTCCAAATGAAATTATAAATAGTTGGTGACATACATCGAAGGACGGAAAGTCCAATAAGTATTCGTAACAATACCAAAGATCTGAAAAGTCAGAGGATAACTATACGACAGATTATATGAAAACAGGGGAATTACGGTTTCGTTCTAATGCTCTAGTTAAACAGAAATTGAATGGATTCAAGTCAAGATTAATTAAAAAGGAATGAGCAGTATTGAAGAAAGAAATGGTGAGGCTGAAATATAAAATAAAGCAGAATATAAAACAGGTGTTTACGTAAATACACAGCCTTGTGTTGAGAAATGTGTTGGGCTGGACAGATATGTTAGCTGTTGCTTTCTGCTATTCTCCAAGGTCAGTTTTTGTATATTAGTCAGACAGTTACACAAGTTTTTTGAAAATGTTTCCTATATCGCTGTAGTTCCTATCTCTTCAGTTCTTACCTCAAACCTTGCAAAGCTAGCAGAGTTTAACAGAACTACACTAAATTGCAGGCATGCCGTTTTGTTTTGGTTGAAATCCATGTTTTGGACAAGACATTCTGTATAAATCCATACAATTTGTAATTGGTTAATTGGCCTGTAGCGTACCTATTTCAGCCGAGTTTTGTCATCTCTCAGGCTATCAAATAGAGTTATCCCGGAAATTTGAAACAAATACATATAAATGTGGAATATGGCCAGTCTTCAGAGGATCAGAAAAATTCACAGTAATCTGTAAAAAATGGCACGTCTGAATTCGCAATTGCTTCTAAAGGTGGTAGGCCGACTTACCATGAGAATGCAGCTTTGTGTTGTCAACATTGTGAACAGGCCACTCATAGCATTTATGGCAACATTTGTTTGGTCTAGAAAATTCAAATTAAAGCTGCTTCTGTACTTCACTTAGTTTTATTGATGTTCGTACGTGTAGGATACACATACAAACATGACACCTGCAGTCGGTTTGATAAAAGAATGCAAATGTTTGTTGAAATCAACAAATGAATAGCCTTTGATGGGGTAATGTGTGAAAGTTTAAGTAGCATTATAAGTACATTAAGGCAGCCTGCACAAAGCCACTTTTGCTGAATTTCGGTTTGACTGAACCAAAATTAATTTCAATAATTCGTCTGATGGTTTCATAAAAACTAAATAAACACTTTGGCACAAACGAGCTGACAGGCTGCATCTAAAAACAGGCTTTGCAAAATAAGTCTGAAATGAGTGAAAATGGAAGTGTGTAGGCAGCTTTATCTTTGTGAATAATATCAATAATACAGTTGTTCGCGACCGTTTCTTGGCCCATCTATTGATGCTTTAATCATTGTAGGGAGTGTTCATTATTTATAGGGGAGTGAGGGATCAGGACACCCTTATTTTAAATCCAACCCAGCTCAGATTCCTGTACACTGGAATCTGATTCCTGTATTTTGTACATTGGTAACAAATTATTGTTGGCAAAATTCTGCGCACTGAAAATGGACCAACCACCAATCTCCAATACTGAAATGTGGCCCAGCACCCAAAATAACAACTAATATGTGCACTGAAATCCAAACCTGCTTTAATTCCTCCTTCCTCTGATAAGTTATACCACTCTTTTTTGCCATTACTGTACTTTGAGTATGTATGCTGTGTGCCTCTCTTTTGTTGTGTAAATATGTATACCTGTGTGATACAATGTATGCATGATTTATGTACAATGTGTACATAATATGTGCACAGTTTCCGACAGCCATAATTTTAGCTAATGTGTTGAAGGGTTATTTTCTATAGTTGAAATAATTTATTGTGTTCACGTCATTAAATTTTATCAGATGTTGTTACATCAGGGCTTTTTTACTTTATTTGTGATATTACTTTACATTTTTGTAATGTCGTGGAGTAAAATTAAAATGCTTTGTCTGAGAGGATGTGGTTGATTTGTAATTCTAAACCAGTTGTTGTGAACTGTAAAGGGTTGCATATAATGTTAGTCATTGTAATAACTATATATTACATGTAATCCATTTCGTATTTCTGGTTAATTTTACCTGTTGATTATCAACAGTTTGTAGATTTCTGAACCCCCACTTAATAGGCCAGTCAAGTGAGAGATAGTGGCCTGGTTAAAGGGGTGGTCTGTCTACAGACACTGGTCAGATATACAGATCTGGCAAAAAATACAGTGATGGAATGGCTGTATCCAAGTGATATCCGATTCCAAGAGGGGGGTGATCACTTAGGGCGTTTCAAATGTACTTCTGATTTTGACAATCCAAAATTGCAGTTGGCATTAATTTGCATTAACATTTTAAAAGATACTGATTTAATTTTGACAGGGCTCTTTTATAAATGTGCAATGAGCTGCAAACCGCATAATTTTCAGATGTATGTGTATATAAACCTTAATTTGGGGAGGGATCGCTCAGTGATAGAACACTGGACTATCAGTCAAGAGGCCGTGGGTTTGAAACTTGGGAAATATTGTCCACTGCACATTGCCTGTGTTTTTTGGAAGACACACAAAGCTATCGATCCCACCTTGTGTTATGCCACGGGACATAAAAGATCACACACAGGAAAATCTGTCGCACACTCACGGAGTTGTATCGATCTATAAAACCAGTCTCATATGAACACTGCATTAAAGACAGTCTCTTTACAAAGATGTATAGCGTTTAACCATCACACATCAAATACATGGGACTTGTGTTTTTGTGCCACAGCCAACAAATGCAAGATTCAATTGATGCAATATGGTTGTAAAGACATCCACCTTGTGGCTTGGTCCTGACATCCACAACAGCATCAGTGTAGATTACAAATGTATGCGATCACCCCGTAGTTACCAAAATGTGCTCTGATAACGAAGTATGCGGCACTGGCCACATCTAGACACACAAAGATGACGACCGAGAAACAACAAGCAGACTGTAATGTTTATTATATGAAAGACTTGATCTTTATTACAAGACCACAACAACACGTTGCGAGTCTAGCACTCCTGCCCCAATCCCGAGCCCCCCATTAAACCCACCTTCTGCCCCTTTCCCCACCCCATTAAATCCTACTCATACGACCACTGTACACGACATGCCATCTCCCCCTTTTCCCTCCACTCGTCTGTCTCCATTCCACACTCATCTGTCTACCCCTGGGGGTACAAACACACACATTCACAGGGTGAACAAAGCACATAATGCCCAGCTTCAGACAATTTCACAGCAATAAAACATTAGAGAAAAACGGTTTGTTACTGTCAATACAATCTGTCACACTTTGCAATCATTAACAGAACATATAATAGACGTGTTTCATTTTACACCCTTAACTAGTTAACTTTACATTCTGTCCACAACACGTTTTCCTCATTCCAATGTCTGCTGTAGTTTGTACAAATTCTACCGAAGAAGGCTCCTTATAATCCACACAATGTGGAAATGTTGACGTAGCTAACATTACTACTGAATACTGCTTCGGATGGGTTTCAACGTCTACACTTCTGGTAATTTTCAGTTTTAACCAGCGATATCACCTGGGTTCCATATTCACTTGTCTTCACAGATGTGTTTAATTTTTAAACAACTGATTCCTACTTGTGACTTCCAAACAGGAAAGCTGCCTCTTGGATCTATGCTGTAATTTTCACTTTCATTTTGTACATTAAACCGTTCTCAAGATGAAAGCACTCGCAAATCTACACCAAATCGAGTTGTCGACAAACAGCCTTTTCCTAGTAATAATTACAAACTGATCCCAGTCTTGCTATCATGATCACCCCCTAACCCTGCCCCCGTCCCCTACTATTTCAGTGTTGCTTCAGGAAGAACACTGCAAATGACTCGACTGCTACAAGGCTTCCTTCCAATCGTCCACACTTTGTCCGTCTGCCTACCTCGGCCTCAGGAAAATGTCCATATTGTCACATGCAGCTTCACACTAGATTCCACACACATCTATTGACCTTTGAACTTGATAAAGGCGCTTCTCGGAACATCATTTTACATTTACAAGCGAGTGCCATATACTCATGTATATCAGTTAAATTTCTTAGTTGTCAGTCAATCGCAATCAAGTTCTTTCAGAGTGTGAAATAACTTTGTGGACTACCTACAGTGGACAAAGGGTGGGGTTTAGTTTCTCCAAAATAACAAATTTGAATTTAAACCCGATTCTCATATTTCTGCAATTGTTTAGCTTTTCATTAATTGCAGGTTAAATGTCATCATGAAATATCGTAGAAAATATTTAATTAAATGAGTAAAATGGAGTTCTTTAAAAAAATAATGTTCCATCAGCCCTCGGCAATCTCGTTTAAGTGGATTTCAGATCATGTACGACCAACAGTCAGTAACGGAAACTTTTTGGTGGGTAAATTATGACCGCTGTGACAAGAACCCTCAAACAGAGAAAACACTATTTAGTTGCCCCAAAAACACTGCGCTGTCACCTGCTACAGAATTCTACACTGCTATGGTTGAGGCCATTCTTCTTTTGGCAAACCAAATCACCAAAGTCATCGTTCAAGAATGTCCACCAAATGGCATGTTTCACTGCACTTCTTCGAGATATCACAAAGTGGCCATGTGAAAGGTACCGCTGTACGCCACGCATAGCACCAAAGATTGCCATAAAATGGCTGTTACACATTTCGAAATGAATCCCATGGTAAACGCGCACTTTCACCACAGTAATCACACACTATCACCATGGTAACCGCGCGCATCATGGTAACCGCACGCTGTCACCACGCCAACTGTGCAGTACCATCACAATGACCACAAGCCGAGCAGTCTCGGCATCTAGTCGATAACCCAAATTAATGCAGGTTGTCCTGTTGTCATGGCAACGTGATCCAGAGTAGAGGCACGTTCAGTGGAATCACAATGGTGGCGTAATCAGCTGGGACGACAAACTCGGGGACAGCCAGTGTCTATCGCCATGGCAACATCTTCATAGAGACGTGGTTGTTTCCATGGTTACACAGGCACACTTCGCCCAGGAACTGGGATAGCAATTCACCTACAAACACAGCCAGTCTTGTGTTATGTGCGTGCATTTGTGTTGTGTAGTTATTAACCCTACAAGTGACCACTGAAAATCCTCTGTAGCATACATATAAAAATCATAACTGCTAATGTTTGTCATAAAAATATGAATGAGTATCATTTTATTGCTAAAGGAATGCTTTATTATAATAAACCTATAATAACTATATCACATACTAAAATCATGGGGATATTACTATCTGAATTTCATCCGAACAAATATTAAAAAAAAATTCATCATGCTGCCAGATAAATACTAAGTGGCTGTACGCCCTTCATCCAGTGAGACAAATGTAGCCAAATAGGTTAGCTGCCAGATAACACAAAAATGAAACAAATCCGTTGAGAACTTTTATTTTTATGATTTTTTCCAACAAAAAATAGGCCAATTCAAGCAGGCCGATCACTACTGCGCTCATTACCGTTGCAACCCACACACTCGCCCGGAGAAACATCACGCTGCTAATTTCAAGAATTTTCACATCAAGAAACACCCCAGTCGTTCTAACTATCAACTAGTATAATAACCTTATTTATGAATACTGTCAGACATTTTGTTAAAACATTGATGCAGAAATTTGAGATTATATACGAAGTAAACTTTTGAAGTGGATAAGTTGCCGAACACCGCTCCGCCATTTTGTTTTCGACTTTTGCTTTGGAGAGCTGATGATGCTATATTTGAAACCATGTTTCTGATTCAATGAATTAAGTCAGCCCAATGTCATTTTTGGCTGATCGGCATTGATACAGAGTGTGCAGGGATCTAGACTTTATAAATGCGTGCGTAAATTCAGTATGCTGGACGTAGTAAAATCACCAAAATGTGTCAACCGCGTTCCGTGTTTTGTAAGCTAGATTGTAAGTTAATGTCATCGAATCTGCTCATGAATAAGTATACATGATCTCAAAAAATATGTCAGCTATCCACAGATACCAACTGTTTGCGTGTCAGTTGCGGGTGAAGGAAATGAAAATTGTTACAACAAAGGCAAGTATGAGACACTTCGAGGGTTAAAACTTATGTTGCATGCACCTGAAATGACACAAGATAACTGGAATTTAATAATGAGCCATGAATACTAAAGCCAAAACATAAGATCATGCCCAAACTCAAACCGGAAGAACCACTTTTTGTTATAACAAACGTCTCACTATTACCTAAAAGTTCTGTGAAGTTTTTTAGAATGAACAATGACTTCCCAGTAAAAAGAGCACCTCACTGAAGCAATGACTCATACCTGAATTTGTTTAATTTGACTGCCCCTTTTAGTAGGCAACAGGTTGTCTCATAAATAGGACAATTACGACTATCAAAAGGCAAGGTATATTTATTACCTGTTCCTTATTTTGAAATGGCACATTTGTGGATAGACCAAGGGACACAGAGAGAGATAAGACACTTACATGGCGGTGTGAGGTGCATTCACGCCTCTTGTGACTTCTTTGGCAGAAAGTCCTCAAACTGACGTCTGAAAGAAACAGATGATGTAGGTAATTTCTCGAATGCAGTGTGACTATGCATACATCTTTGCGTCAGAGGTAAAGACAACATGTGCCTGCAGCACATAGACCTTGGAATGGTCTCATAAGATTGCAAAATCTTTAAAAAGTGATATGTTTAGCATTGGCTCAAACCACCCCACCCCACCAATGCCTAATGTGGGACTGGCAATTTTACAATCCAAAATGGCTACTGGCAACAATTTGCATTAGTACATGTTTCACTCACTAGGTAGCACCATTGTAGCAATTTGTTTTCCCCGTGATACATGGCAACGACCAGACCTGGTTTCAATTCTTAACTGAATTGCAATTGAATTGATCACAAAAATGCATGAATTTGAAATGAATAAATCAAAACAGGATTGAATTGGAATTGAATCCCGCAAAGTTAGATGAATTGTATGAATTGATTGAAACAGAAAATAAATTTACAATATTTTTCTATATAAATTAACACGTAGGTATAAGCTACAAAATATATGTTAAACTGTAACATTCTTGGATGTGTCTTTTTGGTCAAAGACCAAAATAAAACAACCAGCTGCCAGTATTTACATGCATGGAAGGATCTGTCAACACAGCTGCTAAGTGCTAACTGACCACCAGAAACCAAAATCATTGTTTGCCAAGGGGGTGAATAAGCATTTGTCAATGTCCAGAGTTCAGCATCCCCTTTGTTCTTTAGGCAGGCTGCAAGGTGGTACCATACTATACTGGTGTGCACAGGTGGTCTGACTTGAGTCAACACAACCCTTCAAAACACTCAGATAGCAGTACTAGGCCTGCTTTAACACTGTCTCTTCTGAGAACAAACCAGGCATTTTATTATGGACTTCTTGGCTTATGCTTAAATAAACAACTACAGGGCTACTGTTTGCTAATGTTGCCGATTTGAATTGAAACTGAATACAAATTAATTGAATGTGAATTGATCCTTTTTATGAGTACGTTGAATTGTAATTGAATTGATCCGTAGTAGATACATAAGAATTGGAATTGATAAAAGTAAATTGAACCCAGGTCTGCCAATTACCAAACCACCACGTAATGTTTAATACATTTTGTGACTTTGTGAACACATGCGACCACACCCAAAATGTGACTTTGTGAACATATGCGACCACCCTCAAAATGCTGAATAAAACATGTTATTAATTACATCAAACATGTGTTACTGGAGATTGTGGAAACTTGTTAATCAAGACCCCAATAATCTAGAAACCTCCACATCCTGACGTCATTTCAAGAGAATGCTGGAGGTTTGATCAGACCATGTGTGCATCAGAGATAAAGACAATACATGACTGCAGCATATAGACCTTGGCATGGTCTCTAGACATAACACTTACTTTCCCTTCATGGCGGGAGGTTTGAGGTAGTCATCCTCTGCCAGACATAAGACGTCTGGCCGCTCTTCCTTCTTGTACTTGAGACAACGCCGGATGAACGCCTGCCAAGGAACCACACAAGTCCGTATACAGTATTCTAAACACAGCTAAAACTACTGTTTTGTTTTTGTTCTTCCTCCTTGTTCCCCGTACAGGGGCGAGGGTCAGGTATAGTATTGTCGAACCACTCATTCTGTTCTTTCTTTCCATAATTTTCTGACAGCAGCCCCTCCCTCTTTTTTCATTGTCACCCGTTCATCTCATTCTTCCCATCCAAATGCAGAGGTACAATCCCAATACGCTACATTTCTAAGTGATATCAAACATCCAATGCCTTTCAAAGATGCAATCCTACACTGCCAAGAAAATGTCACAATTGTTACTCCTAAATACTTTTCTTTTACTGTAAAACTTTGAACAGCATCTCCCATTTTATATTTTACTGGCCGAGTTACCCCAGTGATGAACATTGCGAAAAGACAACCTAATAATATCTTCTGGTTAAAGCCACCTCTAGATCACAGAGATTAGATGCTGCCTATGGATAGTTACAATCTTACAAATAATACCATGGTGGCATTTGTCGCTAGGCAACCCTGCCAGAAATAGCATATGGTCACCTCCCCCCCGCTGAATGCAGACACAATCAGTGACAGTCAGCGCTGATGTTCAGTTTGCACCAAAGCTCCCAATCCCACCGGGGTCTCACTGGTAATATTTAAAAAACTCTTAAATCTATAAACCACCCTAACATGGTTACAAAATTTCAATGCCATGCATGTGAAATTGACAGAGATAAGCTCGGACAAACTAAATGACACAGACCCCCCCATGTTGTACAATACAGATAGCTAAGTTCCTGAAAACAGAGATGTGAAACTAGCCAAGTGTTGGAAACATTCACTCACCTTTGCCTCGTTTGTAGTTGGTGGTTTCTGGGGAAACTGAACCTCTGTGGCCTTCAGTATTGTGTTCTCCTCCAGTATAGCAGCTTGTGACAAGTTGTGTCCAAATGGCTGCACAACACACACAATAAGTCAATTACCAACATACAACAACGACTTCTGTTTCAGCCGAATGTACGTGACTTTTTAACTGGGATTCAGAAGATGCCATGAGTAATTTCTTACATTAACAATTGTATATTAACTACTCGGCCAGGCTGGGATAGATAGTACATACGTGGGTGCTCACACAGGAATTATTATTCACCAATGTATTGATATTTGCATTTATGCGCATACATGCACACATAGTATTATTTGTATCAGTGTATGTGCATACAAGTTGGTGTGAATATACAGATACATACCTTTTTCCCAAAGAGACACTGGTAAAAAATGACTCCGACAGACCAGACATCAACCTTGGACGAGATCTTTGGTGGATCTTTCCCCACAACAAAGCACTCCGGTGGCAGATACCTAGCAACAGCACAAACACTGTTACCATGGAAACACTCATAGCAACAGCACACAGTTACCGTGGCACATCACACCATTGCAACAGGCCTACCAACAGGGTCAAACAACAGAAACAAAGTTGCCATAACAAAATGCCTAGTAACAGCACAGTTACCTCGGATATGTACCTAGCAACAGCACAAACCCAGTTACCACAGCAACATACCTAGCCAAGCAACAGCACAATCAGTTACCATGGATAAGTACCTAACAACAGCCCATATATTCTGGACTCTCGTAATACTGGTGGCCAGCAATTAAGACAAAGTACAAATCCACATTTCCCCAGGTAGATCAGGGCTGATGTTTAGCAGTTCGTCTGTTCTCAAGGATGCTTAAGTCTTTGTAAACACGCAATGCCTAACGCCCATACATCCTACATACTGGTTCATAGACTTACCAGTAGGTGCCAGCACCTTGTGACGTCAGGTCCATGCCGTTATCAGGATTGTAACTGTCGTTATCCATGATTTTGCTAAGACCAAAATCTGTGATTTTGATCTCGCCGCTCACAGAACCCGTTCCGAGGAGAATGTTACCTGGCCGGACACAAGGGTGGTTAACAAGGGTGGTTAACATACACAACATCCACTCAATTACATAGCAATTATTTACAATTGTCAACATTGACCTATTCGTACAAAGCGTATGAAAGGGGGCTAAGACCTGTGTATTAATTATAAAAAGTCGTATGAAAAGGGGCTAAGACCTGTGTACTAATTATAAAAATTTGTATGCGAATTGTGTATCTAGTGATTGTAATGATTACAATGATGGTTGTTATTATACGTTCTTCATTATGACGGTTGTTATTATATGTTCTTTATTATGACGGTTGTTGTTCTTTATTATGACGGTTATTACATGTTCTTTATCATGACAGTTGTTATTACATGTTCTTTATCATGACAGTTGTTATTACATGTTCTTTATTATGACGGTTATTACATGTTCTTTATCATGACAGTTGTTATTACATGTTCTTTATCATGACAGTTGTTATTACATGTTCTTTATTATGACGGTTATTACATGTTCTTTATCATGACAGTTGTTATTACATGTTCTTTATCATGACAGTTGTTATTACATGTTCTTTATTATGACAGTTGTTATTACATGTTCTTCATTATGACGGTTGTTATTATATGTTCTTTATTATGACGGTTGTTGTTCTTTATTATGACGGTTATTACATGTTCTTTATCATGACAGTTGTTATTACATGTTCTTTATCATGACGGTTGTTATTACATGTTCTTTATCATGACAGTTGTTATTACATGTTCTTTATCATGACAGTTGTTATTACATGTTCTTTATTATGACGGTTATTACATGTTCTTTATCATGACAGTTGTTATTACATGTTCTTTATCATGACAGTTGTTATTACATGTTCTTTATTATGACAGTTGTTATTACATGTTCTTCATTATGACGGTTGTTATTATATGTTCTTTATTATGACGGTTGTTGTTCTTTATTATGACGGTTATTACATGTTCTTTATCATGACGGTTGTTATTACATGTTCTTTATCATGACAGTTGTTATTACATGTTCTTTATCATGACAGTTGTTATTACATGTTCTTTATCATGACAGTTGTTATTACATGTTCTTTATCATGACAGTTGTTATTACATGTTCTTTATCATGATGGTTGTTATTACATGTTCTTTATCATGACGGTTGTTATTACATGTTCTTTATTATGATGGTTGTCATTATATGTTCTTTGCATGCTATTACATACCTACACATATTTCAATCTAAAAATACTACATTAATGTTTATCATTCTCACTGACTATAAACACGTTTCTTTACAAGGAAGTTATCTTTTGTGCATCCTTCTTAACAATTAATACACATCTTTACATAGGAAAAGAGCAAAACCTATGAAACTAAATTCTCTAACATATCTTTCCAACCATAATAGCACTAATACGTTGCTAACAAAATATTCTCAATATATAAACAACAGAGGCGAAGATGGCGAAGTAGACTCACCTGGCTTGAGGTCATAGTGTATGACTGGGGGGTTTATTTGGTTGAGATATCGCAGGGCGCTGACAGTCTGTACAATGATAGAACGCGCCTCCTTCTCAGGGATACTTTTGTTCTGCTTCAGGTAGAAGTCTAGGTCGTTGCCATCACAGTACTCGAGAACTGTGCAGAACCTGAAACATCACACTCGGTTTATCTGCTATGCAGAACCAGAAACATCAAACTCTCTTTATCTACTAAATACAACTTGAATTTGAAACATGACACTTGGTTTGTCTATAATTCAGAACCTGAAGCATCACACTTGGTTTATCACCATACAGAACTTGAATCAACACAAATCGGTTTACTTACTGTACATCCAACATCACTGACTTTAGCATTACCCAGAACGGCTTCACCAGCTAAAAGGCAGTAATGTTTACACAGTAATATTTGGCGCAAGAAGGGGTGCAACTTACGAGTTGTTGTCTATCTCGAAGACGTCAAAGAGCCGTACAATCCTTGCCTGTTCCAGCTTCTTGTGGATGTTGTACTCCCTCAATGCGTGTCTACATCCACGATACATCATTGTATGACACAAAACACTCATTCAAATACATGAAAGCTTTATACTTAATACAAAGTGTGACTCACAACTTACAAGAGATGTATACATACATAGTGCCTTGTGTCACTAAATGCGTATACTAAACTTAACACAAAATTTTACACACAAAGAATGCTTACGTCTCATACAAAGTTTGCTTTATAAAGGGTGTCGAGTAGAGAAGTCAAACGCAGCAAGGATGTTATTAAAGCTTGTCGCAACACATGTGATGCAACACTCACTTGATGTAGTTCGCCTTCTTATCATCCTTCCACTCTTTGTTCAGCTGGTGGATCTTACATGCGACGTATCTCTGCTCCTGCAGGTCAAAGCCCTACAGCATACCAATGTCACCAACATCAACTCATTAGACACACTACCGTCAACTCAACAGACACACCACCGTCCACCCAAAAGACACATCACCATCCACTCAATGGACACACCACCGTCCACTCAATAGACACCAATGACCACCCAATAGACACACCACCGTCCACTCAATAGACACACCAATGTCCACTCAATAGACACACCACCGTCAACTCAATAGACACACCACCGTCCACTCAATAGACACACCAATGACCACCCAATAGACACACCACCGTCCACTCAATAGACACACCAATGTCCACTCAATAGACACACCACCGTCAACTCAATAGACACACCACCGTCCACTCAATAGACACACCAATGACCACCCAATAGACACACCACCGTCCACTCAATAGACACACCAATGTCCACTCAATAGACACACCACCGTCAACTCAATAGACACACCACCGTCCACTCAATAGACACACCAATGACCACCCAATAGACACACTACCGTCCACTCAATGGACACATCAATGTCCAATCGATAGCTACACCAACGTGCACTCACTAATGTGCAATGCACACACCTCATGGTAAGAATTTTGAAGTGGCAACATTGACTCGGGGCATAATTATTTCCTACAAACTTGTCAAAAGAAAGAGATGACAAAGACAGTGACTGAGATGACTCTGTGACGAGAGATTTTGCAGAATTAGTGCAGGAACAGAGAATGTGGCGAGTTGAGAATTACAGCAGATACAGCCACGAAACAGGACCCGTGACAGAAGACGGACAACAAAAAGAGGAGCCGTATTGATGCCAGCGTCACCCCAGATTTCATAGAAAAAATTAACAGGCGTAAGTAGCATGATACTAGCATTGTGTGTGTATGTTTGACAGCTGGTACATGCGTGTATGTTCACGTGTCAATGCTCACCTTGTGTACCTCACTGAAGCCTCCCTTGCCCAACAGAGATAGCAGAAGATACCTATCGTTGAGCACAGGATGGTGGTTAAACCTACAACACACGTCAGACGCATTACAACACCTGCCAACGTCACACAACAAACATACAGAGGATGCTTAGTTTTAATATGGGTTACGCATTTAAATTTGTTTCCATTTCTGGTGCAAATTGTCTGTATTTGTAGTGTAAGTGTTTTAAAATGGCACTGATTTATTGGTTGGCTGGTCAATTGAATGGTGTAGTCGCAGACTCACAGTTGACGAAGATAAAATAAAAACTGGAGAACAACCAAGTGTTGTGAAGGTTCAACAAATTGGGATAATCAAAAGAAATAAGTGAGTACTTATGTATGAACATTTCTTCACTTTACAAGATGTAATGAGATTGTCAACCAAAGTAAAAACGCAGCGACTGATCAAGAGGTCAACCATCTGTGTAATGTGAGATATCTACCATTAAAAAAAAATTCTAATTCAAATCAGCAGATAATATTTCTCCCATTTAAATTATCACACTTTACAGGGTCCCGGTATCCTGTTGCCCATATGTGGATGCACAGGTCGCTTGCCTGACGATATGGCTGTACCCAGGAACCACGTAAAAGGGGGGTACACACATATATGCTTATTTGAATGTAAAACCCGACATATATTTTCGCGTCTCAGATGTTTGTTAAACATATTTTCGCATCTCAGATATTTGTTACGCATACCGTATGCTTAACAGAACGAATATGGTAATTATGATTTTTTTTAAATATATGAAAATATAAAGAAAAAAAAAGTATGTTATAAAAATAAACACAGGACACTACAAGCGATAGAGGCCTTACCTAGAGTTGTCCTCGTTGTGTATGCGTTTGAGTTCGCGAATGTGCAGGTTTCTCTCGCGCTCCAGTTTCTCCATCTCTGCCTGTAGGTCTGTCTCCTCCTTGCGTAGTCCCGCCTGCCTCAGCTTCAAGATCTCATCTTGTTCGTAGTATTCTGCCAACGTCAGACTGAAACACAGGGTTATTTTACTTTGACAGTAGAAGTGATTACAAGGGGAATTAGCTAAAAAATGTTGTTTGACCAGTATATAATTTTCTTTGACCAATATGTAATTTTCTCTGACTAAAACATAACTGCTCTAACCAAAACTACAACAACCAAGTATGTTTTTATAGCAGCCTTCTACAACCTAATCTACTGTACAGCTATCCAATGCCCACTTTTTTTATGTAAAATTGAAATTAATATTTAAATTATAAAATAATTTTGGAGCTTTGCAATTCACATTTTATAAAACATAAACATTCTTTGACACGTGTTTCTGCTCAGACAATCACTAATAATTCCATAGCGTCAGTAACTGCCGAGACAACACTCTCATGGCCCTTACTCCATCATCAGAGCAAGTTTTTGGTAGCAGTTAATGCACCACTTGTAAAAACAAATCTGTTTTGTTTATTCACATATTTTTACTTGTTAACTTGCACAGCATATAAGATATATAAATACTACCTAGTCACTCGTCACTGAAGTGTAGCTACAATAATAGAAAAAGAACTAGGTTGTAAATGTATTCCCTCACCATTACAATCCTTCATTTTGGACAACTTCAAATTCTGATCGTCGAAGTGAAACACTGCAATAAAACAACTCACGGTTTTTCTGCCGGTCGGACAAAGCCATCCGCTTCCTTGTTGACCTTTGGTCTCTTCGACTCAGCTGCACCGGCCATCGGTGGTTTCCGTTTACTCAAGATCTTCCTCTGTCTCTCTATCTCTTCCCTGTCTTGCGCTGTCTTCTCTTGTTGCCTAGCAACAAACAAAGTTGGGTATTTTTTACGTAACAACTAAAAAGCATTCTCTATCTCTTCCCTGTCTTGCACCGTCTTCTCTTGCTTAGCAACAAACAAAGCTGGGTATTTTTAACACAAGTAAAAAGCATTTAATCCGACATTATAATATACAGGAATTTTCACTAAATGCTGTCAAATCATTTGTTTATTGAATGATGTATTTTCAACAGAAAGCACAGTGTACAATATACAAATTAAAATACTTGCCCCAAAGTATACAAAACGTGAATTACTATCTTTTCTAAGGCAAAAAAGTTTATCCTTAAAAAATCAAACTAATGTATCTGCGAACTAATTCAACATAGCGTAAATTCTGTATTTGTAGCCGCACCCCTAATTAAAGCTGCACCCCGACTTTTGACCTAAACCCTGACTTTCCTGCGCGCAGTTTGTTACAGGCAAAAACCTTATTTAAAGCCGCACCTGGATTTTGAGCTACAACCATTTTAGCACTGCGTGTGACATATTTCCGTAGTGCACACAATGAGGAAAAAATTAAGTAGTTCCATAAAAATGTTATAATTTTGCTATTAATTATCATAAATGAATGAATAAGGTATAATTTTATTGGTAAAAGACTTGATTATAATGCATTGATTATAACTACATAACTTTTTATATTATCAATGGAATAATACTATAAATGAATGTTGTCAAAATGGAAAACAAAAATAAACAAATTTCACCATGCTACCAGAACATAACTGGGTGGTTGAATGTCCATACATCCAGTAAACAAAGCGCAGCCATGCATTTAAGCTATACGGTAAAGCTAGAATTATTCAAATATTTTGAGGTTTTATTTTATGCCATTTTATATAGAATCATGTATAAAGTCGATGTTATAAATGCACTGAAAAGACTAGAGCTGGTTCAGTGTAGTTGTACCAGTTGCATTGACTTCAAAGGTGTTTGATTGACAGCTAGTAATTACAATGTAATAATTGCAGTGGACACACTGCAGTGGGAGAATGGAGTGAGAAAGGATGTAATCTTGTAGTTTGGCCTATTTCTTCCAGTTCCAGACAGTTGACCCAGGCACTTGGGATTATAACACTGTATCTTGTACCAGGGCAAGTGCAATTTACTTCAGTGCAAAGGGTCACTTGTAATGGTGTTGTGTTGACAATCAGGTGAAGCCTGGCTTCAGTAAAGCTAAGGTGTGAACAATGTGCTTGGAACTGGGGTTAAGACATCAACACCTAATAGCAAGAGCAAGCAGACATTTGTTACAGTTGTTGTCTGCTAATGTGGGACAGTTGCCAAGAACACCGGATGCCATCATATTCAAATTTCAAAGATGTTTGTGCGCGGCCACAGTCCATGATGCCGACAGCCCGGACACGGATACGCGGGATGACACCACCATGCCATTAAAGGCAGCGTTCTTTGATAGCGACAATGAAAGTGACTTTGGAGGATTTTATTTGTGCAATGGATGATGCCATCATATTTGGAGATGTTTGTCCGGTGCGTGCAGCACGGATACATGGAATGACACCGCCGGAACAGCAAGGCATTCTTCAACGGTGACGATGAAAATGACTTTGATGACGATGGATTTTAATGTTTTCACATGTTTTGATCTTTGTTTCTGAACACTTTATGGACACAGGTTTTTATGTGTTATGTGATTATTTTTTTGCATCAGTGGCAGTTGTAATACAATGTTTTATTGATACATCCAACTTCATTTTTTTCGGTAAGTTTTTCACTTATTATAAATGTTACTACTGACAACCCGGCGAGCCAATTTTCACAATATTGTTGGGCAAATTACTATCAGACATGGGGGCAAATACACTGAAAAGTATTTAAATGCAAATGCAAATACTTTTGACATTTTAAATGCAAATTCAACTACATTTGGTTTATGTCAAATGCAAATACTTTTCAAAAGTATTTCAAATATTTTTCTAATTCTCTTGACGTCCGCGTGCTCGTGCACAATAAATAATGACTAAAAAGAGCTATATTTGACCACTGTTTATCCAGAATTAAGGGAGTTCATTGAGTCAATAGTACCACGCTATAATTGGTCACACATTGTTAAATTTTCCCCCTGTGACAGGTTAATCCTGTTTTCCATTTCCTGTGCCCACTGGTGCACTGTCTTCCAATTAAATTAGATTAAACCACCCACTGTTAATAAAATGCTTCCTAACCTGACCCTGTGGCAGGCCAGCTGATACACTGATCATCCATCTGATAATGACCAAGTTAAAGCTGAGTTAATACTCAAAGCATGCAACTGGCTGCAGGTGTTCAGCTAATAATAGAGCTATAGGAAGGCCAGTTTTCTCTCAAGGAATGTCATGCCTCGGTGATCACATAAGTAACATGAGTGACCTGTATCAACTGCCTATACCAAGCAACAATTTAATTAAGCACAGCTGTGATAACAGTTTTCATTGACATAATTAAATGCTATAAGTATTTGATTTTTCAAATTCTTTTAAAATGTATTTAAATGCAAATAGTTTTGGCTCCAAATTTTCAAATGCAAATACTGGATCAGTCGCATTTAAATGTATTTAAATGCAAATGCATTCGCCCCCATGTCTGATTATTATATTTAAAGCCGCACCCCAACTTTGCCGTCATCGTTATCATTTCAGCTACACACTACTGTAATTAAAGCCGCGGCTACAAATACAGAATTTATGATACTTGCATTAATTCCATAACTGATTTGCTTCAATTGTTATACAACATTCGAAGCAGTAATCGCACAGGTGTAACATTTTATTTATGTTTATTCCAACACAACGGTACTTACTTAACGAGATCAGTGAATGCGAAGCCGTCGACCCAGTTCTCTACAAACTGCGCCCCCTGGCGTTGAGTGACAAACTGTCCAAGTCTGAGTCGATTCTCCATGCACTTCTGTCGGGCGGCCTTCTTCTCCAGGTTACTCTAGACAGGGACAGAGTAATGGTAACATGAGTTAACACGCATATGAAATATATTGTCCACGGCTCCAAGATTCCATTAGACAGCAAGACATAAACTTACTTTGGAGCAAACATTGAAACATCCATGACATCAGTGCGTGAACAAGATCCGCTGTAGATGGATCGAAACGTTGAAACATACGTGACATCTGTGCGAGAACAAGACCCGCTGTAGATGGATTGAAACGTTGAAACATCCATGACATCAGTGGGTGAACAAGATCCGCTGTAGATGGATCGAAACGTTGAAACATACATGACATCAGTGCGTGAACAAGACCCGCTGTAGATGGATCGAAACGTTGAAACATACATGACATCAGTACGTGAACAAGACCCGCTGTAGATGGATTGAAACGTTGAAACATACATGACATCAGTGCGTGAACAAGACCCGCTGTAGATGGATCGAAACGTTGAAACATACATGACATCAGTGGGTGAACAAGACCCGCTGTAGATGGATTGAAACGTTGAAACATACATGACATCAGTGCGTGAACAAGACCCGCTGTAGATGGATTGAAATGTTGAAACATACATGACATCAGTGGGTGAACAAGATCCGCTGTAGATGGATCGAAACGTTGAAACATACAAGACATCAGTGCGTGAACAAGACCCGCTGTAGATGGATCGAAACGTTGAAACATACATGACATCAGTGTGTGAACAAGATCCGCTGTAGATGGATCGAAACGTTGAAACATACATGACATCAGTGTGTGAACAAGATCCGCTGTAGATGGATCGAAACGTTGAAACATACATGACATCAGTGCGTGAACAAGATCCGCTGTAGATGGATCGAAACGTTGAAACATACATGACATCAGTGCGTGAACAAGACCCGCTGTAGATGGATCGAAACGTTGAAACATACATGACATCAGTGGGTGAACAAGATCCGCTGTAGATGGATCGAAACGTTGAAACATACATGACATCAGTGCGTGAACAAGACCCGCTGTAGATGGATCGAAACGTTGAAACATACATGACATCAGTGTGTGAACAAGATCCGCTGTAGATGGATCGAAACGTTGAAACATACATGACATCAGTGGGTGAACAAGATCCGCTGTAGATGGATCGAAACGTTGAAACATACATGACATCAGTGGGTGAACAAGATCCGCTGTAGATGGATCGAAACGTTGAAACATACATGACATCAGTGCGTGAACAAGACCCGCTGTAGATGGATCGAAACGTTGAAACATACATGACATCAGTGGGTGAACAAGATCCGCTGTAGATGGATCGAAACGTTGAAACATACAGACATCAGTGCGTGAACAAGATCCGCTGTAGATGGAAACGACATTGAAACATACATGACATCAAGATCCGCTGTAGATGGATCGAAACGTTGAAACATACATGACATCAGTGGTGAACAAGATCCGCTGTAGATGGATCGAAACGTTGAAACATACATGACATCAGTGGGTGAACAAGATCCGCTGTAGATGGATCGAAACGTTGAAACATACAAGACATCAGTGCGTGAACAAGACCCGCTGTAGATGGATCGAAACGTTGAAACATACATGACATCAGTGTGTGAACAAGATCCGCTGTAGATGGATCGAAACGTTGAAACATACATGACATCAGTGTGTGAACAAGATCCGCTGTAGATGGATCGAAACGTTGAAACATACATGACATCAGTGCGTGAACAAGATCCGCTGTAGATGGATCGAAACGTTGAAACATACATGACATCAGTGCGTGAACAAGACCCGCTGTAGATGGATCGAAACGTTGAAACATACATGACATCAGTGGGTGAACAAGACCCGCTGTAGATGGATTGAAACGTTGAAACATACATGACATCAGTGCGTGAACAAGACCCGCTGTAGATGGATCGAAACGTTGAAACATACATGACATCAGTGTGTGAACAAGATCCGCTGTAGATGGATCGAAACGTTGCATATGTTTCAACATGCTGTATGCTGCTTAAACCACGCAGTGCGAGTCTTTCAGAATCACCCATGTTTTATGACAGCATGATGCACACTCGTGTCGGCTTATCAGAATTAAGCCCTTTTTATACCTCATAGTGTCTCGGGCAGAAAGTGTTGTAACAATTTTCATTTCCTTCACGTGCAACTGACCCGCAAACATTTTGTATCTATGGATAGCTGACACATTTTTTAAGATTGTGTATATTTATTCATGAGCAGATTCAATGACAGCTACTCATAATCTAGCTTACAAAACAAGTAAAGTCTACACCCAGCACAGGTGATATCGATGGAAAGCTCTGTCATTGGCCGATCTGCCAAAAATGACATCAGTCAGCGAATCAGAACCATGGTTTCAAATGCAGTGTCATCAGCCCTCCAAAGCGAAAGTCAAAAACAAAATGGCAGAGCGGTGTTCGGCAACTTATCCACTTTCAAAGTTTACATCGTCAACATTTTGACAAAATGCCTGACAGTATTCATAATTAAGGTTATCATACTAGTTCAGATAGATAAGAACGACTTTGGGGTGTTTTTGAGCGGGTTGGTTGTAGCGGTAAGGAGTGTGGTAGTGATCAGCCTGCTTGAATCGGCCTATTTTTATGTAAAAAAATCATAAAAATAAAAGTTCTCAACGATTTGTTTCATTTTTGTGTTTTTTGGCAGCTAACATATATGGCTACATTTGTCTCACTGGATATAGGGCGTACAGCCACTCAGTAATTATCTGGCAGCACAATGAAATGTGTTTTTAAAATATTTTTTATGAAGTTCAGATAGTAATATCCCCATGATTTTAGAATGTGATATAGTTATTATGATTGTATTACAATAAATCATTCATTTATCAATAAAATGATATCTCATTCATATTGTTATGACAAATATTAGCAAAGTTGATTTTTATAGGAACAGTATGCTAGAGGATTTTCAGTGGTCACTTCTAGGGTTAAGATCAAAACATTGACAATTCCAGACACATTGTAGGCATTTGTCACCATATGTCTGCTAGTTTTCTGGCTTAAGGTGAAAGATAGTCTGGTATTAGGGGTAGCACGTGTCAGCAAATGCGTGAGATAATATCTCGACAACCAGACTGGCATTTCTTTAAAAAAAATTGAGAGCATTCAGTATTAGACTGGAAAGACAGCCATTTATGCAATTAATTGTCAGCTCTTCTGCATAGTAACCAGAGATAGGAAACAGGTCCAGATGATTTTATGGGAAGTCTCGTATTAAAACGTAAACTTTTTGCATTTCTTTTTTGACTGCTACGACCTACTGAGACACATACAGGCATCAAAACGTGGCCTCTAAAATACGGAAACACTGAAATTAACAATACAGTGATGTGGCTTTTGTAGTTACCTTTTCAATGAGTAGTTTCTTGGTCATGCTGACACACTTTAGGATCGTCTCTTTCTGTTTCTCCAACTGTTTCTCGTGAGCTGCTAGTCGCTTACGAAGCTCCTCGTTTTGCTGCAAACAAAACAAACATAAATGCATCCAAGCCATAAACTATCAGGCTTTGATTTTCCTGCGAATCTCCAAATATCTGAGTCCAAATATGAGTAGTCATAACTTAAGGTATTAAAACTATAGGCGGGATTGGAATATGAATAGTGGTGGGACAAACCAGAAAAAACGTAACTAACTAGGCTGGGGCCTATTTATGGAAAACAGGGAAATCATATGTTCGAAACTAAGAAAAGAAATATTCTCACCATCTCAAGATCTTTGATGGTGGCATGTCTTTTTGAGAGGTCCATGGCACACTTCACTTCCAAGTTCTTCAGCTGGACACAAGTCATGTCCGTCTGGCAACACAGATGTCTGTCAGTCAGTCACCACAAGCATCAGACTTGAGACAAATACTCTTAAAATTTAAAACTTTAAATGTATTCAGATACAAAAATCAAACACTTTTAAAAGTATTCATTTGAATGCAAAAGTTGAATCCTTGCAAAACATGAATGTTAATACTTTCAAGTGTTTAATTTTTATACATGATTTTTTGAAAAAAGTATCTGAATACTTAAATATGAATACATTAATTTAAAGAATAAAAATACTATCATATGAATACCTGAAAAAAAGGATATAAGTATAACTGTTTTTAACACAAACAAAACCAATATATGTAATAAATGTGTAATAACTAATACTTCTTTTTTTGCATTATTAATAAGAAGAATTTGCAGTTAAAGTGCTATACACAACACTGCATCAATATAATTTATGTCTAATTACTTGGCATTCCATTCATATTCTCTTTGTTTGGAGAACAAGTCTTAGCCCATAGAAGTATTACGTAGGCCACAGTGATCAAATAAGATCTGCAAAGCACCTGTAATTATGTAAAATAGACCTCTTGCATGTCAGCAAGGTGAGTCTACATGACACTGTCACACACCACTAAAGTGTACAAGTTGTCTGTGTCTGACCTGGTTCACCTGGTCTTCTAAGCAAGTCTTAACTGGCAAGCCCCATTGTATGCTGAGCTTAATTGCAGTGTCAGTAGACTAGAATAGGGTGTGCTGTAGGCAGCTGCACACCTTTTCAACTGGTACAAAAGAAGCCATGAGCCTTACAACTGCAAAGTTAAGATTACAAAATTATGCTGTGCTTTTTAGAATAAAATAAGATAAACTACTGAAAAAGTGCATTTCTACACAACATAATACACACACAGTGACATTTATTTTATCTGTGTTTCATTATAAACATATAATAATATATTTATATAATAAATTCAAATGAGAACATTTAATTACACATTCTGTTAAACCAAAATTAATTGATCAACGTTTGTGTTAGATTAACCTCACATATGAATACAACTAAACTAGCTACAGTCATACACATACATGAGAGTTGGTTCTAAAGTAAGCCAACCGTTGGACTGACTGTCCAGACATCAACTAACTTGATCTACATGAGGCCAGTCAGTCACCCAGTCATAAACAACAGCAGACATTACTAGACAATAGACAGGAAGACTCCTTTATCAAATGGACTGTCAGCTCTGCACTGTTAGGTCCCTGTAAATAGCCAAGGTGCACATGCCTGCCAGGAATGTCTTCATGCAGGTGTCACTACACTTGGCCTGTTTGATGACATTCACTGTTTACTATCTATATACTGAGCTATGTATTAATATTCTAACTTTAGATCATTGTTTGCATGTCTTCAATACTGGGCAATAAAAACAGGACTTCAGCATCACTAAATAAAAGGGCAAGAAAATGCCCAAAAGATGTTTAACAGTAAAGCATAAAACCTGATTACATGGTTTCCATTATGCACGATTTACTAAATACTAATATAACTTATGCTGACAAAAATGTTTTGTGTACAGTTCAAGCAGTTTTTTTGTAAACAAACTTGAGAAAATGTTTTATCTGAGAAAGCACTGGTGGAAATCATAAATTAAGCAATTTCAAAACTTTTTCAATTATCCATAAACCATTCAGACAGTAAAAAAATTCCTACCATTTCAAATTCTCACGATCATAGATTCCTTATCAACAACACCACTGGTCATAGAGTTCTACTGTGTTGTAGTTGCATTCAGGTATAATTGTATATATAAAAACCGGTCGCCCAGTATTCAAGACGTGCACAACTGCATCTCCTCTGGGATGCTGAGGTCCCTCTCCTCTGGGATGCTGAGGTCCTCTCGCCTCGTTCTGTCATTTGTTACCTTGGAGCACTGGTCTCTGATATACCAACTGGTGACGTGTTTCAGAAAACACAATAGTTATTTACTTATAAAGTAAAAAAGGTAAGTTCTTATATAGCGCAGTATCCTGTCCTCAGGATTTACACTTTACTCTCTGGCAGACCTGTTCAATTGAACACCATCTTGACTTCTCTGGGAAGCATCAACGCTGCAATTAATGTGGGAAGATGATTTGTATACAAATATTCACCACTATCTATAGCCAGGTACTCATTCATACAGTTGAGTGAACTGGAGCTGCATAGAGTGAACGAACTTGCCCAAGGTTCGACACCGCAGCACAGGATTCGAACCCGGGTTCTCTCGGTCGAGAGTCTAAAGCTCTAGCCACTGCACTCCATAAAAACAGTTGCTTATGAGTTTTCAAAATAAACAGAAACCTAAGTCTAACCTCACTTTAACGATGACAAAGTGGTATGATGTTGCTGGCGCTACCTTGTTGGTACTTTCTAGATACCAATTATTTGCATGTTAGCCGTAAGATGGCATTACGTTTCTGTCAGTTTCGTTTTATTCTCAGTTGGACGTTCTAACGACGCAGAGGAATGGTCAAAATAACGCGATGTAACCGTATGTAGCCACAAGGATAGGTCAGAAGAATGAAGAGCTCCTGGATGTCCGACTTAACGTCTTCGGGAACATCTTAATCCCTTACTTTACTGTAGGGCTCGAAGTATGTTGGCGTTGCACCGTTGCATCCCTGCCCGGACATTGGCAAAGCACGTGGTTTTGAATTATTTGAGTGCCGATTCAGCGCGGTATCAGCACATAGGGTTTCCTGCATTGTCCAAGGGTATTATTTTATCCAGTTGCATATGTGTGACGTGTATGGAATTTGTGCGTCTGTCCACCTCTCACAGCTTGTGCTAATTATGTCTTATGACAAATTAATAGACGAGCACCCAAGTCCTTGCGCACAGCGCGTCTATTGGGGATAATTTTGTATATCCAGTGTGATTCTAAGCCCTGTGGGGTTTCGTCAAGATACCCTGCCAAATACCTGTACTTGCTGAGAGTTGCTGCGTGGCGACATGTTTGCCATGCTGCGGTTATGTTGGGCCACTCCGGGACTCGCTGGTGGCATGTCTATGTGGTTCAAGTACGTAGGCGGTGTCACCGTCTGACCAAATCCTTGTGGAGACTGCGGATACTAAAACACAAAAAACACAGTACAACAAATGTTGAAGCTGTACAAAATAATGACAATCAGGTATCATTTTATGGTCAACTGTGAATTTGTTGATACTATTTACTTTTATCGTTATTTTACGAGAGTATACTGCACACATAATTAGTATTGGTGCCAAGTTGTTTTTTGAAACTACATTCATGGCTATATATGGTTACGTGCAGTTATCAAATTAGCCCTGTACATATACCTTACACTGCAGATATCCAACACACTACACATATATCACACACTACACATATACCACACATTGCACATATACCACACATTGCACATATACCACACATTGCACATATACCACACATTGCACATATACCACACACTACACATATACCACACACATACCACACACTACACATATACCACACACTACACATATACCACACACTACACATATACCACACACTACACATATACAACTCACTACACATACCACACACTACACATATACCACACACATACCACATACTACACATATACAACACACTACACATATACCACACACTACACATATACCACACACTACACATATCCAACTCACTACACATACCACACACTACACATATACCACACACATACCACACACTACACATATACAACACACTACACATATACCACACACTACACATATCCAACTCACTACACATACCACACACTACACATATACCACACACATACCACACACTACACATATACCACACACTACACATATACCACACACTACACATATACCACACACTACACATATCCAACTCACTACACATATACCACACACATACCACACACTACACATATACCACACACTACACATATACCACACACTACACATATACCACACACTACACACATACCACACACTACACATACCACACACTACACATATACCACACACATACCACACACTACACATATACCACACACTACACATATCCAACTCACTACACATACCACATACCACACATATACCACACATATACCACACACTACACATATCCAACACACTTCACATATACAACACACTACACATATACAACACACTTCACATATACAACACACTACACATATACAACACACTACACATAAAGGTGTATATCACACGTTGAAAACACACCATACACTGCAAATATATCATACACTAAACTGTGCAAATTTGTATGTGAGAACATTTGTAAGACTATCAGGGCTGCCTACCTGACAAAAACAATTTCCCCCCCTCCCGTTGCATCACCCCATTGCATCCCACCCTGCTCCCTGTCGACAAGGTTGCCAATCAAACCTTTCTCTGAAGTAGATACAGTGACAAGCCCAGCCTGTTCACAGTGCTTGGGAATCCAGGAAGTTACTAATTTAATCATCAAAAGTAGATATACTTTGTTTCAACATAATTATTGTGTTGCTACACTGTAACTCCTGTCAGCAGTTAAGGTCGTAGGTTAGCACTTCAAAGGGATGATTGTTTAGCAACATCCAATAAGTTACATTTTGTTAATTACAGCTGTCAAAGTGCATGCATGGCCAGACATGCCCAAGTGTTTACGTCTGTAGAGCATCACCATGGGAAAGACAGTGCCAGTAAATAGCCAATAATCATCCAACGAGCTTCTAAATTTACAACACACAGCAGGAAACATTATAATTATTACAAACAGTCAATGACAAAGTTAAATTGTTGTATTCAAATAAAAAATGGGCCTAGAGGCCCCGAAGTCCTTTGGACTATATTGTGAATTTGTAATTATTAATGAAATGTTTTATGGTGAATCATAGTTACAGATCATTAAGAGTTATGATGGAAGTAGTGTACTGTTTAGTAGCTCTCTAGACTATGTGCATGCCAGTGAAGATACACCTGGAAATAAAGTATTTCGAGTTGACCATTTCGTGAATATTGTATATATTAGTTAATGTGTTATTAAAAAATACTGTCAGATTTTATCCTGATACTCTACTATTTAGGACGATTTCCAGTGGTTATAGAAACCTTGCAGGAGAGTTGGTGAGCTACAATCTCGCATGTAGCACAATAAATTAAGAAAATGCACACGCATTATCTGTTCTCATTTTGCCCCTACCACCCTCCCCCAGAATGGAAAAAAGAAAGAGATGAACTATGATAAAACTTTATTTGTTAACAAGGTGCATATGCATAGCATGCATTTTGACTTAAAAACAGTAGTAATGACAGTTAAAAACAGTAGTAACGACATAATACTGATATAACTGGAGTGAAGGAATAGCGGCAACATGTATAGTAAGACATCTGAATAATATTCCTTATAATTTTTGGCTAAATATGCTTTAACTTTTTCGAGTTTACCTAAGTTATTTTATACCTAAGTTATTTTATTTTAATCCTAGGTCGTATCTTTATATTGCATTGAAAATTATGTCTACTGCTGTTTTAAAGTTCCTCAGGTTCTACCAGTGCAGTAGGGATTCCCATTACACATTAGTTACAGCCCACCATTTGACACAGGTTAAAACCTACATGCAACCGTCCAGTTTAAGTTTAACAGGGGTCTAGTGGGTTAATGCTGTCTGTTGACACAAGCCTCTGCCAGTGACCAATTACAGATTAGTTACAGTTTCTATCAAACAATAGCAGGCAGGTAACCTTAGCTCCAGTGAGGTGGGGTGGGTGTAATACACAATCAATTGGCTCTTGTGTATATGGACACTACCACATGAAATGTATGTGCAAAATTAGAAAACAAGTTATTGAAGAGTTTTTGAAAAAATAGGCAATGTGAAAAATGACCAGTTTTTTGGGCCCTTGGGGGCCCTAAGAACAATTAAATCAAATACAGATTTCTCGTGCATAGTGGCAGTACCCAAGATACGTCCATGCAAATTTAGAGAAAAAGTTACTGAACGGTTTCTGAGATATGGCAGTTAACAGCGGACGCAGTGAAATTTCCGTAACGATTACAGAAAATCTGTAATGGAAGGCAATGCTATATAAACATATGTACAAGGGTGTGAACATCTGTACATGAGTGCTTAAACATTCGTACAAGGGTGTGAACATTGATACAAATGTACAAACATTATGTACAACGGTGAACGAATTACCTCCTGGTGAAGATTTCATGGCGTATCAGAAAAACGGATGCTTCAACATGACGAAATGTCTAATACTTCTTGCGAGGTACAAATCATTACAAGAAATGAGACTGTGATTGAGAAAGAGGAAGAACTTACAGCCATGTGGAAGGTCTGTGGGGACGGAGCCTTGTTCCCCGCTCTACCCGGGCTGTTCCCAGTCTGTAAACATGTCACAGGAACATGACTATACAACCTCTGGTGTGACTGGCATAGAACACCCTACTAAAGGCTGCTCTTTTACGTCGTCAACCCAAGCTCATACAGTCAATGGCAAACTCATTCTCTTCTTCATCTATCCAACAGTTTCTTTATTACATCTCGTGACATCTGCACTGGAGGTTTCTTATCAATATCATTCTCGCAGCAACGTTTAGCTCACATTTATTATTGAATTTTACTGATTGGTTTGCAACTCCATACCAAGAAACGATTGAGTTTTTGCTTGCAAACAAAATGTAAGAATGATTCAACAAGCGTAATAAAATGGATAATTCATGTTCAATAGTTCCTGATATTATGATACATAAAACTGTCTACCGGTAAATACTTTTTGATACACTTGTCTTAATCGCATCATATTTAATTCCATCAGTCCATCGGTACATTGTTACACGCAAAATGGCAATCAACATACTAATAATCTATACTGTAGAGATCTTATATTCATAAGAAATGTGCTTACCTTGAAATACTCTGAGATTTTCTTAGCACTATTATCACTGCGGCCCGCCTTGCCATGCCCTGAACCACAGAGACAACAACACAAACATTACATTACCATGATATCACAACAGCAATCTTAAAAGGAGGCAGTCTTTTCATGTATTCATTAATTTAATCTTCTTAAGACGACTATGATAACTATGGTATGTGAAGTATATTCTGCCAGCCAAACTGTGTTTTGTAAGCACATATAAATAACAACGTTAGTAACTTGGAAGATATGACCCTGGAGCATGTTCAAACAGTAAACAAAACATCCTGTTTGAAAACAAGATTTATTGCAATAATGTCGAGGCGGGGTGAGTTAACCGCAATAGCCGTTGACGTTCAACAATTTCCCATTTTTCCTACGTTCAACACAGCATACATCCTGTTACAAATCACTACGCTGGCTAATTCCAGGTAAAAGACCCGACTGCCTTGCTTTAAACAGAAAATATCATACATGTACACGCTGCCATGCCACATTGCCTTTTGTGATGCCGTCAGATGGTCACATGATCTATCATGTGATCACCACGAGGTTAGCTAGCTTCATAAGTTGTGGCAGCTTCCCCGAAAGCGTTCGTTTATCTTATTTTATCTTAATTTTAATGCATATTTTTTTTTAAAGTTTTCAAATACGTCACTTCTACATATTTTAAAATGACCGACACCGGCAGATTGGGCCGTAAATAGCCGACGGACTCCGGGGCTGACGACCGCAACACTCATGGGATCGCCGACGCAGGAGGGTTGCAGTGTCTGATCAGACACATGCCAACATTCTTCGATGCCGTCAACTTTTCCTTTCTGTCAATGCTGATTTCGTAGTGGAATATAATGTGAGTGCAGCATATTTCTGGTAACTTTATTCTTTCTGAGTAACCCGCTTAGTTGCCTGACCGCAATTCATCTGCTTGTCTGGCCGCCCGCTTACGGCAGCGACAGTTTCATGTACTTGTGTTTAGTTGATCTGGAAACTACCTCCACGAAGTTGTCAGGACACGTAGAGTGCGATATCAACGTCTTGAAGTTTAATTAGTGCCAGACAACGACGATGGTAAAAACTTAGAACTTGTACAATGTGGACAAAGTCAAAATACAGTGTTTTATCGTATAAAAAAGCAGTTTGTTGGCGATTTAGATGATGATTTGTGTAATATATTTAATGAACTTATGCCACGAATGAGATACAATCCTGGAAGAGCTGTGCCATTAGCTTGTGAAAACAATGATGACAATCTTTAGCTTATAAAAATAAATGCCACATTCCCGTTAAGAATGACCTTAGTTAGACTTACAGTTGTGAGTTGATATTTGTTTTGTCTTGAACATTTGTACTCATATTGTACATTAGCCTAAGAATGAACTGTTAGATATAAAAAACAAGTAAGATTTAAAAGCATGAACAAAAGTGACGAGAATCTTGCATATACAAGGGGTAGTTTGTGGAACTCAGATTTGAAATGGTGCTGAAACAGCAGCGACAGCAATGATGACACAACATTTTTGGCCACTGAAATTTGAAGTTGTCACATAAAAGGGTCTAACAAAATATGATTTAAATGTACTACACAGAAATGTTGTTTTCTGGATATGCATAATATGCTTCTACAATGTAAACAAATATAACTGAGTGAAAAATATTGACCCACTCATTGTGGAAATGACCCATAACATTGTGCTGGTATGGGCCAATTGACCCACGGCTATTTTTTTCTAAGAAGATCCCCGCTGACACCATCGTTTCTACTGAAACATCATTACAGTTTCCAAGAATTTGAAGGGGAATTCCACCGACACACACAAAGAAGTAGTAGGACTGGTGACATATGGCATTAATGCCATGTTTTCTTTTGTAGTACATATGTTCACACCAACACCTACTAATTTTCTATGAAGAAAAAAGTAAAGAAATCAACTGATATAATAACCGCCGCCCAAACCTTAAGGCAATTCCAAGTCTAACATCATTAACATAAAACATGTCACAGTCCTTGAATATATCCAAACAGCTAGCTTTGTTTACATGGACACCGTATTGAATCGTTGATTCTCGATTAGCAATGGGTGACATTACAATGTAACCAGCAAGAATCTGAATAACTTCAATAAACAAAACATCCCAAATACCTCTCAGTCTATCAACAACTTTCATGCAAACTCTTTCATGTAACCAATTAGTTCTATTACTTATATAAAGGCAAATGTGTTGTTATGACTGCGATACAACAAAGAAAACATACATCAGACTGACCTGTGAAAACACTGATGTTACGGCTGGCTTCACCTCCCTAACAGACAACTGACTCTTATGGAAATGATGTCATTGTTCCAGCTTCGGTGATAGTAATGAACTGTTTTTATTAGATTTATATGCTACTCTAACTGAAATTGTGTTCAAAGCAACCCTCTTACAGCATCTCAACTCCACGTATAACTTACCACTGCTATTATCATTTGAGTCGTTTGCTACTCTCCGTTTCCGCTTTCGCTCGCCACCAGATGGCGTCCAGACCTTCTCTGGTGTCTGGTCAGAATGCTGCTGGTGTCCCTGGTGGTCGGTGTTGGAGCCACTGCTATGATGAGAGCCCGCTGACAGGTTCGAGTCTGTCTGCTGGGTAGTTGGTAGAGCATCATGTTGAAATCCCTAGCAACACCATAGCAACACCATAGCAACACCATAGCAACACCATAGCAACACCATAGCCACACTGTAAATAGTGGTCTAGAAGCAGACAAGTTTTGTGTACAAAGTTTTAGTACAAGGAAAAACTCTAAGACAATGCTGACCTTGAATTTGACACTTAGCCACACTGTCCTGGCAACTGGCCATTAAAAATTAAACAATTGTTCATGGGTCAAATTAGCAATGCTAGATATCAAAATCTAGATGAGTTGTTCTTCAGTAATGGTGACAGAAAAGGTGAAAACTGGTCAAAATTTCAATCAGCAAATTTGGTTTTGAACTATAACTTTTTGGAAAGTAGAAACATTGTAGTATCTGAATTGCAAAATAAAAAATCACTTGTGTACACGGTCGTTACATAATTTGGATGTAATGAGATGGATCCTTGGGGTATAACCTGCATTACACCGGAACACCATAATCACTGCCATAAGCCTGGAAAAGTTTTATCTGTGTAGTATCGCTTTGTCGTTGTTAATCAATCTTGTTATCAATGCATTCATATGTTTTGTTCATACTTATCCTTCAGTGTGGTACTGTTGTAGGAATGTTCAAGTTGTGACATTGCAGCACAGGTTACGCTGATGACATAACATTTTGTCAGAACATGGATAAGACAAGTTCAGTTAATAACTAACAACATCAGGAGTTGAGAATGGTCTAAAAGAACTGTGTGGCTGGAAGTTATCCCAGGTGAGCTCAGTTTTGGAATATACAATTTGTTTAATCTACTATGTAACCTGTGTTACATGTAACGTCAAAGCAATAAAAACATGGAAAAAGAAAAGACAGTGAAGACCTGAGTTATAAGAACAGTACTGTACAGGGTGGAAATTAAAACACAAGAACCATGAAATGTTTTCATCTCTTTAAGTTTAATAACAAATATTGTTAACGATGCGATAATTTGCATATGAACATTTATCTTAGTGATTCCGCGTAACCTGCGATGCCATTTTCTCCCGTCGCGTTTTAGTCATGTATTGACAGATCGGCTTCAATTCATATTATCATACTCATCAAAGCTGTAAAACTTCAAAATAAGCATGAAAATACAATTTATTGAACTTTCACAACAACACACTGCATTTTAAACTCATCTTTTATCAAATCAGCCTTGCAGAAACCAAAAATGTAGACTACCGAGCGAAAGTGCTCCACGTGTAACCTGTGCATCAGACTGGAATAGCATGTGACGCTGCACTATATTTATAAAACATGTCACAGTCCTTGAATATATCCAAACAGCTAGCTTTGTTTACATGGACATCGTATTGAATCGTTGATTCTCGATTTGCAATGGGTGACATTACAATGTAACCAGCAAGAATCTGAATAACTTCAATAAACAAAACATCCCAAATACCTCTCAGTCTATCAACAACTTTCATGCAAACTCTTTCATGTAACCAATTAGTTCTATTACTTATATAAAGGCAAATGTGTTGTTATGACTGCGATACAACAAAGAAAAACATACATCAGACTGACCTGTGAAAACACTGATGTTACGGCTGGCTTCACCTCCCTAACAGACAACTGACTCTTATGGAAATGATGTCATTGTTCCAGCTTCGGTGATAGTAATGAACTGTTTTTATTAGATTTATATGCTACTCTAACTGAAACTGTGTTCAAAGCAACCCTCTTACAGCATCTCAACTCCATGTTTAACTTACCGCTGCTATTATCATTTGAGTCGTTATGGAAGTTATCCCAACTGAGCTCAGTTTTGGAATATACAATTTGTTTAATCTACTATGTAACCTGTTACATGTGACGTCAAAGCAATAAAAACATGGAAAAAGAAAAGACAGTGAAGACCTGAGTTATAAGAACAGTACAGTACAGGGTGGAAATTAAAACACAAGAACCATGAAACCACTATTTTTGGTCGATGATGTGAGCTCTGAACAGGAATCCCCGTGTAAAATGTCATCACTGCTTTCTGTTCTTAGAAGTCTGCGGAAAAACCCAATGCTGAGGAACAACGCATAGTTTCGGATACAGATCAATTCGCAGGTTATGTCAAACCGACATAACCTGCGCTTCATTTGCGACACCACGCACAAAATCAGACAGCAACATTTACTGGGTACATATATGCTCTCTTGATAATGACAATTTCTTATCCATTTTCATGAAGTTCTGTGGTGGAAAGTACTTTTTTTATCTTAAGTCTAGCGACAGGCACACGATGCTAGCAATGAAATTTCGAACGTGTGACGCCATCGTCGCACATGTTACACATTAAAAGAAAGTAAAATTTCTCAAAGTTAACACTTAACACAAAACATGGTACAAAAGCAAGGTAAACACTTTCAGTTTCAGCAGCACACAATGAGACTCGAGTCTGTAAAGTAAGTCAGTGTCAGCATTCCCACTTTTGACCGCCATTTTGAAATGCAAACACATTTTAATAACGTTTATTACTAAGCCGCTTGGGTCTAGTTACTGATGTGTAGCAATTCCATGATCTGTTTCCTTTACAATGAAAGACAGCAGTTACAAAATGGAACTGAGTGGGCATACCCCCACTTGTCACCATTACTGAAGAACGACTCAAATAAAAGCATGGCCTTGACCTCAAGGTGGCCAAATTTGAGGCATGTTATGTCACTTCAGACACACTTGTCTTATCATGTGATGTAGATGAGCAAAGATAGAGCTTACCCGAGACTCAAAGAATCTTGCTTCCAGGAGTTCACGCTTGCGTGCATCTATCCCAATACGGTCCAGGCTGAAGGCATTGAACGCTTCAACTGAAATACAGATGAGATGATCAGAACATCAATGAAAAATGCCTATTATTCATGATATACACCGAAATGTCAACAATAGGGTTTAGTAGGTTGAACGTTGATTGTTTAACTTGGACTTTCACTTTTGATGCGATACTGCTTTCCCTATTGCTACACAATACACAGCACTCATTGATCACTTTGAGATGTATTGCATGTATACGCGAGTGGACTAGCTGATTCAGAAACAACTCGTCTTGATGTTATTTTACTAGTCCTTACAATAAATGTGCCAGGTACCTTCAATCATACTGTTGTATCATATATGTGACAGTTATGGCACATAGTAAAATTGGTTTTTATTTCATAAAGAAAGCAAACCATTTCTTATTTCAATTAAATGTTCAACTAAATGTGTCATTAATAGAAACAACTACATGTGATTTTGTAGATCTAATTGCACAGTCATCAGAAGAAATGACTAGTTTAATCAAGGGCAACAAACGGCAATGGTGGACAAGGTGATGCCAGGAGAATATGTAGCCTGATGGCGACGAAGGACCGACATTGTCGGACTAGTCACTAAGTTGCATCATTTGGACTATACTTTTCATTAGCATTTCTTTTCCCAAAGCCAACTGAATAATCAGTAATATTACTGGCCTTTGGTAACTTGCTAAAATGCGGGAATGGTGCAACTACGATCAAGATGGGATAGCACGTAACGACGCACATATATACGTCTGTCCATGTCGCTCATGATCGCTAGACGGCACTACCTATCCTATGCTAACCGGATGCAAACAGCCGCCATTTACATTCACCACGTTCAGGAAGTTTCTTATTCGATGGTCGTACAGAATATTTAGCTGCATGTGATAACATGCTACGTAATTGTCTTATTTTGTTTTATTCCATCACAACACCCAACTAGCATATACACTGCGTAAATTAATTCACATAATCAGACTCAGAGTTAGTCTGATGGGACTGCTCCTTTAAACATGGACTAGTCCGGTCACTGAAAGTTGAAACTACTCATCCAGGACGATCGGACGGGCCTTATTTCGCATCCTGCATGCATATAATGTATGCATACAAAATCAAACTTACGTGTGCCAAATTGTTATCGATCGTTTTACCTGATCAATGCTCCTGACAAATGTGACACCGACATACACATGTCATATTTAACAAGATTGCCATCCAGAAAATTACTCTGGATGGCAGGTGGACAAGGAAGCCTTTTGGCTTATCGAGAGTCCAATACTTTTTATCTACATGTATCCCGCCTTTTTAAGGTGTGTCGATTTTATTTTTAAACATATTCACGCTACTAGCACCAACACAATCAGGAGATAATCTGTTCCATTCATTTACAGTCCTTTGTGAGAATGAGAACTTTCTTATATCTAATCTACACTGCTCCTTTACTAATGTAGCTTCATGTCCTCTGGTCCTTCTATTTTTCTTAACTGAGAAAAAAATGTTTCTATCAATATTTTCATAACCATTCAATATTTTAAACACTTCTATGTGATCTCCTCTCAATCTCCTGGTCTCTAATGTTGTTAAACCACATTCTTTTAGGCGTATTTCGTAACTAAGATCCCTCAGATTTGGTATCATTTTAGTCGCTCTCCTCTGTACTCTTTCTAGCATATCTATGTCCTTCTTGCGATATGGCCTCCATGCTTGTATACAATATTCTAAATGAGGCCTCACTATTGTTTTGTACAGCGGTACTATTAATTCTTTTTTCTTATACGCTATATTTCGCCTAATTAATCCAAGGATTTGATTTCCCTTTGACGCTGCAATTCCGCACTGCTCTGAAACCTTCATATCAGCACTAATGGTTAACCCCAAGTCCTTTTCTTTTACAGTAGTACTTAGAACAGTACCCCCCATTTTATATTTTACCTCTTCATTCCCATGACCTGTGTGGAGGCATTTACATTTCCCAAAATTGAACAGCATTTGCCACTTTTCAGACCATTTGATCAACCTATCAAGATCATCTTGTAAATGCTGTCTGTCTCCATCACTTTTAATCCTTCTAAACACTTTTGTATCATCCGCAAATTTTAACACCTTGCTTGTTATATCATCGTCCAAATCGTTGATATATATTAAGAATAATATAGGTCCTAGTACTGATCCCTGTGGTACCCCACTCAATACCGATTTCCAGTTTGAAGCCTCCCCATCAACTACTACACGTTGTCTTCTGTCATTCAGCCATTTTTCTATCCAGTTTATTATACCATTTCCTATGCCATGGGCCTTTAGCTTAAGGAGTAATCTTTGATGTGGTACTTTGTCGAAAGCTTTTTGAAAATCTAAATAGATGATATCTACTGGTGATCCCTCATCTACCCACCTAGTGATGTCTTCCAAAAAACATAACATATTTGTTAAGCATGACCTCGCTTTTAAAAACCCATGTTGAGATGGGTTTATCAAGTTATGTTTAACAAGAAAATCCACCATGTGATCTTTAATTAGTCTTTCTAATAATTTGCAAATCACTGATGTTAAACTCACTGGTCTATAGTTCTCTGACTTGTTTCTCGAACCTTTTTTAAATAACGGTATAATGTTTGCCTCTTTCCATTCTAAAGGAACCACTCCCTCTTCTAATGACAAATTGAAAACTGTTGCAAGCGGTACGCTAATTTGTTCTACAATTTCCAATAGTAGTTTGGGCGGAATCCCGTCCACTCCAGGTGATTTATTATCCTTCATAGCCCTTATTTTCTTAGCTACCATTTCCGAGGTTACAACTAACTGTCCTAAATAGTCTGAATCTGCCCCCTTGAACTTAGCCTCTGGTACTGGCAGTGAACTAATATCTTCCCTGGTAAACACTGAACTAAAATACTCATTCAGGTCTTCTGCCATTAAGAATCCCTCTGATATTGTATTTCCAGCACTATCTTCTAGAGGACCGACCTTATCCTGAACTTTCTGTTTGCTTCGAATATACGCATAAAAACTCTTACTGTCATGCAAAAATTAGCTAGTAATATAAAATATTACTAGCTAAATTTTTTTCATAGCTTCTCTTTGAATTTCTAATTTCAGCTGTAGCTTAAGTGCTTCTTTATAAATGTTGTAGTCTTCATCATTTCCAGTACATCTATATGACTTCCACATCATTTGTTTATACTTAATTTTTCTAATGGCTTCTTTCGATAAGTGTTTCTTCTTAGACCGTTTCCCTTGTTTTTTGAAAGGTACAAATTTATCGACTATGCACTTAATTTCACTATTTAAGATATTCCAGCATTCGGTTGCTGTCTTATTCTTCAGTGTGTTATTCCAGTCTATCTTTGCTAAATATTTCCTCATGTCCTTATACCTTCCTTTGTGGAAATTTCTCCTGTACTGCTTTTTACTATTCCTTTCTGATTTTACTTTGATGGTAAAATGTATCTGGTTGTGATCACTACTCCCCAGTGGCTCACATATCTTGACATTGTCAACTAATTCTTTCTGTGAGGACAAAACTAAGTCTAACACATTCTCTCCCCTGGTTGGTTCTAGCACATGTTGAGAAAGGAAACTATCTTGTACTAAAACTAAAAACTTGTGGTCCTCACTCCCCATACTCTGTAGAGATTTCCATTGTATATGCCCATGGTTAAAGTCCCCCATAATAATACAGTTCCGTTTGCTTACTTCCCTTATAGCGTTTTGTATTTTTTCATTCTCTTCTATGCTTATGTTTGGACTTCGATAAACTAACCCAACTGTTAACGTTGAGTTTCCTGTAACTATGTTACACCAAACAGCTTCTTCGCAATCTGCTTCTCTTTCTAATTTTATTTCATAAGCCTGGATAGATTCTTTAATATATAAAATAACTCCACCTCCCTTTCTTCCTATTCTATCTTTCCTAAACATTACATATCCTGTTAGTCCCAATTCGGCATCTGATATATCAGTGGTGGCCCACGATTCGGTTATACCTATTATGTGAGGGTCAATATCTTCTACCATAATGTTTAGTTCACTTCTTTTGTTTACTATGCTCCTTGCATTTAAACAAATGCATTTATATCCTGATTCAGAACAGTTTTCCAGGCTGTTCTTTGCCGATTTATTTCTGCTGTCTTTATCTATGCCTCCAGTTTCAGGCTTCTCTGTGAATCCCCCCTGCGAATCTAGTTTAAATAGATGCAGCCTGTCCCACTGTCAACAGATTGCAGCAAGTTCTCTGAGAAAACTGCTGCCTCCTTTCCTGACATATATGACATAGCAACTACATAGCTGCCCCCTTTCCTGACATATATGACATAGCAACTACAATAACATTAACAAGTTAGCTTGTTTGTACACATTTTATTCTGGTGAATTGCTGGAAAAACTACATAACATTATTTTTATTTTTGAACATACCCAGACAAAATTTATAAAGAAACTACACCTAACTGTGGTTGTGCCCAAGTAAATGTTGCTTGTTGTTACATTTTCTTTTTAATAATAATAAATAGCATTACTTCTTTACCGCCAGTATCGTTGGAAAATCCGAGCTAAGTTTAATTTTGAGCATTAATTGTCAGCCCACCAGTGTGATTACTTGGACCTTGACTATCTGAACTCAATATAGACACCAGGCACAGTATGATTATCTAGATGAATAGACAGTAGCCGAGTAAGTTTACAAATTACAAGCCTACAAGTACAAGGCCACCATGGTATGGGGTAAAAACATTTTTACAAGGAAAACAATGTTACTTAGGGAGTTGTGCAACATCTTAACATTGCATTCATAGTATTATCCATGTTAGATATTGTTGCATGGGATGTCAAGACAAATTAAAATGGTTCTGCTACAAATCCCTGCACTTGAAGCACTCAAACCCGAGGCAAATGAGACCCGGTACCCGCAAACAAAACTTAGAAATGTCAGAGAAATTATAATTGGTGGCCGATTTTCTTTACCTTCGCCTTCCAGTAACCGACTGCCTGGGGTCGTTGAAACACTGGTGGTGTTGGCCCCTCCACTGCCAAGGTTAGTTCCACTCATACCTTGGGGTTGGGACGTCGACAACCCCACATGTCCCATGCCCCCACCGCTCTCCGTTGTCCAAGATGGCGCCCCGTGAGGTGGCCCGCCAGAAAACGAATTATACGCCCCGGATTTCTGCATTTTACCGTATAAAACCTCTCCGACGCAAAGGATCGATTGTTGGTGCGTCGTTTTCTTTCGATTTACTGTAAGGATAGGGATAATTCATGGGATGCGGTTCGCAAATCTCACAAAAACCCCGCACACATAACTCCGTTGTCACTGTGATCGTGACGTCACGTTCGCTCTCTACAAGTTCGGTAAATTTCGAGATGTCAACAGACTTCGCGACTTTCATCTGGGGCTGGGTACAGACCACCTTCATATTCAGGATTCATTCGCCACTACTTTTCTGAGTCTGAGAGCAGTCGTGTATGATTATTTAGTGAATAAAATGTATTTTATTATGATCGTAACATAAGAGCTTATAAGCGATGTTTAGTCAGTGACCGCATACATATAAATGTGCAGGTGTCATATTAATTATTAAGCCAGATGACATAATATTCTGAAATCAGTGGCATATCGACAAGAAGGGGTGTCTGATTTGTCTTTTGGGAAGATTTGGGGGAAACGTGACTTTGTCATTTCCACGAATTTCACAGAGCATGACCAACGATTAGGCAAGCTGTTGTGATGCGGGCTTCATGTTTACATGTTAAGCTCCGCCCACTCGCAGTATGTTTGCACATGTGCCTGGGTTTAATGATTAATGAATCCCGTCGGAATCAAAATGTTGCAATCTTAGCTGTTGTCAGGATCTGTTTCATTTTAAACTTTAAAGACCCAGATAAATAATATTCGTTTTTGTAAGTTAAGTTGAACATTATGTAATAAACAGTCATAAAAATACCTGTTTCGTAATATTAATTATAAAAAAAATCACAAAATTGCTATAGATAATTGTATGCATTTATTTGCCTAATTAGTGGATTATAGAGGAATGCGTATGATGTTTATGCGATATATATATATATATATATATATACAGCTGTACTTAAAACTTGTGAGATCTGCAACAAAGTTAATTTTTTGTAAAAAAAACAACAACCGCTAAGTTTATTTTACACACAAGAAATTGTCGCTAGCACTGCGATGTGTAAACATGCATTTACAACATCCATTTTTTTAAAGGACGTGTCTAAAAAACATATATAATTATTAGTAGCATATTGGCAGTGAAATTGTTCCATGTGTCACGTACGATGGAGGACTTGCATGAGTCATATATATTGAACACTGACATATCTCCATGCAGGGCCAAGATTGGGCACTGAAGAATGATTAATAATTGATTAATGATACTTTAAAAGTTAAAATGGAGACAGCATAATCCACACCAACACATTCTATGCCGAATGTGCATTACGAACTACATGGTCATGTTAATGGTGTTTCTGGTATCACATGATATGTTTTTGTGCACGTCTTTTTTCCTAGTCAACATTCCTAGTCAACAGTGATATCTCAGCAAACATAGCAGAATTGGCCCACTGCTGGCAATGTACTGGCAAGTATCGTTTGTACGGTTAACAGTCCAGTGGGTATTGAGCCAATGCAATGCACATATACCACAATTCAATTATTGATCTTACATGCCTAATACTGGCTAAATACTAACCAGTATTATATCATGCAGCGCCACCTATGGAATGCAATTTTGGCTGTATGCAATTTGCCCCAGTATTGGGCCAGTACACCATGCCGTTACAGTACCCCTACTGTTCCAATATGATACCAGCATTGGCCGGGTCAGTACAGTATATGCTAGCTATTACTGGCCCAATGTACAGCCACTGTGCAATACATTATTGAATCAGTACCGTTTCTATTTATTGGGCCAATACGCCGTTATTTATTGGACCAGTACAGGCCCATGCAAAACACTCATGTCGACAGGGATGTAATGTCCATGCTAGAAAATAGGAAGAACAACACACAAAGGGAGGACAATTTGAAAGTGTAGGTGAATGAATAACAGCAGGCCAACATCAAGATCTTGCCCTTCCTTTCCAACACCGTTTAATGTAGTCACTGTTGTATCGATGTGGAATATATGCATACCAGTCGATGTCCGCCCCCCCCCCCGTCCGCCCGCCCGCCCGCCCACCTCTCTCCGTTTGTCCGTCCGTCCGTCCCTCCCTCCGTCCCTCCCTCCGTCCCCCCCTCCCTCCCTTCCTCCCTCCCTCCCTCCCTCCCTCCCTCCCTCCCTCCCTCCCTCCCTCCCTCCTCCCTCTCCTTCCTTCCCTCCCCCCTCCCCTCTCCCTCCCCTCCCTCCCTCCATCTCTCCATCTTTCCCTCCCCTCCCTCCCTCCCTCACTCCTCCCTCCTCCCTCCCTCCCTCCTCCCTCCCACCCTCCTCCCTCCCTCCCTCCATCCCTCCTTCCCTCCTTCCCACCCTCCCACCACACACGCACACGCACGATTCTAGGTGTCATCGTGTTGCGTCTTTTAAGGGATTCGATCTTTTCTTAAAGGTTTCAGTAGGTGGGAAGGGGGACTCTCCCTTCCATCCCACCCACCTTGGATCGGGGTATAGCGCCGAGGTGACCGCTTCTGTCGTCTCATACCAACCATTATCATAACGTACTCCTCTTTAAAAAAAACCTGTGTAATCCACCTCTGTACAGACCCGCATACATGCCAGTTTCCATATTTTGTAAAAGGAAGACACTGATAGTGCACTGGCCTGAGACAATCTCCCACAATTCGTAATTGGTACATATATTTATACGCTAATAGTAGTATAGAATAAGATTCTATCCTACTGCTAATTTATTCCACATAAACACAACGTACGGCCGAACGTACTATCAGTGTTCACAATGTCTTTTACTGCATTGGTGTGTTTCATTGCTCATTCACCAGATGGCATCACTAATCACCGGTTGTCGCACGGCCTGGACCGAATCATACATCTTCACCTTGTTACGGATAATTATTATGATTTACTGGCGCCGGAACGACATTAATAATGGGTGGGCTGACCCGGAGCTTCAGCACCACTGCACCCCCTTGAGATTCGATAAAAGTCGCCAACAAAAAGAATAGCGAGTGAGTGAGTGAGTGAGTGAGTGAGTGAGTTTATGCAAAATATTCATCATTGCTATAATATAACACTTTATTTTCACCAATAAGTGGAACAGCTTATGCGTGCATGCATGTGTGCATGCGCTATGAATTACAAATCAACGGAGCCGTGACGAGGAAGATGAAGGCGTCATGCGAACGTAGCGTTGTTGCAGTGGGTCCGCGTGTGAGACTGGTCCCTCGATCTTGGCCATGTTGAACGGCGATCTACTTTGGCGTGCAACTCGATGTCCTACCGGTCCCTCGATCTTGGCCGTGTTGAACGGCGATCTACTTTGGCGTGTAACTCGATGTCCCGCAGCTGTACTTGTTCTCGCAGCTGAACCGCTCGTCGCCGAAGTAGAAATATCTTCTCCACTTCTCCTGATTGCCCTGCATCATTTTCACGCAGATGTACTCGCACTGCCATTGGTCTACGAGGCACCACAATCCTCCCTCTCTCTGGAAGTCGAAGGACGCGCTCTTCACGTTCGCTACCAAGCATGATGGTTCGTCGTAGCAATGGGCGTTGAACGTGAAGTTTTCTACACTGTAAACGAAACAAGAATATGTGTTTATATACACGGTTCGACGATGACATGTTGATCTTCTTACGGTTTGACAACTGCTGAGCTTACGCAAAGCTTTAAGAATGTCGTGTGAACGGCACAGAACCGACAGGACACATATTTATACCAACATATATATATATATATTTATACACACATACATATATATATATACACTGTATATATATATATATATATGTATATACAGTGTGTATATATATATATATATATATATATACAACTAAATAAGCAGCTCCCCTCGCCCCGCTAAATACACAGATGACCGAATATTTTTGGTATGTGAATTTCTTCCTTAGCTAAATAAGTATGCCCACCCTCTTCTACTCATGTGCGCGTGTGTCTGCCTGTGTTTGTGCGAGCGTGTGTTCGTGCGCACATGCGTGTGTTTATGTTTGCACGTGCGCTTGTGAGGGGTGTATATGCGGGGGACGCGGTCGCATATGCGAATGCTCGGGTGCTAGTACATGCGCATGCATATGTATACATACACGATGCCCATCAAGATTCGCCAACATAGCCATGCAATTCTGCACATAGGCCCAATAGGTGTTTTGTGAATAAAAAAATGGTAAAAACACTCCGCTAATTACACTCTTCCGATTATGCCTGATCTATTGCACTCGGTTCTCACGACAATGTTTTTTTTCTTCAAATATCACACTTTTCTAGGTCCTGTGCTTTTTTTGACACATAACCGGAAGGTTAACTGTGCACAGATCGTCGTCATAAATCTATGCATGACTGTCTGTGGGCGGTGTCGTTTCCAAGATAGCGTTGCCTTTGTTGTCAGCCTTCCGTGGTTATCCTGATACCGGTAAAGATCACATTGTCTCGCGTGAACTCCGCCTTCGCATTGTTAATTTTCATGTTGCTCTCTGGCATTGTGCGCTTATAGCTCCACGTCCAATCGCTGCTGCACACGTTGTCACGGTCACGCTCAACTGTAGCGCCCTTGTGGCTCCGCTTCCAATCACATTGATGTGTGTGTGTGTGTGTGCGTTCGTGCGTGCGTGCGTGCGTGCGTGCATGCGTGCGTGCGTGTTATGAACTCGTAAGTACATTTATCCCACTAACGTAGGCCTAATTATTGTATCAAAGTGATAAACGTTCACAAAAGATATTATGTGTAATTGCATATCACCATTTGCATTATAGGCTTACAACGCCTGCAGAGTTTAGAAAGTTCGTTGTATTGAGTAGGTTCATCGTATTTTTATCAGTTTATTAGCAGTATTCACGTCCTTCACAATTGTATCTAATGCACACTAATTTGTTATTGACTCTCTCATGATTTTTAAAACCAAAATGCATACCAGTCCAATGCCGTTCTTGTTTAAATAACCTTTCCTTATTTTTATCGTTAAAAAAACACAGCGCTAGAATTTTAACCAAATATATGATGTAATATCCGACAGCTGCACGTGTGCATCACCCATTTGGAAGACTTCACGGCCTTGTTGCTAGGCACTAGCCTAGCGGCAAACATTCCCTCTATCGATGTTGCTACTTTAGCGGCTAGCAACTACCACGACTGTACTAAAAATGTTTTTTAATTAAAATAAACGATCATAAGTTTAATGGTGTATTTTCGTCAAACGTTATATCGTTTAGTTAGAATTTATAAATAACGGTTCCATCGACCTTTCATTGAGAGTTTAACAGACGTCTTTAGCGCTTACAGTTGATTTATGGGCTAAGCTATCATTGTAACTATGTTAAAAGACAATATATGCACTATATGGACACTATTTACTTATTTCGTCATATTTGCTACCGTATATGTCACTTTCGCATTTGATATGTTATTCGATAAATTATGCTTTTCCAAAATGACTGGTCGCCAGATCCGGCCAGCGGAATAATAAACGTGTGGCCCGCGGATATTTAATTGTTCGCCTTTTGCACATTATGCGAACAAAGTTGATATGGAGTTAACGAAACTGACATATCATGTATGGGGCCTAATTATTCACTGAAAATTTGTATTTAAAATATGGACGATCTCAGAATGCAACTATAAATAACCGTTCAGTATCAGACAGGCACACGTACTGGTTTCGTATGAAGTTGTCAATGCCATTCGTGTGCAGATATATCCACGGACTCTTCACCTGTTCATCTTCCAGGAGAATTCTCACCCAGTCGTGGGTTCCCGCATCTGGCACGTTGGCAGTTTTAACTTCTGCCACATACTTACACGCTGCAACAGAGTACACGGGAAATACGTGCGTCATCACCTATCATTATTGCAATATCTGACATTGTACAATACACAGTCACATTTTCTAAAACGTCTTCTTCCAATATGTACACCTGGCCTCAATAATCTAAGAATACAAGAGTGTAGTTGGTGAAAATATAATTATTATTTACATAGAAATCACACACATGCACGAACGCACGAACGCACGAACGCACACGCGCTCGCACACACACGCGCCCGCATAGTGTCTTATTTTAACATTACATTCCGGAATGATGTAGGCTTCCTGGTAGCTCTGACAGCGAATAACTGCTAAACACAATCAAGGAGGCATTGCAAGATGATAAGGTCGTTGCCTACCTAGCGAAGCGAATAGCTGCAACTGTAACAGACACCATTACTCCACAACTCGATAGATTAGACAAGGCACTGCTGGTCAAAGATAAAAAACTAAACAACTAAAAAAAAGCGCCCAAGTGGACGTCAATTCGTATTACCAGTGTCAAAATAAACACAGATGGGGAAGGTCTTGAACATAGTACGACCAATTTGATAGAAGATTATGAATCTCCAAGATCATGTAACACTGAGCAATATCAACCGGATACACGGTATAGGACCCCGCAAATCGGTGACAAACAAGAATCATGCGCGCCAAATAATTATCCAGTTCAAAGATTATAAATCGAAAGCAACCTTTATTGATGGGAGGATATTCCTCCGAGATAAGCAGCCGAACGTGTATACTAAAACTCGATCCAGACTACTCTATCTAGAAAGATCGTTGAAGAAACTACGCAGAATTCAAGACTGCATGTTGTATTATGGTCCGCACCATAATCAAAGTTCTGCAAGGAAAAATAGGCAACGTCAATAGTGAAGATGAACTGAACAAATTCTAGACACTACTGTATCAAATTCATACAAGAATCGTTGGACTTTTACCGTGCGTAGGGTCATGCAACATAATTTCAACAAACTTTCGTTATGAAATAACACTCCTGGGATACACAATGAAGACAAAGAAACAAAACTTCAGACAGTTACTGTGTGTAGTGTCGAGTATCATTGTTATCAAGTGTACATACTTCGGATATTAAATGACGATCAAAAAAAGTAACAATACACACTGTGTGTAGCGTGCTTACTATCATTTCTCAGTTGCTACGCAATATGAAGTAACACTTGTGGTACACCTCAAGAGATCAACTGAAAACACTCTAGAAAATTACTGTGTGTTACGTCGGTAGCATCATTTACCAACAATGACTTTTATTGAAACACGTTGAAGATTAACAGAAGAAATCCGTAAACATTACCGTGAGTGGTCGGATATTACCGACTTGATAAGATATGACACTGATATGATGTATGGCACATACTGTATGATACGTGTTGAAGACCAGCAGTACAAAGTCAAAATATGTGCTGTGCGTGTAACTACGTGTATTCAAATTCTCAGTTGACACTTACACGAAATAACATTGTTGTTATAATATAACACACATAAAATCATCTGTCCTAGCCAAACCTATGGGCAATCATTGGACTGTCATAATCATTGTGAAGCTGTAGTGTCAGCATGTCGTTTCAAAATCTGCCTGTCTTGCGCTGTCCTCTGCCCGATGGTGCCCTTCCAGTACTCGTCTAGTTCGTCTCTCCACCATCTCGCCGGTCTTCTTCTAGATCGTTTCCCTTCGTAAGGTCTCCAGGTTGTGACACGCGATGCCCATCGGCTATCTCGCAGTCTGCTGATGTGCCCTGCCTAGGTCCACTTATGTCTTCTGATTTGTTGTATCACGTCTATGACCTTTGTCTTCTCTCTTACCCAAATGTTTGTTTTCTCTCCCGGTATGTGATGTTTAACATACTTATTTCTATTTTTGTTTGTGCGGCTGCTAGCTTGTTCTTTGCACGGATGGTGAGTGCCCATGTTCCCGCGCCGTATGACATCGCTGGAACTACGCATGAGTTGTAGACATGTCTCTTCAAGCAGGTTCCAAAATTACCCTTGAAGATGTCGCAGTGTTTGGCGAATGCTGTCCAGCCAGTGGTGATTGTGTCTTGGTTTTTGTCTCTGATACTGTATCGCTGTCCCATATAGACGTATCTTTCAACGTTCTGTATCTGCGTTCTCTATCTATATATATTGGTGTGTCATTTTCTAGCATCACTTGTTTTTGAAATGTTCATCTGCAGACCTTGTTTTTCACTTTCATCAGCTAGCTCCTGCAGCATGTTTTGTAGTTCTTGCGGTGTAGTAGCTCATATATGCTTATATATACTTTCTTTAATGCATTTGAATGTTAGAAGTGTGCCTAAGGATATTGATAAGCTGAACAACTACCTAGTATCGCTTGATGTACAACTTTCGATAATCGGCTTAAGTGAAACATGGCTAAACAATGAAACTTCAGAGCTATATGAACTACCAGAATACAGAAGTATTCATCTTACGAGACCCTCCAGAAAATCGAAGACGAGTATCTATCTATGTTCACATATCATATGACTACGTAGAAAGGCCATGAATTAATAGTATAACTGAACTTATAGAATGTCTTTTTTGTTGAAGTCAAGTCTCAATCTAGAAAACACAAAAGGAAAATATTGGTCAGCATAGTGTATATTGGTCAGCATAGTGTATATACCACCAAACACAAACATCGGTGCATTTACAGAACAAATCACTAAAATTGTACGTACATTAAAACTTGAAAATAAACACTGTTATGTAATGGGTGATTTTAACACAAATCACCATATGGATACACATGACTACGTAGACGCAATGTTTTCAAATTCTTAATACATCAAATTACGAAGCCCACTAGAATAACACCAACTACAGCCACATGAATAGATAAAATTACAGTAGTGGCATACTTGGCAAACACAATCAACTGCAAGGGATATTCTACTCATATATTCCTGATCATTTACCAGTATTTATACTAAAAATAAAATAATTAAATAATGATATACAGAATGTTGTAACAATAGAGACCAGGAAATATACTCACCAGGCTATTGCCTTATTCAAAACTACTATAGAGACAACATGTTGGAATGGTGTCTAAGCATAACAGATCCCCAAAAAGCTACACTGCATTTGTAAAGAAAATTTCACTGGCGTATGATAATTCATTCCCTTTAGCCAAGAAAAAGGTCAAAAATGGAAAACATAAAGGATAGATTACTAAAGGGTTTAAGAATTCCATAAACTATACATGTATTTTCTAAAAAACAAACAAACAAACAGTATTTAACGAAATAATTATTAAAGGTACAAAACAAATTAACTCAACTTATTAAAATAGTAGAAAGCTATCACTATCAAAAGGAATTTGATAAACAAACACAAGAGTAACTTGAAAAAAGCCTGGCATGTGATAAGGGAAATCATACGACGACATCATCACAGTGGAACCAAGAGTTCTTAGTGAATGGTAATTTAAGACAAGCAATAACAGCTGATACATTTAATACGTATTTCACGACCATTGGCTCTGAATTAATTATAGATGTATCAATCGTTGCAGAAAAGCCTGATGATTATCTCGATGGAATTTATAAAGACTCGATGTTTTAGCTAGCACCTACAACCACAGACGAGATAACGATAATCATAGAGAAATAAAAAAATTGCAGTCCCCGCTGGGACGGTGTGAAACCAGACATCATCAAACAAACTTACGCTGGTATGGTTGAACCATTATGCTACATTATAAATTTATCGCTTGACAAAGGATATGTACCAGATGAATTAAAAATAGGTAATGTAGTCCCGATTTAAAAAGGAGATGTCACACTAATTAGTAACTGTAGACCCATTTCTATATTACCAGTATTTTAAAAGAGTTGTGAAAAACTTATATTCGATAGATTAACTAAATATGTTGTTAAACACAAAATTTGGTCAAATTCTCAGTTTGGATTTAAAAAAAGGTATTCCACGGCTTTGACAATATTAATTGATAAAATAGCAAGTGCAGTGGACAAAGAAGAACACATAATTGCACTCTTTTTAGATTTTGTTAAAGCATTTGATACAGTCAACCATAACATCCTATTAAGAAAACTAAACCGTTATGGAATTAGAGGAACAGTCCTCCAGTGGTTTCAAAGTTATTTATCTGGACGAAAACAAATAGTAACAAGTTATGCAATCAACTCTCTTCTTAAAAATATAACTTGTGGAGTACCACAAGGATCAATATTAGGTCCCTTATTAATCCTTATGTATATAAAAGATTTAAGTACTGTATCACAAATCACCTTTCCATCACCAATATCTTTATCAAAGGGAAAGATCTGCAAATAACGGAACAAGATTTAAATACTGAAATAAAAAACTTTAACTTTGGCTAATAAACTTTTTTCCATACGTAATTTCTGGGAGTGATAATAGATAATAAAACCAATTGGAGTGAACATATAAAATGTACATGTAATAACATGTCTAAGAGTATAGGCATTTTCAGAAAACTAAACAAAACAACGTTGATCAACCTGTATTATACCTTTATTTATCTTATATTACTTATTGTGACATAGTATGGGGAAGAGCCCCAATAATATATTTATTTAAAATTTATGTATTGCAGAAAAAATCATACGTATAATTAGTCATGTCGAATTTAGAAGCCATACACCTTTTTTTATTTAAAACATCAAATTATGAACATTTATAAACTGAACAAATATGTAACTTGTACCCTAATGTATAAACATAATAGGGGTATGTTACCAAATATATTTAATGGCATGCTAACGAAATACATCACCTTACACAATTATAATATGAGGCAAGAAATCGTTTACGAAATAGCACATTGTAAAACCAACATCAGATAAAACACATTGGCATATGTTGGTCCCAACTAGTGGAATACTATTGTTATGAAGAATCACATTGAAGATTGTACGTCTATTAATATGTTCAAAAAGGCAATAAAACATTACATCTGGGGATGCTGGGGAACCTATGAACAGGATAAATCCACACAATTAGGATAGTATGTTTTAGTATATCAGTATGTATTAGAATTTGCGAACAGTATAGTTAGTAACAAAATCTAGAAAACTTGTTATTATGTTTTTTTATCACAAATATTTAATTAAACAACTGTGGTATGCTCGCATCAGAATAATTTCACAAATTTATACCGTGGCACAACTATTTTGTTTATAATTAAAAAAAGGAACTACAACCAATTTGCTTCTTGTCCTTTTTGTATTGCTGATTGTCTGTTTTGGCTTGAATGTATGTATTCTTTTTTTTGGACAATCACTCAATAAAGCAACTGTGTGCGCCAGTAATGCTGTTCCTAAACGAATCCACACAGTTTCAAGTTTGAACTAACAATGTGTTGAAAATTCCACAGTCAATTTGTACCGGGACAAAATATAAGTGATAATTCCATCTGGAGAATTTACTATTATTATAACCACCTAAATTGTGTTGTCTCCTTTTGAAATGTTTATAAGGAAAGGCAGTAATTTAGGGTAATCCTACTTATAGGCTACATTTACTATTTTGTACATAACAAAGTAAAGGACAGTTCTCATATAGCGCAGTATCCAAGTCCTCTGGACTCCTCAAAGCGCTTTAAACTTTACTCCCTGGTAGACCTGCTCAATCGAACACCACCTCGAATTCTCTGGAAAGCATTCAGCCACACTGTAATTAATGCGCGAAGGCTATTCGTACACAAATATCCACCACTGTCTATAGCCAGGTACTCATCCATACAGCTGAGTGAACTGGAACAACGTATAGTGAATGAATGAACGTTTCGACACCGCCGCGTAGGATTCAAAGCCGGGTTCTCTCGGTTGAGAGTCCGAAGCTCTAGCCACTACACCACAGTGCTACACCATGCAGAGCTTTGCACATTATGCGCAGAGTCCCCTGCTTTTCATTTTGGTAATAAACAGAGGTGGTTGATGACAAACAGGAGCGGCAGAAACCATTGCGGCATGGAGGAAGTGGAAGGCATTCTGTGGGACGAAAAACTGAAGAAACAAATAAAAGGAAAAGTGTTGGAAGCCTGCGCGGTACCATCCTGTACATGCGGGTTGGGAACATTGGCGTGATATACACGCAGGACGAGTAGCAACAAGTAGCAGGAAACGACTGGATCCAAAGAATAGGCAAAGTAACTCGGGAAGATAAAAAATATGAAGGACTTGAGAAAAGAGATTGGCATGGAAAAACATAAACAAATAAAATAGTTGGAACCAGAATGAGATAGGCAGGACACGTGCAAAGAATGAGCGAGGACGGGGCAAAAGGAGCATAGAAATCAGACGAGGGTGGCCGACGAAGAAGAAGAGGAATCCAAAAAGTGAAGGAATGACATCATAAAACGGAGCCTTGTGAGTACAAATGTGAGCAGCCAAGAACGGAAGATCCTTGTAGAGGACAGAGGAAGACAGAGAGGGTCAACAAACAATGCTGAAGAAGCTATCAGTTAGGTTTAGTAGCAAAATTGCCCGTGACGTGACGAGTACGTTGCCTTGGTAGTTGACAGTCGTGATATTTACCAAATGCTAAAAAACATGCAGCATCGTTACATAAACACCATGACGCGCTCGCAGATACTCATTGTTTGTTGAAAATGACGAAGGTCAGAGAGATTGTGAATGTGTGTGTCCATCGATAAGGCCCCAGACGTGGTAGTGTAGAACTACCAAATAATATTCGCATTGCTATGCTATTGGCAAGCGGGTAGACATAAACCATTATTGTGTCAGCGTCAACTTTACGTTGCCATGTAAATTGCGCATGGACCGTTTTCCCGACGTATTTGCCGCGCTCTAGTGCTTCGTTCCTGCGATTGTTAAATTGCGTTTTATGTATTACGCGGACATTACGTTTTACTTTCTGAACAACTGATTAACCTATAAAAAGTGAGAATCTTCATAAACACACACACGCACGCGCACACGCACACGCACACGCACACGCACACGCACACGCACACGCACGCACACACACACACACAAACGTTAACGTACCCGCATACATACATTCATGTGTTTCCTCGATTATAACGAGTTGAATGACTGAATGTTGAATGTTTACAAGATATTAAACTTTTTTCATGCAAGATTAGGAAACACAGCTCCCACTTTCTTTCCGTGGCCTTTTATATCATATGGAGTTAAATAGGACATCTGCCTTCATTGTTTCCGATCAGCGTATCCGCGCCATTTTGGGTTGTTTAATGGAATGTCTATCTTTGGGCTTAGTATTCAGTAATTCATTTGCTTTCGTAATGTCTTTTGCATGAAAGTGCACTGCACGCTACCTGATTCGTTCGTTTCTGTGAATGGTAGGCCTATAAGCATCAGCAGACAGGCGCTTACGAATCCGATCCTCCATACGCGCATTCCTCAGACTTTTACTTATTCTAAACTCTTCTGGTAAAATACAGGATAACGTCTCCGGATACCTCGAACCCCAAACCACTCTCCACTATTCGCAACCTAATTAAAATATTAAACATGCTCTGACGCAAACGCATTTAAAACGAGCGCGCTGGATATCACAATCGTGATGACGTAATTAGGTGGTCGTGAGCGTCATTTTGGTCGGCGCGGTAGGATATGGATACACATCTAATTACACTACATAAGTGTGCCAGTAACACAATTCATTTTTAATATGAAATAAATGAACTAATAACTTAATGCATAAGGTCCGCCCATTGGTAGTCGGTTTGCCCCACGCAAAACGCCACTATTGAGATCCTGCGCTAAAATGGCTGTAACTTTTCTTTTGATATTGAACGTAGAAAATGTCAATACATTACATTCACCTAAGATAATGAGCTATTCAATGCATCCAATGTATCGAAATATATCTAAACCATTTTCCCGTAAGCCGATCCCAAAACAAGTCGGCATGTTTCCCCCACAGTACACTAAATTGACCCTACACAAAAGCTCACCCATAAAATACAACACGAGTAGTATAGAGGACATGAGTGTCCCCGTGCACGTCACCTTTGGTGACCTATGGTCAAAACTTTACTAATAAAAAACGTTTTAATGACCCCTAAACGTTTTTGGGAACCTACTTATAAAAAAGATCAAAGGCTTTTTTGACACTAAACGTTTTCGGGAACCTACTTATAAAAAACGTGATTGATTACCCCCTCTAAGTACATTTGAGCTGCCACCTAGCGGTGAGTGTAGAGTATTTTGTTTGTTCCCTAGCGACCAACGCCGTACCTAGGGCGTGCTGACGTAAGCACTATATGACGCAACTATATAACCACGATAAAACCACTGTGTGCAGATCCCTCCGTCAGCCCTATGTGAATGCCCCACTGTACCCTATGTTGACAGCATCGATAAGCGCTGCTGTTGCTGGAGTGGACTATAACCCCGACATGACAGCATAGCTGGCTAGCGCTGTGCGTTCTAGTGCTCCGATTAAAACGAAACCACTGCGTTTAAATAAATAAATACATCTAGTAGTGAGTTTTAAATCGGAACCAAGACATAAATACGCTAACGTACAGCGTATAGATTGGTGACAATGTACGTAGGGTGTGTATGCACTGGATACAGACGAGTGGAAACGTAAGTAGAAGAGAGAATATTTATTTATGCGTTACGGCAGTGGCGACCATATTGAGGTCGTGTGATTTGTGTCTCGTACAATCGGGAAGAGTGTTGTTGTCGGTGGAGTATTGAATCCAAGACGTGGATAATATTCAGTGTTTGGTATCGGTGTACGCCACAACCCAGTGATGGGGTCTCGACGAAGAAACGTCGTCACGAGGGTGTCGTCGTAGTCAATATCATCTGGGTCGTGGCTGGTGGATGCACCTGGTGCTTGCGGTGGTGAAGTTGGAGTCGGTGGTCGTCGAGGTGAAGGATGGACCGTGCATGTCGGTCTATGAAAGAAACATCCACAATACGTGTACGCGTGTGTAAACAAAGGGTGTGAAGCATGCATGAATGCATGCATAAAAACAGGCTGTTGTTTAAACAAAGGATGAGAACCATGCATGCGTAAAAGCAGACTTACGTGTTGACAACTGTTTAAATAAAAGGATCATGCATGAAATAAACAACCACAACATGCATGCATGCATGCATGCGTAAAAGCAGACTTACGCGCTTACAACTGTGTAAACAAAGGGCGATGAACGCACATACGCATGCAAGCAGGCTTACGTGCTTACAACTGTTTAAACAAATGTACGCACGCGCACATGCATGCATGCATGCATGCATAAAAGCAGTGTGTTGACGTGTGAGGAGACGATGTTTTATCCATTCTGACATGCATGCATGCATGGCAGGCTTACAACTGTTTAAACAAAGGGTGACAATGCATGAACGCGCACACGCATGCATGCATGCACGCACGCATGCACGCACACATGCATGCATACATAAAAGCAGTCTTACCGATGTGTTGGCGAACGATGAGTCGATGTTGTGTTGTTCATTGTGATAAATCGATGACACGTTGAGAAGTGAACAAGAGTGTTTGACTGGAAAATGGTGAATGAGCAATGAGCGCGCGTTCGCGCACAACGTCAAAAACAGCGGTGGCGCATGACACTACGGCTTATCGTGATCGGAATGTGAACGGAGAACAATGCATTTTCAAAAACAATAAACGAAAAGTTGAAAGCATGAAAATAAACGTTGTATATGATCAGTGGACGGTAAGGAATCGTGCGGTGCAATGATATTAGAGAAATTCGATGTAAAGAGACATTTGTCAATGAATGTACTGACGTGACCGGAAACTTTTTTCCTAAAACAAATACCTCGGTAGACTAGGCAGTATGTATTAAGTGCGCATGCGCATAATTTTGAAATCTGTAGCGTGTGACTTATCGCGATTGGAATGTGAACGGAGAACAATGCATTTTCAAAAACAATAAACGAAAAGTTGAAAGCATGAAAATAAACGTTGTATATGATCAGTGGGCGGTCAGGAATCGTGCGGTGTAATGATATTAGAGAAATTCGATGTAAAGAGACATTTGTCAATGAATGTACTGACGTGACCGGTAACTTTTTTCCGAAAACAAATGCCTCGGATGTGTTAAGTATGCATGCGCGTAATTGAGTAAGATAACGGTATTAGTGTGAAGTGCGCATGTGCGTTATGTTGTAGACAATGGCATTTCAAAAACAATAAACGAAAAACTAAAAGCATGAACGTAAACGTTGTATATGATGAGTTAGGACTCTGGAATCGAGTGGTGTACTGATATTAGAGAAATTCGATGTAAAAGTCACATTTGACGATGAATGTACTGGCGTGACCGCTAACTTTTTTCCTAAAACAAATGCGTCGTATGTGTTAAGTGCGCATGCGCGTTATTTGGTAAGATAACGGTAGACTAGGCGGTATGAGTTAAGTGCGCATGCGCCTTATTTTGGAAAGTATATAACGGTTGAGAAAATGCTATGTTGTATGTCGCCGATGATCTAACGTATTCTTTCACCACCACCAGCAGCAGCAGACGTTCTCCCGCGACAATGGCAGACGAGACGATTCCAAAAAAGGCGAAGGCACCACGCAAGCAGAGTCTGAAGACGGCGACAGCAGCAGCAGCAGCGGCCGGCCAACAGCAACCGTCGCCAGCAGTAGCAGCGGTGTCAACGGGGGCGGCGCCTGTTAAGAGGGCCGTGGTGCTCATTGCTCCACCGCTGGTTGCCGTCGGACGTAAGAGAAGCGCCGAAGAGGCCTTGGGCACCGTCGAGGTGGCTGAGGGGCAGCAACCCCTATCGCGGAGCGCGTCACTCGAACGCGAATGTGAATCGACGGCATCGTCAGCGCGCGCTACATTGGTGAGTCTGAGGGAGCTGCAGTGTGCTGACACCGGTGTTTATAAGATTAAGTCGCCGGTTATGATCGACGCTGTGTCGTACAAAGAGAATTGTACGTATTTGGGATGCTCCCGGTGTCGACGTAAATTGTATAAGAAAAACAATGGCGGAGGAATGGTATGTCGAACGCACGGTGAGGTGATTGTGCCGAAATATTTCTTCGCGTTGCGTGTGATGGTGAGGGATGGTGAGGATGAGGAAGACGAGCTTCGGATTACTTTGTTTGACATACATATGTCTAATCTTGTCGAGTATTGTGCCGACTACTTGGTGGAGTTGAGCGAGGAGCCACTCCGCGATACCGTGCTGGCGTTAACCGGCACGAAAGTGGAGATCAGTGTGCGTAAGACGACTTGGAACGGGGAGCCCTCGTATACGCTGCGCACACTGAAGAGATACAACGATGACGACGACGCCTAATGTGTTGTGTTGTTTGTAGGAAGAGTGCCCGATACTGGTAGATTTGCTGACGCATACGAACGTGCAACAACGAATGATACGGTGGCGTGAACGTGAACTAACTGAGGAGGCCTGGCAACGACTAGTAGAGACGGCCGAAAATCATATCAAGGCGTTTTGGCTAGCTTACGAAGCGAACTTATTTTGTATTCCGTAACTAACAGTTTTTTTTTATATGCTGTAGGAAGTGCGCCGCATACTGGAGAATATGTTAGACACCAACGAAAGGATGCGTGCGAGGTACGATGATGTAGCAACGTTCGTAAGAACGTTGCTGGATCGTGAAGTGGCGGGAACAATAAAGAAGCAGGAGGAGACCGAGAAGGAAGGACAGCGGTCGGACTAATCATAATAATGTGTTGTAGGAGCTGCTGCTGCAACGTGCCAGGCGTGAATGTATGCGCGATTTCGTACACGCATTGCTGACGGTAGTTACCGAACATAAAGAGTAGGATTTGTGCTGTAGGGTGGCGGAAGCGGAGTGCGTGACGCTAACGTATTGGACGCCATCATTGAGGAGGCACTCGGTGTATCGTCGGATGCGCGTGGACCCACTCGAGCGCCAGCACCGACGTACGACAACGAAAACCTGTACGCGTCACTGGGGACGATGGGGCCAACGTGTGCCCCATGTTGGAGTCTATCGGAGAATATGTCGCAACGTGAAATCGTCGTGCCGAGCAGGGGCCAGTTGGTCTGCCGATATGAACGGCTCGCAATGGGCCTCGTCGCCGAGTTCCTCGGTGAGATGATACTGGAGCGGGCGCGCGATCATTGCGGGGTATGTGAGCCCAATGAGGGCTGCCCATATGTACATATGAACGGCTATCGTGCGGGACGACCAAACCGTGTGTACATGCAGCGTTTCCACAACACGGGCTGTATCGTAACGCGCTATTTCAACGCCGTCATGGAAACGTTTCTGCGTCGGTCCCTTATTTCGTGCTTCACGCGACTCGTGCAAATTCTACACGAAACTACGGTGTCAACTTCTGGTGGTCAGCAGCCGCAAACGGGTCGTGCGGGGGAAGTATACCTCGTCCAGTTCGTTTCGGACTGGCTACTAGGAACGAACTGGCGCGAGTACATCAACCGTGTTGAGCTGGAGTCGGCCGTGCACACGTACGTGCAGCGCAGGAGTGACCTCGAATAAAGAAGAAGAACGAACAATGCTTTGCTTTACTATTGAACATTAATAAATTTGCTATGGACTAAAACTGTTTCCTTGCTATAGTAACAAAGGCGTTGAACGCTGTTTTTGAATGTTGTACGCTACTGAATAAAACGTTGAAAATGTACTTTCCGTTTCCGAGTTACACACATTACCCAAAACAGTCCAGTTACCAAAAATCACCGCTAGGGGCCGTCCTACCCCAAAAAAAAACGCAGTCTTCCGCTAGCCAGCCGTCACTCCGAGTTACCTAAACACATTCCTTCCGCTAGGGTACAACAACTACCACCCACAATGCATTAAGAGTTACCTAAACATTCCTCGCTAGGATGCAACCACCAACACCACCACAGTCAGCACTGTTATAAGGGATCGAAAAAGTAGCAGCAGTCAGTCAGTCGGTCAGTAGAGAATGCCACCACCAACACCACCTACTATATGGCAATGTCCGAAATGCGGGGGTTATTTCGCGAAACAGTCGACGTTAGAGCGACACACAAAGAGTTCGAAAAGATGCGGCAACGATGCGCTATGCGTAAAACGTTGAGAGTGCCCAAAATGTGGCGCGACGTACACTACGCGTGCCGCTATGCTACGACACCTGAAGGTGCGGTATGGCCGTCAGACGTCGCCAACGCCTGGTAGTAGTAATGAACCGGTGGCGGAGGCGGCAGCCGCTAGGGCGCCGTCACCCGACGATCTACAGCGTGTCGTGGACGAGCACCGGCGCAGCATAGAGACGTCGGTAGCGCGCGGTGCCGTGCAGTCGCGTTACAACTATCGCATGACCGCCTGTACGAGTACGCGGGTGCTCGAACCGCGTCTGAGGGCGATGTTTCGCGAACAAAAGAATGCGTTTAAAATTAACGTAAGCTACGGTTTCGTATTACGCCACAAGGTGTCGGGTCGGTACCGATATTTTCATTCTTCCTGTAACTGTTGTGGTCGCCTCCTCGAAACACCCGCCCTACTTACCGATAGCCGTTCGTTCGAACGATTCCTCGACGCCGTGCGCACGACCGACGTACTGCAGTACGCCATCGCGCAGCGTCCCGACTCGGGGTGGGTCGTCGAGCTCGTAACGAACGCCACCTACTTCGTGAACGCCATCATCGCCCATCCTATCGGGTGCGTTGGCGCGACGCTTCCCGCCTACGTGCGCGACAACAAGACGATCGTGACGTTGACGAAAGATCGTCGAGGCACACCCTACGACGATCATCTATCCCTCTTCCGGTGCATCGGCCTCCACCTGCAAGGTGGTGGCCGAAGATACGAAATCCGCCAAATCGATACAACCCGTTTAACGAAAGTCGCTAAACGTCTGCACGCGCGGTATTGTCGCGCCACGCGCACGACGGCCTCGAACGGTATCCGCCTGAACGAACTGGAACGCGTGGAGACGGTTTTCGGCATCAACGTTGCCGTCTATCGACTGACGGTTGCGCCACATGCCGCCGAACTAGTCCGTCGTTCGCTCGAAACGCACCCCACGAACTTGAACGTCAACCTGTACGAGACGCACTTCTCGTACATAAGTGACCTGCGCTCGTACACGAAAACGTACAAGTGTGGAAAATGTGGCAACGCCCACTGGCGGTGTGAGCGCGATTTACGTCGTCACGAAGCGACGTGCGAAGGTGGCGTTCGTCACGTGTTCCCCGGCGGTATCTACCTACCGACGCCGTCCGTATTTCAGCGGCTCGACGACGAAGGCATCGACGTCGGCGACGACGACCTGCGCTACTACCCGTACCGCGCAACGTTCGATTTTGAATGCTATTTCGCCGATAACGATCTGCCGACGGATACCAACAAATGCCGGTGGATTGCGCGACACGAACTGCTCAGCGTGAGCGTCGCGTCGAACGTGCCCGGCCACGAAGCGACGCGGTGTTACGTCACGACCGGCGATTCGGCCGAACTCGCGCGTCGCCTCATCGACGACCTGGAAGCCGTGAGCGCGGCGGCGTGAGCAGCTCTACGCCCCCGCTACGACGCGACCTTCGAGGCGCTCGACGCCGACTGGCGGCGACGGTGGAACAACGACGACGACGACGCGTCACCGTACGCCACACTCGCCGACAACCTGTGGACGCACCTTCGTCAAATGCCCGTACTGGGATTCAATTCGGGTAAGTACGATCTGAATGTCGTCAAGAAGTACTTGACCCCCCTGCTCATAACCGGCGACGCGCAGCACACGTCGTCGGCGTTTACCATTAAACGTCAGAACAATTACATGTGCCTGTCGACGACGACGTTGAAGTTCCTCGACATAACGAATTACCTCGCGCCCGGCGTCAGCTACGATCGCTTTCTGAAAGCGTACGGTTGCTCGGCGACGAAGGGGTACTTTCCGTACGAACATATCGACGCGTTGACGCGCCTGGACGAAACAGTCCTGCCGCCGCGCGAAGCTTTCTACAGCCACCTGAAACGCGAGGGAATCTCCGCGGAGGCGTACGAGATTTGCGCGACGGCGTGGCGTGACGAGGGCATGACGACGATGCGCGATTTTCTGATGTGGTATAACAATCGAGACGTGGCACCGTTTCTCGAGGCCGTCGATCGTCAGTTGGCCTTCTATCGACGCCGACGTATCGACATGTTCAAGAACGCCATCAGCGTACCGGGGTTGACGTTGTTGTACCTGTTCAACGACCTGCCGTTGTCGATCCATTTCTAGTTGTTCAACGAGCCCAACAAAGATCTGCACCGTGTGCTGCAGTCGCAGATCGTCGGCGGCCCGTCGATCATCTTCGCGCGCCACCACGAGGCCGGCGTGACGGCGATTCGAGGCGGCGACGCGCCGTGTCGTTCGATAGTCGGTTTCGACGCGAACGGCCTCTATCTGTGGGCGATAATGCAGGAGATGCCGACGGGCTGGTACACGCGCCGGCGCGCAGAGAACGCCTTTCGACCGGAACGCGTGCACCGCTACGGCCGTATGGCCGTGGAGTGGTTGACGTGGGAGGCGGTACGAACCGACGCGCGAATACGTCACCAGTTGAACGGGCGCGAGAAGCGCATCGGAAAGTACCGAGTCTACGGCTGTTGCGCCGCCACGCGAACGGCGTATCAATTTCACGGCTGCAATTTTCACGGCTGCCCGACGTGCCAGGCGAACGTGACGACGAACGCCGTCAACGGACAACCGATGACGACGCTATACGCCGCGACGATCGCCGTGACCGCCTACATGCGCCGTTTCGTCGACAACGTCGTCGAAATGTGGGAGTGCCATTGGCGCGCCGTGCGACCACCCGCGGCGCCGACGCCGCCCGAAGCGTCACGATTGCAACCACCGACCACCGCCCCCATTACGCGTTCGACGATACTGGAGGCGGTGTGCGACGACTCTCTGTTCGGCCTCGTGCTGTGCGATATCGCCGTGCCGGAAGCGCTGCGCGCCAATTTCGCCGAAATGCAGCCCGTGTTCAAGAACGTCGATATCGCGCGCGTCGATCTCAGCCCGTTCATGCGCCGCTACGCCGAGTCGCACGATCTCCTCAACCGACCTCAACGGACTCTCGTCGGTAGCTACTTCGGTGCCGAGATCGTGCTCGCGACGCCCCTCCTACGCTGGTATCTGGCGCACGGTCTCGTCGTCGAGCGCGTCTACCAGGTCATCGAGTACGCGCCGATCGCGTGCTTTCGCCGCTTCGGCGAAACGGTCTCGTCGGCGAGACGCGAGGGCGACATCGATCCGACAAATCGATTATCGCCGATACCTTTAAACTTCTCGGCAACAGTTCCTACGGGAAAACGATTACGCGCGTCGATCGGCACCGGGAAATCAAGTACGCCACGCCGGTCGGCGCGTCAATGCTCGTCAACAACCGTCGCTTCCGGCATCTCGACTTCGTCGTCGACGACGCTCTGTACGAGGTGGCGCTGAATAAGCGCAAAGTCGTCTACGGCCTGGAGATGCAAATCGGCTATTTCGTCTTACAGTACGCGAAATTGAGAATGCTCGAAATCTATTTCGATTTCGTCGACGCCTACATCCCCCGTCCGCTCTTCCAGTATTGCGCTATGGACACGGACTCGGCGTACATCGCCCTCGCCGGACGTGACGTCGACGCGCTCGTGCCGGAAGAACGTCGTGAACACTACTTCCGGAATCGATCGCTCTGGTTTCCGGCCGAATGCTGCGTCGCGCACGTGGACGCGTACGTACGACGGCGCGTCGCCGGACTAGCGTGGGCGGAGGGCGCGCCGGCCTGCTGCGCGCGCCGACGCCTGTTCGATCGTCGAACGCCGGGTCTCTTCAAAGAAGAGTGGCGCGGCGACGGAATCGTGGCGCTGTGCAGCAAGACCTACTACTGCTTCGGCGGCGGCAACGGACCGAAGTACAGCACGAAGGGACTGAGTAAACGACAGAACGACATCGACGAGCACACCTTCCTCGCCGTACTGCGCGACCGTCGCAACGGCTTCGGCTGGAACCGCGGTTTCCAGGTGAAAGACTCGTCCGTGTTGACGTACGTTCAAGAGCGCGCGGCGTTGATGTATTTCTACGCTAAACGCCGCGTGCTCGACGACGGCGTCACCACGGCGCCGATACTCGTCTAACTCGTATAACAACTAACCTACAACGAACTACTCGTCTAACTCGTCTAACCTAAGGAATGCCCCACCACCCCCCCTAGGGGTAGTTTCTGTATGCATGTATGTATGTAGGTAGGGTAATAATAAACAAACCATTGTGTACAATCATTTTCGTTGTTTTATTACTACTACTACTATACACGTAAAAGCGAAGTTAATGTATTAATGGTTTTAACCAATCGAATACGAGACAGTCATTGGCCACCCGATCGGTGCCGAATAGGCTCCGGAACGTCGTCAACGGCATACCGCGACATCGGAGGAGAAGGTATGCGACGCAATATTGTCCGCACACGTTAGAGACGGCGCTCTGCAGCCGCTTGTCGTTGTACGTCCACGCGTCGCCGCAGTTGCGGTGCAGGAACGCGTGGAAGTCGGCGTGCAGAGGCGGCAGACCGTACGAATCGAAGTACTCGCCTCGCCGGTCGGCGTCCACGTAGACGGCCACCCAGTGCTGTCCCGGCTCGCCGCCGTCGTCGGTGTTGCACACGAAGGCCGTCGGGTAAACGGTGGTGGTGGTCGTGGTAAGTAGCGCATCTTTAGGCACGACGCCGACGACGATACGTTTAGCGTACGTATCGTGTTCCAGGCGACGCATCAGTTGAAACGTATCCATAGTTACTACCAGTCATACACGACGTTCCGGTTCCTGTCGATCTCCAGCACCGTCTCGAATTCCGCGTACACGACGACGTTCACCGGACTGGCTCGCGGCGTCCCGAAGTGCATTTCGGCGCCCACGGTCCCCTGACGCACGACGTTGAAATGGTCCCCGTCGCAACAGTCGGGGGTCAGGTCGAAACCGAAGATGGTGTAGCCGGCGCCGAAGTCCGTGCGCGATACGTCGTTCCCCTCGTCCTCGTACGCCTTTCCGCTGGCCTCGAAGAGATTCATGTAGCTCCGATCGTACCGGTTGTGCGGGAAGTCCGGCTGCAACGGCTTGCTCGGCATCTGACGTCCGTCGACGACGAGCGTGAGGAAGTTTATGTCGTTGTGACGCGCGTCGAACGGATTTCTAGTGTAGTCTCCGTTGTAGGCGACGTTATCGATCATCATCAGGAAGATGCGTTTCGGAATCGGACCCATGTACAAGTTCTCGTGGGTGTGCGATAGCGTACCCGCCGTTATCGGAAACGATTTGCAGTCGACGCGGCGCATCGCAAACTTAGCCGTTACCAACGTCCACCCTTTGATATGTCCCATCTGGACGTCCGGGCTCAACTTCACTTTTCGCACGTGCAGCCGAATCGCCTGCAGCACGAGGCGCCACCCCGGTACGGCTTGCGCGCCCATTAGCGCGAAGGCGTCCTTCGAGCGCACCATGCGTACTTTCGTGTCGATGCCGTTCGGTATGTGCCTGTTTAGCATAAACGCGTCGACGTGCACGCGTCCCATCATCTCCACCTCGTCGCTAGCGGCCGTCATGGCGCGCCGTGCCTCGAACCCGGCGTTGTTGTTACCGAGCGTGTCCATCTGTCCGGCGTTGTCTTTGTACCACAACGAGCACGTGAGATGCGAACGTTTCGCGTCGCTTCCGTAACTCAGCAGCGTCTCGAGGTAGGCCCGGTACGCGTACGTATTGGTCGACGGCGTCACGAGGGTGCTGTTCAGCGACACGTCGATTTGACTGAACATCGAATGTAGGAAATTGTTGACCGGCGCCACGTTGGCGCCGGCCGCCAGATCGGTACCGTCCCCTTGAATCACTTTGAAGCGCACGTACATTTGAAGGCTCGCCAGGTCCGTATAGTTGTCGCCCGAGCCCGGGATGAGGAACTCGATAGGGCCGCCGGCGTCGAGAGTCGTCAGCGGCTGGTAGACGGTCCACTGACTGCTCTCGACGCTCGTCTGCGTCACCGGCCCGCTGAACAGGTCCAGTGCGGCCTTCACGCCCTCACACGATGCGCCATTCACGAACGCCATAATTACTCGTCGAATATGTCGTCTGTTCGAAGCCGTCTCTTCCGCCTACTGACGTTCGTCGCCGCTAGGCGCGGTCTCTTTGTGGAGGCGGCTCCGCCGCCACCGCGGCGGCGTTGCTGCGTTTTTTTTTCTCTTCTTCGGCTGCGGTGCCTGCGAATTCAATAGGCCGTCGAGAAGATCGGCACCGGCCTCCTTTGCGCGTCGTTTTATCGACTGTTTCAGATTGCCGCCGGCGACGACGTCGCGCGCCACGCGGAAGCCGGTGTTGAGCGCACGTTTTCCCAACGCCAACGCGCCTCTCTTGATAAGCGGCATGGCGCTTCGAAACAGGCTCCCGAAGAGATTGCCCAGACCGTGACCTCGTTGCCCCCGACCACCGACGAAGACCGGCAGCTGACCGCCGACCTGACGAACGTAGTAGTCCACGTACAGGTTCTTCGACGACATGTTAAAACAATTTCGATTTACAGCGTCTGACGTGAACCGTCGTCACTAGCTTTCCGTGCTCGAATGGTATCGGTTGAACGAGATCGTCTCTTATATCGATCTCTATCACGTCGAATTGATGTAGCAACAGCCTCACGTATTGGACGCGGTCGAACGTTTCCGAAATAATGTCACCGTTCGTACCGCGGACGGCGATGTTTCGAAGGAGTGGCGCGTACACGTCACCGACGACACGCGGTTCCACGAGATCCGTGTACACGTACAGGGTCTCGATGCCCACCGTCATATCCACCGTATCGCGACCTACGTACTCGTACGTGTACGCGACGAGCATGGTGTCGATGACGACTGCCGGCGTGGGGCCAAACATGGGGCACTCATGATCGTGTTGCTATGGAAATCTAGCACGTCCTTCAGACGGCTCGTATGAGGTATGATAAATTCGACACCGGACGACATATATAGCGTAAATCGGTTAGAGACGTTGCTGTACTCTAGGCGCGCCTTGACCTTATCGGTGCTCAATTTCTCTAGCGCCTCGTTGATCTTGTGCAACAACGTGTAAACGTTGTTGTAGAAACCGTGAGGAATCGAGGTCTGACGGTATATCAGGGTGATGACGCCGTATTCGTCTAACTGCGTGTAAGTACCCGGATCACCCGTCGCGCAAGTCAGGTAGAAGGCGTCCTTCTTTCTCACGTTGTACCACGTGTGCGGATAATGTACCGACACCAGTCCGCATTCCCACTCCCACGACAGGTCGAAACGTTGCGGCAGCGTCGTGACGTAGTGCGTCAACGTATTTTTGGGGTGACGCTTCATAGACGCGTTGCTCGGTAGCGTCAGGTAAAAGTCAGACGAGACCGCCATCGTGTTGTCGACGACGACCACCAACACTCATAGACGGACTCGGGAGCAGGTAACCGAGACAGCTGCTCAACAGTGCCGTCCACAGGTTGGAGTCGCCTTGACCTTTCGTCAGATTATATATACTAACGGCGATGACGAAGTACAGGACGACGACCTGACAGAGGAATACGATTTCGGCCTTAGGGCATTCGTTGCCGCAGATTTGCCATGGATCGGGTTCGGCGGTGATTGTGGTGGTAGCGTCGATGGAGTCCGCGTGCTCGTCGACGGAATCCGCGTGCTCGGCGCCGGCGTTCGTTCGACGATCGCCACTTGAGGTAGTTTCGTCGTCGTCGCTCATCGTTGCGCCACTGCGGCCTGTCGATACAGCAGGGACCTTTATACGGCAAGAACGAAGATCCGTTGCATATTCCCGCCTCGTGCAGTCGCCAGAACCCCGTGTGGCGCATCCAACGAGTCATTCTCATCGCCGCCGCCGCCTCACTAGTAGTCTTTTTATAGGTCCACGAGCGACTCGGCGTCGATCCAGCTGTTGAAGGAGGCCGGATATCCGCTCCATTTTACGAGCGCCTCCGAACCACCGCCGCGACGACGCCGACGACGCTGTAGAACCGCCTCCACGCGATACAGTTTGTCCTTCGGAACGACTACGCGTTGTAGTTCCGGTTCGTAGAAGGCGCCCTCTACCGGCGTCCCGGCGTCGTCCTTCAAGCGATAAACGGGTGGTTCGGACGGGTGCACTTCTACGACGGTGAAGAGTTCCTCGCTCCAGGTAGCCATGTATCCTTTTTTGAATTGACCCCTCGTCTTGCTGATACGTACGCGATCTCCCACGCGTAGTTTCGGTTTTCGCCGTTGACCGCAGCCGTCGCCACCGTACAGTCGTTGCCATACGGCCTCCTGATTCGTCGCGTCGACACTCGCCGGCGTCCTACCGATGCTTCGGTGGTAGGCGTTGTTGTACGATCGCACGAAATCCGGTAACGCCTCTACGTAGCGCAGCGTCTCGTGTTTCGTAAAATACCGCCACATACGCGTCTTCAAAGTTCGATTAAACCGTTCCACGACGCTCGCTTTATTCTCCTCGTTATGCGTCACGAAATGATGAACGCCGCGACTCTTTAGGAACGTTTGCAGGGGTCGGTTCAAAAACTCGGTCCCCTTATCGGTCTGCAGCGATTTCGGCGTCTCGTCGCCACCGCTCAGCAGGCGCTCGAATGCCGCGACGAGCGACGGGCCGGACTTACTCTTCAACGGAACGCGCCACGCCCACTTCGAAAACACGTCGATCACCGTCAATAGGAATGTTATACCGTCGTTGTGCGTTTTCAGTCTAGTCAAGTCGACCAGATCGGCTTGCCACTGCTGGTTTCGACCACCCACGATGACGCGACGTCTTTTGAAATGTCGTTTAACCGGTTTGTGTAGGGTATAGGCGTCCTGCGACGCTAGCCACCTCTCGACGGCCGGACGTCGGATCTTCGACGCCCGGTGCAACGCGTCGACGCCTCCGTAACTTCCCACCCGTTTCGGATCGAAGTAGACGCTATTCAGGTCGTCGTCGTCGTTTCGTTGCTGTCGAGGCTTTCGGTTTGGTCGACGACGGCTCCACCCGGACACCATGACAACGACGACGACGATGATGATAAATGTACGATGATTATTATACACGTATAGAGAGCGATAAGCGCGATGGTGAAGCCGACGACGATGGCCGTTATCGTGCGTCGACGTGACGGCATCACAACGTGTCCCACGCCGCGACGCCCAACGAAGGGGATCGTTGTCTCCGTTTAGTCTCGCGTCGCATCCGACGTCTCCACTCCGGCGTCGCTGATGAACTAGTCTTCGTCGGCGTCATCGACGCCTCTTCTAGTAAGCGCTTCTGTCGTCGCTCCATGCACGACCGATAGCGCGGGTTGCCCACGAATTCCATAGGGATATTCATATCCTTCATGCGCAATCCGAACTCTCGCCATCCTACGGGCGCTGTCGTCTTCGATCTCGTTCGCATGAGATCGTTCACTAGATCGAACATGTTACTCCCCGCGATCGTTTTTACCGTCGTACACGAATTCGCCGCGGTCGTTCCATCGACACAACGGATCGGCTTTCATTTTTTCGATAAGCAGTCCCGTCTTCCCTTTCAGCGTTTTCGGCATACTGGCTATGATTTCGCGCTCTACGACCTCCGACGATGGTGGCGCCACCGTCGCCGCTGCCGCTGCCCCCACCGCAGGCGTCTCGCTGCTGTTGACCACCGACACGCGTACCGGTTGCGCCGCTCGAGCCGCCTCTATCGTGTTGTACCGACTCAGCAGTTGATTGTACGACGCCACCTTTTCGCGTTCGGATAAATCCGAACGTTCTAGAATGTCCTTCATGTCGCTGTCCAGGCTACTCAGCACACGTGATCGGGGCGTGCTCGGCGGCTGATCGATACGTGGCAGGAGGCTTTCCACCAATCGCGGGTCGACCAACACCATCTTCTTCGCGTACTGCATCAATCACCCGCTGCCGATCACCTGTCTGAGCAGCGGGAGAAGAACGGTGCTCGCTAACGGCGCTAGCAGGGCCATCAAAAAACCACCCGCACCCTTTTGCAAGACGGCTCGCTTCTGCTTAATCGCAACTTGTTTGTCAGCGAGTTTACGCAGGTGATTCCGGTATTTTGTCAACACGCGTTTCTGTTTCGGCGACAACTTCACGTTCCCTTTCAGAATGTTGTACGCGCAATCGCACAGACTACAAATGAGTGGCCGATCACGACTTTTCGCAGATCGATGTTCCGCCTATGTCTCTCCAACAGCTGCAGGGCGAAAATGTGTCTCTTCACTCGGTTCGTCGGTCCCGCCACCTTCGGTCGTCGCTTCGCTACCACCGCGCGCCCCGTCATAACGACTAATAAACGTACGCGCCGATGTCCCTCTCTTCTTATAGGATGCCGCCACCACCACCGCCACCACCCTTCCGTACGTACACGTACTGAAGGCGATCGTCCGGAAATATGCACGAACGCAGGCGCATGTCCTCTTCCGTTTCCTGTTTCAGATCCACGAAGAGATAGCCGTACGCCGACGACGTCGCGTCTTTGAAAGCCTCTATCATGTAGTTGACCTTTCCCGGGTACATCTGTTTCGCTAGGTGACCTACTTGACCGGCGTCTCGGGGGCTCTTGAATAGCTCTATGTATTGGGCGTTCAGGCTGATTGTACGGTTTTCTTTCCCTTTCGGAAACATGTTCCGCCGCAGTTGTACGACCGACGTATTACAATGATGACTTTTTTTAGTAAATAGTACCGTCACCCGGCTATCAGTTTCCTCCATGAGGTCGTCGAGAACTAGAAGCGTCCTCGCTTTACCGTCTAAACGTTTCGGATCCGGCAGACTGTCTACGAACTCTATTTTTGAAGACATAGACGCGTAGCCGGTCTGCCACTGTCCGTAGCACCACAGGATTTTCTCCGGCGGCGGATCGATCATAGCGTCGTGACGTATCAGACGGTCGACGAACGTCGTCTTACCGCACCCCGTAGGACCGGCTACTATACATGTAAGAGGATGCTTCAACGACGGTCCGTTCATTTTCGACGACTGAACGACGAACACTTTTTACGCGTCTTTATAGGTGGCGTGCAACTCCATCAATAGTTTACCGAGCATGTTCTCCCCCACATCGCCCCCGATTCCGGTACCCCAAAAACCCTCCCTACTCTGTACCCATTCCACCAATTCGGCGTCCCCGGTGGCCAACAGGGAGGCCTTCAAATCGCTCGACCCGTCAAACTTGCTCCTCAACAACGTCTTCATACACTCCACCCTAACGGATCGCCATTCGGTTCCCGTTCTCTTTTTTCGAATGTCGTAACCGCGTCGTTTCGCTGCATAAGGCGATCGCGCAGTTTTGATATGTTCGGCGCATTCCACGTCGGCGTTGAATATTGCTCTCCTATACTGATAGGCGTGCTCGACAGATCGAAAGCCCCGACCGAACGCCGACACTCGACACGAATACATATTTGACAAGAACGACCGCGATCCACCAAACCTTATAGGTGACGACATACCGACTACCGATAACCCGCTACCGTCACCGCTTATATACCGCCACCGTCGCCACCGCTAGATGGCAGATCTAAAAAGTTGCGACTTGGATTCGAACCCGGAATCTTTCGATCCCTAGTCGAATGCGCTCCTAGGAACGCTATACCGTCGCCAACGTTTATGCAGTGGTTTTATCCCCCACTATATAGCCGCACATTTTAGGGGTCTATTCTGAGGTCCGTGCTTCAGCAGGTACGACGTTGATCGCTAGGGCTGCTTAGGTCAGCACGCGCTAGGTACGGCGTTGATCGCTAGGGGACAATCTGCTTAGCTCAGCACGCCCTAGGTACGGCGTTGGTCGCTAGGGAACAAACAAAATACTCTCCACACTCACCGCTAGGTGGCAGCTCAAATGTACTTAGAGGGGGTAATCAATCACGTTTTTTATAAGTAGGTTCCCGAAAACGTTTAGTGTCAAAAAAGCCTTTGATCTTTTTTATAAGTAGGTTCCCGAAAACGTTTAGGGGTCATTAAAACGTTTTTTATTAGTAAAGTTTTGACCATAGGTCACCAAAGGTGACGTGCACGGGGACACTCATGTCCTCTATACTACTATCACGCTATTTGTGTACATTTTGAGACCACTACTTCCATGTCACGTTGACATGTTCACACCATAGATTACGTTCGTTTTGACAAAGACTCCATGTGGTGCATCCATCAATGATAATTACATGTGTGCCTTGACTCGTTGTGTGCGCGATCAACATAAAACATCAGTCGCTACAGTCTTTGTTTGACATCAGAGGCAAAAAGCTGTCCCCTTAGCCCTGTTATCATGTTTTGACATCAATACCTACAGTAGAAACCATTACGCAATGTTTCAGTCTGTGAACTAGACCGAGACAGCAAAAAAATAAGCCTTTCTGTATGGGTTTGTCAATTTGTTATAAATAATTATGATGTCAGAGAATTCTTTTGAGTAGACATGTTAACTAAAGTCACCCATTCCCGTGACTTGCTACTTGACGTGGAATGCATAGATATACACAACTTGATATAGACTGGGGAATCGTTCATTGACTTGGGATTTTACTTGATTTACCAGAATATGACTGCGACATATCTGGTCATCAGACTTCATCCCAAATTCCAGTCTGACAGTAAACTTAACACGTTATACCCTACTGGAAACGATTATCGGAAATATATAGGGCACACATCTATACGAATTCATGGTAAATAATGAAATTAATTCGATTACTGGCATGATAGCGTGCACAAATCTACAAGCCTCGTATTAATTATAATCGTAATATATAATATCGTAAATAAATTAAACGTCTTAATTATCGTCTAGATTTAAATAACAATGAAGCACAACTGTCATGCAAAGATGCCATATCGTAAAAGACACAGATGAGTTAAAAGAGTGACCAAGCTGATTCAGGAGCTGAGAAACCTTACTCATGAAAGCCAGTTAAGTATAATGTGGGTTGACAACACTAGAAAGTAGGACACTAACAAGAGGCAAAATAGAAGTTCTTAAAATATTGAAAGGTCATGAAAAATGTATTTATGGTATGTCACATATCATAACATAACGTTTATTTGACCCCATATAGGTACAAATTCTTTGATTTTTCGGAACATCACTTAAGCATTGACATCAACATTATACAAGCATACATATATGCATATCATTATATGTTTAAAATACTCTTAGAAAATACATACAAACGCATGTACACCAATTATGGTATTGATGTACCATAGAATGTAATCATATAGCTTATTCAATCGGGGTCATGCAGTGACGCCTATTGAGACACAATTGCCTCTATCATAGGAGCCAGCCTATTTACGTAATGATTTATATGGTCCTTTTATAAGGTGTCTATCTCAGATATGTTTATCGGGAGTGCTTGTGTGATGGGAGAATGTAAGTTTGGTTGTGTGCTGATCGTCTGAAACTAGCATCAAATGTATTGTATTTATTGGTTTTGTTGACATGTGTAGCAATTTGATAGAGTGCATACATATATCATTATATTTGTATAACAAAGGTGTGTTTATATAAAATGAGAAGCCTCGCAAACTCTGAATGTATATGTTGTCTTTGATTATATCGGGCGTGTCATATATAGCATGTGGTAGGCTGTATTTGAGACATTTCACTGCAAATTCATGATTAATTCTAAAATATTTTGTTTTTAACGATACTTTGCCAGTTAAGTAAATAAGGAAGTAAAATTAAATTCTTGTAACTTTATGTGTTCTACGTTTAGTAGTTTAATTTTTTTAAGTGGTTCCGTGTGTGAGTTGTATTTATTTAAGGTTATTATTTGCACGGCTTATTTTAATTATCGTAATTCTATTTCTTTGATATCCCAAACCATGATACAATAATTAATACGTGATAATATTAATGTATTATATAACAACACCTTTATATCTAAAGGTAATGCATGTTTTAATCTGTTTAATATGCCAATTGTTTTGGAGCACTTATTTGAGATTTTCTCAGTGAGTTTTTTCTAGTTTAGGTTAGTATCTAAGGTCAATCCTAGAAAGTTAAATTCATCTACTCTTTCAATATTTATATAATTTACTTTAAGCGAAAGAGTCTGTGTACGTTTATTATTATGTATTAGGCATATGAAAAATCATGTATTTTGATTTGCTTTATTTAAAGATAATTTATTTATGTTTAGCCTTTCATTGACTTAACAAAATTCTTCATTTATTAAGGATTCTGTTCTTTTATTGTGTGTTTTGTTGCTAAGAGATTTTAAAGAGCTAGATAATGTCGTATCATCAGCGTATATGACGAAATTAAATAATTGACAAGCTTGTCAAAAATCATGTAAATGATAAATAATAATGGTCCATGTATTAAACCTTGTGGGATGCCGATTGTTACAGGTAAAATGTCTGAATTTATTTGTTCAATTTCAATGTATTGTTTTCTGTTTTATGTTATTAGCCATCCATTGTTACTGCACGTTTTATCTTGAGCTAAGCAGTCATAACCACGTAAGTACAATTGTGATAGGTAATCTTTGTCTGATTTCCAAGTTTCTTTTAAGCAAATGACATTAAATTTAAAATTTTTACTACTTAGCTCTTCTACAAAAGCCTCCAGTTAATTAAATTTAGCATTTATTAATCGAATGTTTGTGCTTAAGACACTAAAACGTGTAGTGTTTGTTTGAGTAAGTTTGCTAAACTTGTCAAAGTCATAATAGGATGACTGACGTATTAGTTGAGGTTCATAATTTTCAATATAATTTGTGTCTAAGATGTTAATTAAGTCATTATTATTAATACCTCCTAAATAGGAGAAGAAGGTTTCGTCTAATGTCATGCTTTTATATTATTTGGCATTTATCGCATGTGGTTGTTATTATATTTGTATTTGTAAATGAGTGTTCAAAAATTGTGATATATCCATATCCCGATAATTAATTTTATTTGTGGCATTGCCTGTTGTAATTGTAATTGAATAAGGTAATGCACTGAATGTAAATGTGAGATTGATTAGAAACGTAAATATGAGAACAGGTTAAGATAGACATCTTGTAGTTTTGTATGTAGAAAAAATAACATAAAATAAAGATTATTTACATAATGACTGCAAGAAGACCTAGAGCATACAGTATTTAAACGGTTTTACAAGCCACATTGCATGGATATGTTTAGAAACATACTAATGCATTTCATAGCAACAGAACGATCACATGTATTTAGTTACTTCAGTGACAAGCTAAATATTTTCTTTACATAAAGTACAGCAGTAAAACAAAGTGCAATACATTCGAGTTAAGCACTATGCTTGATTATCCATTTTACATATGATATGATATAATTATACACATATAAACGCACACATACATAAACATACATGAAGGTTATTTCTATGCATATAGTAATATGACTACAGGTTTACATCGCACAAAAAACAAGGACTCAGAAGCTACTGATTAACATCGTGTGCAACAACTAACACAGTGCTTTCATTTTCATATTTGTCAATGGATTTTATTGACAATAAAAATAAAAAATATATTTAATACAGAATTATTTATATATTAGCTGTATAACTATTTGAAATAAAAAATATACAAAACAACATTATATAGCAATAAACTTACAAAATAAAAAATATACCTTAAGAAAACAAAAAAAGTTTACAGTTTCAGTTTAACGGGATGTGCAGTAGTCCACATAGAGCTAATATTTCTGGGATGACACTAAGACTAAATATTATCTTACTAAATATCACTTTTAAGAACCAACAAAGAAATTGCATGTCAAGAGTACAACAAACATTAGCAATTTAGATAGAGCTAAACTAGATTGACTGTTCAGCATGTGGTAACAGACTAACTAATTAGGAATGTCACCAGAGATATTTGGAATATTCCCAGTATCCCTGGTGTTACCGCAACAACATATGCACGTAATCTCCGACTCAATGTAGAAAATACAGTTTAATGTTATATGCAGAAGTCGACGTAATGCTGTCACGTGTTTACGTCAGTTTTACATGTATTTTAAATTAAGAGAATGAGAAAAGAAAGAAAAAAACAGCTTGTAGAGAACGATAAAACTAGAAAGAATAATAATATAAAACAAATAATGATAATATTAACTGACATATAATTATATTATCCAGGAGTCTACAGTGTCAGCATTGAAGACTTATCTCTCTTTTATTGTCATCGCTGCGTAGATCACGTCTCGCTCAGGAGACTCACGTTGCGTAGATCACGTCTCGCTCAGGAGACTCACGTTGCGTTGTCTCGTGTAACAAAAATACTAAAACAAACACAAAAAACCGTCCGTATACCGGGGCCGATTCCCGGTCGCAGCGCTGCATCGAGTCTTCGTCGACGAAGATTTCGAGTTGGTTTTCACTGTCACTGCCATTTTGTAATTTATGATTTCTACTACTTGTGCAGTATATCTACAGTGTCCTTCCCATCCCCAGTTTCAGGGTTTCCGTGGAACGTTCGGTTACATCGTCGAGAGTATTGTTCTATGTTATCGCACTCACATTCGAGATGACCAACTTCGTTCGTATACCGGGACCGATTCCCGGTCGCAGGCCACGTGTTCAACGTAAAGTGTTTATATCCGCCTGCGTGTGGATGACCCTGATGAGTGATCGTATTAGCCAATGTCTTGATTACCACTTTCCCATTATAGGTCCAGCAGTCAGCTATTTTCTTCGCACGTGTCAACTGCCTTGTAGCGCTAACCAGCGCAGGCGCTGCGTCAAGTCCTCGTCGACGAAGATTTCGAGTTGGTTTTCACTGACGCTGTTACGCAATCGGCTTCTAGCCCGTATGACGCACGTTAACACTATATTGAATCGCACGATTATGGAACGATATTAGGGCCATAATTCCACAATGCTACATTGTTGATTTCTGACTTTCGATTATCCTTTTACGCCGAGATTGTCGAATTATGACTTTCGATTATCCCTTTACGCTGTCATTGTGCAAGATTTTTGTCAAATAATTAACAAGAATGGCGTTTGGTCAAATATTTCTCCAAAAAATTTTCTCAAAAATATTTTCTCAAAAATATTTTCTCGAAACGAAGTTCTCCAAACGAAGTTCTCCAAACGATAATCAGGCACAAATTGGACTCAGTGACCTAAGCTAAGCTAAGATGTGCTGCCCCCTAGCGAACTACACCAACTTGCAAATACTGAAATATCCCTTGCAAGTCAGGCCAAAGCAATTATATAATTGCTTTGGTTAGGCCTTGCTGTCAGTCACCAACGTCACGTCGTAGTGTACAGAAAACTTATATGAAGCATTTTTCACCCACATTATGACCTGTTTTATCAATGTTGGAGTTTAAAAGAACTCAAAGATGAACGGAAGAAACGAAGTGCCAAGCAGTCTGCCAGAAAACGCGAATTGAATGTCAGGTAGGTTGGTACTGTTTGTGAGCGATAATTCATGATCTTACAGGTCCTCTTCTGGCTTCTAGACTGTGATGCCTCTTATGCCAGCTCTGATGTTTGTCGTCAAACTATATGGTGCGCATGCGTCTGACGAGTTGTTCCATAATAGGGGTGGGGCTGTGTAATCGAGTTTAATTGGGTGGTTTTTCCATAATTTGTCTAATTTCCCCTCAAAGGACTGGACTGATGGAGCCTCTACCACAGACTGTGGGAGGCTGTTCCATACGTCCGTGCATCGGTGTATAAATGAATTTTGTTTAATGTTTAACCGACAACGTCCTTTGAATATTTTTAGGTGATGTCCTCGCGTACATGATTCAGTATCCCTCAAAGTTATCAAGTTTGATGTCACAGCTGTATCATATTTGTCTGTTAAAATCTTATATAATTCAATCATGTCTCCTCTGAGGCGACGATATGACAGAGTTGGTAATTTTAGTCTTTGTAGACGTTCATTATATTCAAGATCTTTAAAACCTGGAATTAATTTGGTTGCTCTACGCTGAACATTTTCAAGAGCTGTAATGTGTTTCATTAAGTAGGGAGCCCATACTTGATTTGCATATTCAATATGTGGGCGGACGAGAGATTTAAAAACAGTAGAAAAACACTGTTCATCCATGTAATCAAAAGTGCGACGAATTATCCCCATGATGTTTCGAAAACTGTCAATACTAATATTTATTCGTACTATAACGTGTACAATTAATTGAATATTATTAACGATATAGCCGAGCATCGGAACCGTGTGCCTCAGCGTTAAAGATTCGAGCATTGAACGGGCATGCGCCAGTCATCACGTGTTTGCTCTCACTTCCGCTAAATATGGTAATAGAGCATAACGTAGCTTTATTTGGGATCAACGTTGGCGATACGGAACATCCTTTGAAAATCACATTTTATAAACTAATTATTACCAATAATATATTAAGTTGTGCAATTAATTAGTTTGGCTGACTAAAAAGTATTTTTATAATATTGAATGCTATTTGACATTTTAAAACCATGCCATGCTTGTCGTCATGCAAACTGATTATTAAGTCATTTTGAACTTCTTTTGATATAGACAGAATGTATTGAACATTAGATTAAAGTTGTATTCTGACAACGTTCATCTTTTAAATACAGATTTCCAGTGAATCGTCATGCCCCATACAATACATAATTTTCATCAACTCCATATAAATTTCTGTTCACACAATATGTAATTCTAATATCCAAATTAAAATTACGTATGCATGTCATGCTTATTTTTTGCAAAAGCGTAATTTATCAAATAACATCAAATGCTAAAGTGACATATACGGTAGCAAATATACTCAAATAAATAAATATTGACATTATTGTTTAGGTTGTACATACACCTAGCTTAAACTTGTGTAACTCAGAATGCAACTTTAATCTATGACGAGTAATTTTTAACATATGACTGATAATTAAAATATAACATTTCAAATGTAGCCTGTGACCTTAAGCCAGTGGCGTTTTAAAGGTTGAATTAATATTTTCATTTGATATTTTAGAATTATTTTATTGTTAATTAAAATAGCCTAAAGTAAATATTAGATAGTCCTATTACTATTTATATGTAATGTATTTACATATATTTAAACTGGCTAATGGGTTTATAGTGTCAGTACTTAGACACTGATGCTATTCTGCAACTGTGATTGTATTTATAGCATTACTTGACATGTTCTTTCACATATCTGTATGCATTATTTCAATAAAATCTTCTTCTGGTGTTTCTACTCTGCTGTTGTCATAACTCATCATAACTAGTATATCATTATATGTAGAACACATAACAGAGGCGTACCTAGGATTGATATATTTGTGGGTTCCCAAATGGGTATCACAGTAACGGTGGATGTTGCATGCCATCATTCACTGTACACTGCCGTATAGTGGGGGGTTTCTGGGCAACGAGAAAACTCCCCTGGGCACGCACCCGCATAATAACATGAACAATAATAATAATAATGACTTCTTTATTTACATACATACATATTTTACAAAACTACTATTGCCCATACATATAGGGCCTACATTAAAATATTTTTGTATGTCCTTGCCAATACTTATGCTTTTCGTGTAATTATGATACCATAGTTTTATTCCGTTGATATTTTGTTGGCAATTATGTGCATGTATATGCTGTAATTAGACTACACTGCTTTGAGCAATTGCTTTTACAAATTACCATGGCTATAGGTGTACTCAAAGTATATTTTATTTATAATAATATGCTTTATTCGCAGACTCCACACAACATACAAATGCATTATTGCGTTCTATAGTTGTGATATTGGCAATAGTTACATATGGCCAGTAAGTAAAATATTGCTGCTACTTGAACCATCAATACAAAATATAATTTAGAACTACAACTGGCATGTAAATCTATATGTCAAAAGTTCTAATACCAGGAACACAATAAGCAAATTACTGTAAATAAACATTTCAGTAGCACTAAAATATCTGTCAAATCCCAACACCATTTGGAACATATTGTTGTAAGAGACACATTTTCTAATAGCATATATTTATGAAAATTACATCATAAAATAGTAAACAAAGTTTTGTTTATATAATTTGAACATGTTGCGTCGTGCAAATGACTGGTGGCATTACCGAGATAATAATAGTATATATTCAATGTATATGTTCTAGTTGTCTCCAGCGCTTGCCAATGTTCTATTAACTGACTAGTCTGTATTATTGTGGTTACAATGTAATGGTCTTATGAGGTCTCATTCTTTATATGCTGGCACTGAGGGTGGTCACTACCAGGGTGCTTGTCGTCCCCAGTGGTTCTTTTACGTCCCAAATTGAGACGGGACTGACATTAATGTGATCACCGAGCCATGAGGGATACACAGTCCCCAATTTTGAGAGCCAGATTTTTACCACAAATATCATGCCTGCTCTGTCCAGGTTTCGAACTCCGAGCACTGGCTTGTCAGGCGGATGTGCTAACCACTACACTAGCCACACTCTCTGTATAATTTGTTTCTGTTGTTTGGATAAATAAAATGCATCCTTACCTTACCTAAAGATGGGAGGGTGTGTTTATATATTTCATAAAAACGAGAGTGATGCGAGTGTACCAGCCCAGCCTGATTACAGTACTTTCTTCTATATCATGAGCAGTCTTACTCCAAACCCACTATACTTTATCTTAGTCACATATTGAACATAACTTGTGATAATATCATTGTTTTTCATTTTATAGGTTAATGAAGAGGAGCTCAGCATGAAACTGCTGCAGAATAACATGTATAGGGATCAGGGACGTACATGGTGGTATTCACCAACTACCCAAATTTACACTGGGGAGTCTAGAGGAATACTTATCCCAGTACGGAAAGAAGCTGGAGGAAAAGAGAAAGTGTCTATACAAAGAAAGGTGAGTTATCTTAACATTAAACTAAAAGCACTGTAGGATTATATGGAACGATATTAGGGCCATAATTCCACAATGCTACATTGTTGATTTCTGACTTTCGATTATCCATTTACGCCGAGATTGTCGAATTCTGACTTTCGATTATCCCTTTACGCTGACATTGTCAAATTCTGACTTTCGATTATCCATTTACGCTGTCATTGTGCAAGATTGTTGTCAAATAATTCATTAGAATGCCGTTTGGTCAAATAGGGTTAGTCAAAATAGTTTTGCACATAAGTATGCTCAAATACGTTTGCACACAAAAATCTGCTCAAATAAGCATTCGTTGTGGCTTGTGCTAGCTGCTACACCAACTTGCACATGTTTAAGTATCCCTTACTTTTTGGGAATATATTAGTACTTTCGAATTTAAGTTAGGAATGTGGTGTTCACGTGCTTTGCAACTGGCATATAGTTCTGTGATTAAACAATGTCACAAAATATGAAGGTGAAGCAACCTGGAGGCGCTCGGGACAAACCGCGATCGCGGACAGGCCGAGCCGCTGCCCCCACCTCCGCGTGCGCTGGTTCGGGCCGAGTTGTGGGCGTGGTCTGTCAATCTACGTGAATCATTGCACTCAAATAAACCATTGTCATTGGGGCAAACAGTCATTTTTATTGCTTATAGTTATCGAGTTGTATTGCTGAAGGACGTACTACAGTTTGGGTTGCGATCTATCGATCAATATAAATTACAGACGTCGTGGGCGAGTGGTATCACGTATGCACATGTGTAACCGTGGATGTGTGTATTTGTTATTTTAATAATTTTTATTTATTTAGAACGAATTTTTTTCAGGGGGCACTGTATATATTGCGGTATTCCACGGCAGAAGTGTTTTGTCAGCCGACGCTTCGCGTCTGCGGCTATTTGTAGAACAGTCTCGGTTTCGTAGATCAGCGAGTACGATACGTACGATACGTTTGCCGTCGTTAGTTCTCGGGAACGCATTACAAGCGAGCGCTGCATCTAGTGATTGCATTGTGATTTGTGTTGATAAGGATTGATTAATTTAGTGTTGTTAGTTTGCAACAGTACGTCATGACAAGTAAAATAAATCATGAGGATTTTCAATCTGACCCTGGACATTGCAATTGTTCAAACATTTTTAATAGAACCGAGAAGTCTACAGAGGGGCATGTTCCTGTTTCAGTGTTTGATCAGAGCGGCTGTCAGAGGAGCATTTTGCTCGAAGAATTGTACTTGTACCTGGTACGAACAAAGAAATATGCACAAACAGAGTCGGAAGACAGGGATCAGAACTTTCTGAGAAACTTGGCATAGCCAAACAGGGCCCGTCATCAGACAACTGGTCTGCAGGAGAAGAAGCGCTGCATGGTGAGTGATGTTCATTGTATGGTTGCGTGTCCTAAATTCGTGCGTCGTCCACTTCGATGTCGGTATTGTGTCATCTCTTTCTTCTGCTTGAATGCTTCGGTGAAACTCTATGTAATATGTTGCACTGGCAGCTCCAATTGGTAATAAACTTGGCTGGCGTGTTACAATTCTGTGTGCACTTTTTAGCCATTTAGGTTTGAGAAAATTCAAATCACAATAGAAAGATGAGATAGTCAATACTATAGAGACAATACCGCATTGTCACGTAATTTTGCGATGCACAAACTCGATGACAATGTAGATATAATATGACAATAAATAAGCAATCATGATTGCAAGGGACATGCTTACGATGTTATATACGACTGATAATTTATTAGGTCTACGTCTGTTTTTCCTTTGCCTTTGGCCTAAATAATGTAACAGCTGTATGGGCCAGATCACAATTCATATTTCAATAATAATTATAAAAAAAGTTATTAAAATACATGATTATTAAATTTAATGTTGGTAGCAGCTGATAGTATGTGTTACGGTTATTGGTTTGAGTAATTATTGCTGTATTTTAATATTGTCCACCAGAGGTAATTTATTATGCTATAATACAAAAGATATTATTTTGTTTTTACTAACAATTTATTTGTTGCAAAATTCAATGATGCATATTATTTGATATGTTGTACTGTGCTATCCCTGTTATATGCATTAAAAATAATAAACAATAATAGTATAATTTAACATGGACAATAGTAGTGGTCAAATATAACTTTGATTTTGAGTGGCCATTTTATCACGTTGCAGATTGATACGAGTCCGATTTAGTTGTAGTCTATAGTTCCAGGAGGATAGCACTTCCACTTCCCTTTATGTGGATGAAGGCGAAATGTCAAAACAAGAGAGAGTGTGGCACGGTGAAATGTCAAATTCGGGATGGATCCATTCCAGGACATCCATCCTCTGGGGCATCTGAAAGGTTTATCCAGTTTGACCAGCTACACGAACATGGTGGACTGCAGCTATCAAAAGAAACAACAACAACAGAGCCGACCAAGACTGCAAAATATATTGAGGCATGAGGGTTTATTCATAAGTATAAGTTATCCAAACATTCACCAATTCATCTTTAAAAAGGGTACATTGTCACGTAACACATCAATTCGAAATTTACAAACAACTTAACATTATCATGTTTTACCAATAAATACAATAATCTGCCAAATAATATTTCACACAAAGGTTTTCATGATCATTAGTACTATGTCAATATTATAATTAAGTAGTTTGATATAGGTATTTTTTAATCCACATAACAAAATCTCTAACATTGATAACATGTCAAATATTAACAACAGGAACAATTTATAATAAATAAAATATCATATGGTTTCACAATAACTACAAAGAACATATTTAAAGGGGGCATCCAAGGCCTAATGCCCACCTAAATGTATGCCATTTTAAGATTGTAACCGGAATGGATCAGAATTAAATCCAATAAAATATTTATCAAGACCTTTATACAGTCTTTCATACTGCTGACATATTTAAATATAAATACTTTCATAAACAAAGTACAAATGCAATTACAAATACTTTTTAACAAGTATTTAAATACTTTCAAATACAAATGTATTTGACCCCATATCTGGGGGTGTGGGGGATATCTGTGATCAACACCAGCATAGAACAGTAGTTCGCCTATGCTAAGGTTGTTTCAATAAAACTAAATAAACTTCTGTTTTGAACAAATTGTGTGTAAAATTTATTTAATTATGTACCATAATCATGATAATGTAAAACTAGAAGAATATATATATGTATAGAATACATATTATATATACACTGTATATATATATATAAATACATATATAATTATGCATATTTTACATCAACAACATTATTTTGTATATCATATGCATACATACATACTTTTATTTATTACTTAATTATAAACCAGGACTTGATGGTGGCCTTTGTGGAAGATGAGGAAGAAGACCAGGATATATCAACAATCTGTGTTCCTGTATCAGATGACCTCAATGAATCTTTGCAGTCTGTGGCTGAGGACTTGTATCAGCAAGGCCAATATACAACAAACACAACCTCAGCCACACACATACCACATTAGCCCACAATCTTACAATTGCTAGCAATATACATTGTGCACATTAAGCATAACTCCTCTATTTTATGAATGAATAAATGAACTTTATTTATTTCGGTTACAAGTACAAATTAGTGAACATATGTACAATGGATTATAAAAACAGAAGAAAAAAAAATATTGGAACCATGGAGTTTCTCTAGAAACCAGTAGGGGCTTATAGCGAGGACCACCAGAAATAATAATTTAACAATAGTTTCCTTGTTCCATAAAATTAAAGCATAAAAGTAGGACAGTAAGTTCTTCTGGAACTCAGTGAATAAATCATCTCATAGATGCAGTTAATGTATACACATGCATTACTTACAATACAATACATTATTGTACGGATGCATGATTTTAAGCAGTTTATTGACTGTTACAGGAGGAGCCAGCAATAAAACCAAAGAAACAAAAACAAGTTGTAAAGAATGTTAGTTCCTATTATATAGCTGTATTGTATGCGATATGCAATTAATCAAATTTTAATTTGTTATGTACCATACATATTCAACATTTAATGATAAACCCTTGGTACATTTATTTTTAGAAACTATATTGATTTTTTTACATTTTAGACTACATTTACTGAAATGCTTTTGAAATAAAATGGGTACATATTGTTACAGAAGTCATCAAGAAGCCTATTCAAATCTGGACAAGCATCGAGTGTTAAACAGCTAGTAGGCGAGAACACAGAACAAGATACCATCCTGTCTGAAGAGGTATTTTGTATGTTATTAGCTGCCACTGGTGTTCACTTCATATCATACTGAACAATCTCTTGCTCAAGAACATAATTGGCATTCACTAAAGTTAATAAAACAAAACCATTATCATATATTGAGGCAGCAAATCTATTGATCCAGCGTCGTTGTGATTTACAGAAATCTGTACATGAATAAATTGGATTTTTATCCAAAGACAATGTAACCGGTTCTAAAAATGTACTGCCTAAAAACTTATGTTTATAAATATGGATAGCTGTACATTGTCTTTATTAGTATTGACAATAAAATGCGTGTTTTAAACATTTACAGTTGGAAGATGTTAATCATGATGCACTACGTGACTTCATCCAAACTGCTGTGAGTCTCCATCCACACCTACGGGATCTGCTGCCTGGTGACATCGCTCCGACTGAGCCAACACCTCCATCAGATAGTGAGGACATCCCTTGGTGTCACTGCGGTCGATGTCGACAAATGCCACGACCAGAAGAACAACTATACTGCCGTCACAGTCATGGTCGTTGCCTTCTGAAAGAGACATAAATGATGTAGTGCTGCGAAGGTCGGGAGTTCTTGTAGCTCTACGAGATGTGAATGACTTGTTTGCATACAATGTCCAGCCATCAAATGACAACTTTCGTCATGCAGCTTACAGACAATTTGTTTTATGGCGGTTTGACCACTTTGGAAGTGGCAACAGGGTTGTCTTACCCAGTTGTGTTGTGTGAGATATAAGGGATAGGTTTCCATCACCTAATGGTATGTATACAGGCTTTTACGTTGCCCGATTGGTTTAATTGGGTAAACAACACAATGTGTATACACTCACACTGATACAGTCAGTTCATTTTAAAATGTGTACCCATTCTCGAGGTAATTGATAATGCAAAAGACATTATTTTGATGTTTATGAAATGATGATATATCATTTTATCATGTGTATAACACCTTTATAAAATAAATTTAATTTGTATACATATATATATATGTCTTTTTCTGCAATGAAAAGGAAACATTTTGCAGAAAAAGCCAAAGTTATCAATTACAATAAAGATATATATATTTATGTCATCTGTCATGGAGGAGTAAAAAATACAACCATTAATGTGGCCAAAGCTCGTTTGATGTCGTAATAAAGAAACAATGGATACATATAATGAAGGTTGGTAACAGGCAACTTTTATTGCCAACTGGTATGCAATTCAATCATACCAGAAATGTGTAATTCACATACAAAGCATTGCATACATAAACGTTTGCTACGGCAATGCAATACAAACTTATTGATTTACACAATGACAAACAGTTGATAACTATACAGTGAAGACACTGCTACTCTACACAATGACATCAAAGGTGAGGGAGCAACCTGCCCAAGTAACACACTGATAGCAAACGAGAATAAACCATGATTGCTTGTTACAATCAACATGGCTACGGAGGAAGAGAGGAGGTGGAGGTGAAAGTAAATTACAATAGACCTCAAACAACACGACTTACTTCGGTAGTTCTCAAACCCGAACTAAAAAGCATAGCTATCTCATGATGCTGTTCTGCAGTGAAGAAACATTATAATAATGACATTGTAATAGGATTTCTTATTTGTCTTTTGAAATTATATGGCGATTACTCAGTGTGGTAAATTTATTGTTCTTGATGAATATTATATTCTACTATAATGTATTTGCGTTACATTACATGCTTTAATCTAGCATTTACTACATAATAATGGAAACACGAAAATATATTTCTTACATATATGTTTCAAATACCTTTTTTTGTTTTTCTGTGGTGTTGCATATACAACTTCTTCACTAACAAGAGGTATCTCCACACTTGTGTCATCACTGCTGAAAACAAAATAACAGTACACATATCTCCTCTGTCACATTCAATATTTACACATTTCAAAGTTCTTCAATGGCCCAAATGATGTCATAGGAATACAAACAAAATACTACAAATGTAAACTGTTTCACATTAATTCCAGATTAGTCTTATGTCTACATGCATACATGTAGTAGAGCTATTCTTAGTAGCAGTATTGCTGGTTGCATGTAGTCTTCATTGTTGTGAGGGCAAATAGGTATATTCATTATCAAAAACTATAAATGGCCATTAAAATGGCGTACATTTTTTAAGGAATACCTCTTGTAAACCATAATGATAAATGCAAGTATTACCGTAAATTTTTATAATTTTTATCAAATATTGTGACATTCAAGTCGTCAAGTGATGAATGGCTGTAAAAAACAGGAGTTTTATTATTGATAAAATGGGAGTTTCCTTATAAAATAGAAAACTAAAAAGTCTGTTGCCCGCAACCGCATATAATATGTATCCCCTAGGAGGACACAACACAAGGAACCCTCCCTCTCCAAACTCACCATTTATGGCAGTACCCCCACCAGGGGGAGACCTATGCATGTGTCATGTATGCCAAATGGCTTACAAAACAAAATTATTGTGGTGTGAGACTGAATGACATGGTCTGACTTTGGTCTTTCATATTTGCACATACAGGTCCCAAGTGACACATCTACACAGACACCTAGAGTCTGCACTGCCAGTACAACAACACAAACCAGTGACTTGATGATGTGGAGTGCAAGGAAGTTCGCACACAGAGGTCCCAAGTGACACATCTACACAGACACCTAGAGTCTGCACTGCCAGTACAACAACACAAACCAGTGACTCGATGATGTGGAGTGCAAGGAAGTTCGCACACAGAGGTCCCAAGTGACACATCTACACAGACACCTAGAGTCTGCACTGCCAGTACAACAACACAAACCAGTGACTCGATGATGTGGAGTGCAAGGAAGTTCGCACACAGGTCCCAAGTGACACATCTACACAGACACCTAGAGTCTGCACTGCCAGTACAACAACACAAACCAGTGACTCGATGATGTGGAGTGCAAGGAAGTTCGCTCACGATCATGAAGAATGCACTTTTATACAGGCCTGGAACATTTGGAGAAGTTTCTTTTTGTCTTACAATCACTTGGTCCAGCAGCATATAACCTACGTTATTATCATGGTGTGATACCATCTGTCGGTGGAAGATAAATTCTTTGTTACTCTTGTGAAGATGCGCCAGCACAAAACTAACTTTTAACTGAATACAATGTTTGGTAAAACTGAGGCCACTCTGTCAAATATTTTTATTACCTGGATAAATTTCATGGTTTGTCAGTGGGGGACTGTCTGCTATTATTTGATGGAAACTGTAATTGGTCATTGACAGAGGCTTGTGTCAACAGACAGCACCCACTAGATCACTGAACAATTGCATGTACATTTTAAGCTGTGTCAAACAGTGGGCTGTAACTAATGTGTAATGGGAATCCCTACTGCACAGGTAGAACCTGAGAACCTTTAAAACAGCAGTAGACATAATTATCAATGCAATATAAAGATATGATCTAGGATTAAAATAGCTTAATATAAAAAGTAAAATAACATAGGTATACTCGGAAAGGTTAAATAATATTTAGGCAAAAATTATAAGGAATATTATTAACGTTTTACTATACATGTGGCAGTTATTCCGTCACTCCAGTTATATTAGTATTATGTCGTTACAACTGTTTTTAACTCTCATTACTACTGTTTTTAAGTCAAAATGTACGTTATGCATATGTATCTCGTTAACAAATAAGTTTTATCATAGTTCATTTCTTTCTGGGGGAGGGTTGTAGGGGCAAAAGTAGAACAGATAATGCGTGTGCATTTTCTTAAACAATGTTTTACTGCGCTACATGCAAGATTGCAGCTCACCAACTTTCCTGCAAGGTTTCTACAACCACTGGAAATTGGCCTAAATAGTAGAGTTTCGGGATAAAATCCGACAGTATTTTTTAATAACACATTACGTAATATATAAAATATTCACAAAATGGTCTACTCGAATACTTTATTTCCAGGTGTATCTTCACTAGCATGCATATAGTCTAGAGACCTACTAAACATGTCAACACTTTACTTCCATCATAACTCTTAATGATTTGTAACTATGATTCACCAAAAAACATTTCATTAATAATTACAAATTCACAATATAGTCCAAGGGACTTCAGGGCCTTTTGGCCCATTTTTTTACTCAACATTGCTTCAGTTTACTCAGCTGTATAAATAACCGGATACCGCGCTATATAAGAACTTAACTTTTTTACCTTTTAGGTTCAATTCAGGTTGGACCTCTCACAGACTTGCATTAAAATTAATATTGGTAATAATTCCTATACAGGAACTTATTTATGATTGCAGACACGAAATAAAAAGAGTAAAATTCTAGTAGTTTTTTTTCACTATTTTTCATTTCTATGCACTGTTAGCACGACCAGTCCCTTGAAAGTGTACACAACAATCTGTTTGAACAAAACAGTTGCCCTTGGATTTGGTAGTAATAGTCATGGTTTTCTTGTAAATAAAGAGACCCGTCAGCTTCTTTCAGGTAAGGAACTGTTAAGGGAGAAATGTTATTTTCTCTTGCTGTGTAAAAAAATTTAACTTCCAAAATTGTATCTGTGTCGATTACTGCCAAATATGCCACATGCCTGAGTCTGAACTTTAAACTTTTTTTTTCAAATTGTTCCACTGCCACATTCTCGTAACTACGGTCATGCAATACAGGTGGTGTTCTAATGTCTACAAAAGTAATTCCATATCTCTCCTCTCTGTGGCCTTGCAGATGGCACCAAAGTCTTATGAGGTCAGATGATGTAGTCTGACATCCTCCACTTACTTCATAGTTGCCCTTTCCAACTCGGTGGCCTGCTCCTCGCTGATCTCCGAAATGTGAACGTAATGCAATAATAATAATTATTTATTTCTTATATAGCGCCCCATCCAAATAACTTGTTTTTCCGATAATGTGTCATCGGTTGTCATGGTTGTTAAATCGTTTTATTTAAATCACTGACTTAAATCAATCTTGGACTAAAAAATTATTGATTTTTTATTTGATGATTTGTGTGAATTTTTGTTATACAAAAGTAAAATTTTCGCTTAAAGGTGCTCAATCAGTTTGTTTGCCCATCGCCAATCCTGTTCTATTAAGTCCAGATGTGTAATGTGTGAATAGTTTAACTAGTGCTCACAGTCGGTTTAAAAACAAATGCGTACTTGTTTTTTTAATTGTAAAAAAAAATGTTGTCGTTACACCTGGTATAGCTGGCGAAAGCCAATTGCGCTGTCGAGCTACTGCACCATTTCGGTCACCTGCTTTACGCGATATCGGCATCCCATGCATTCGAAAACAATAACAACACATACATGCTTTGGCATATCAAGATGAAGATTCCAAAGAGGTTGTACGAAGGTATGTATTGCACTATCGAAGTTAGCAACAAGAACGCGTAGCCGTGTATTAATTCAACGAGAATTGCAACGCTCAACTCGACTACAACTAGCATTTGATATCATATGTACTAACTAGTGTTGTTTTTTTGCGACAAAGAATCGTGATAAAAGTAACTGTTTGTTTTTTATATGTATCTGACATTTTGTTAACCTCTTCCTAATTTTTTTTTCTATTGTTGCTTTGCATATTATGTGCATGTGATGTGTATGTGATATTATAAATTATTACATTATACATATCAAGTGCAGTGATTGTACCTATGTGCTTTTCATAATTTTGTAGTAAATCTTATCAAATAGTTTCAATAAAATGTTTGTACTTTACATTCTTTACTTTAATTCACATGCATTTCTAACAACAATATGCAATTTAACGAAGACACCCATTACTGCAAAATCCTCATGCAGACAAACAAAACTATCTCATACAGGGGTGAATCCAGAAATCGAGCCTGGCTTAACCAAATGGTGTAGTCTAAATTTGGTCGCTACCGAGCCGCCATAACTATAACTTCAGCCGCTCGGCTGGAGTGGTGATATCGGAAGATGGGGGGGGGTACTAATGAAAATTTTTGACACTGCACAGGCATGATTATTATGATAGTACAATCACTGAGGCTTGGCTATATAATATATTGTTTCAACTTTCAAGTGTATTTACGAATTTATGTTTGCAACAAATATTCCAAATTAAATAAATAGAACATTAAATTGAAAAAGTGAACTGCAAATGAAATGTAGAATGTAATTGAAAGTTTCACAAAAGCCTTATCAACCAAAGATGGTGTAACTACCCACATAAGATTGGTCAGAATTAAACATAATTGTTAAAACCAATCACATATGTTTGCATATCTTCCAGTTATTATGCTATGATTTATATATATATATAAAACGTTTGCATAGAGCAGCATCAATTAATACTTACGTTTGTTCTAATTGTCCTCAGCTGCATCCAGCCTCAGGAAGTGATTGGACACCTGAGCTGCCTTTGCTACGACCACTGATGCTCGACAGAGCCACCACAGATCTTGTCATATGTGATGGCTGCAGTGGTGTTGTGGTAGTTCACGCCTTTGTGTTGAAGCTGTCAAGCAAAGTCATGAATTGGAATATGGAATGAGTCGGATTATTTGTGAAAATGAACATGGTTTGACAGATTCCAGCTGTTAGTTATATCTCTTATGAGAGCAACAAAGACATTTTATTATGGATTTCCTGGCTTGATTTAACAAACAAACATGATTATGGCCTTTCAACTACTGGCAACTGTGGTTATTAACTGGAGGTTTCTGACTGGGAAAGTATGTTCCTTGAAGCGAAGCCTCTGTGGCTTCAGTGTCATCAACGTGCAAACAATTTGTAAACTGTTCTGTCAGAAAGCTAGCTGCCAACCCTGACTGTATTTGAATTGAATCACGCAAAGTAAGATGAAGTGAATTAATTAAATGAAATGGAAAACAAATTTACAAAATTGTTCTACAAAATGTATGAATGTAGAAGTATAAATTACAAAATGCATGTTATTGATAAATTGTAATGTTTTGGATGTGCTTTTTTTTCGTGAAAGACCAAAATAAAAAACAACTAAAAACAGAACTTCTATAATTTACATGTACAAAAGGATTTGTAACTTAACAAAACATGAGCTGCAATTCTTTGTATAGTAACAGTAATTCTCTGCTATCTCACATAAGTCAGTCGCAAGCTATCGGTACATGTTACGAAGGCCTACATGTTATTGTTATGGACATTTTCACAGTATTGAGGGGTGGTGGTTTTCTGAACATAATAAGCAACATAATATTATATTTATACGAATAAATATGCGTGGTTGAGGCTGACTACTTTGAAATTACTAACTTGTCTAGAAGAAGTTCTCTTGATTGAAAGTCCAACGTTCTAGTCACTGAGCAACTGCGCTCTATTGTAACCATGTGCATTGTTTCAATGGAGCACATTGTGTAAATACAGATGTATGTATGTATGTTGAATTGAAAAGCATGGAAATAACTAACCATTTCATCTTTCAAGTACTGATCTTGTGGAGTTAACTTCAAGTAGTTGTGGTCGTTGGCAAGGGCATGTGGATTGGCAGGAGGGAACAGCTGCATCACTGGCATTGGTTGACTTTCCTGAAATATATATATGTAGAGATATAAGCAACATTGTATTATTTGCTTTATACATAAAGCCAGAGACTCCACTAATGCCCATGTTTTGACAAGTAACTATTTTTCAATTGGTCTGTAAAAGGAATACAAGCTGTATAAGATTTGTTTCGTCAAATAGAGTGAACCTGTCTGGAGTAGAGTCGTTGTTCTGCTGCTCTGATTAAGATCATATATAAGGTCCGCATTGTCCTTCCCACGAATTGCATGTAATCTGCTGGACTTGATAGGAGTTCCTTTAAAAGGTATATCATGATGGAACGTCTGGAGGACCTGCATGTCAAGTCAAAGTGTACATTTATGAATTTTATATGCATTTTAACCCTTTCATTTATTTATTGTTGCTGATATGTTGACAAGAGCGTGTCACATTCTTGAAACTACCCAGCTTATTTGTACAAAATTGGGATAAACTAAATGCAATTTTTTTGTGCATTGACAGTTGCCCCAATATTTGTACATAGTACATTGAATGCAGAAAATAAGTGTTTTTTTAAACGTCTTACCTGTGTACATGTCACTTCTGTCAAGATAGTTCCTGTCTGACAGTAGTGTCAGGCCGAACAGAATTGCTGCAACATGCTTGCAGTGAGCTGTAGGGCCCTGCCCAGCACCACATTCACATTGTGCTTCTTACACCACCGCATCATTGTTCATGGTCACATCTACATTATAAGAGGTAGACTTCCTCATCTCTGCCCACACAACAGCTGACACAAACCACTTTCCTTGTGTGTTGTCTGTGGTGGTATGCATATACCGCAATAACCTGAAGAAAACAATGTACAATATATAACAAAAAATTGTGGAGTCGAACAATACCGGGCCAAATTGGTGTCATGTAAGTTACGCTATATTTATTTCATAACCAGCTTCTTTGCGGACAGTTCCTGTTGATAACATTTGTGCTGTATATTAGGCCCATGAAGAAAGAAGAGACACAAAAAACGCATCCTGCCGGTTTATTGTTGTTTGAAAAAAATTGTGGTTGTGGACAATGTCGTGGATTTTGTAAGTTACAGTGTCCACCATTTCACGTCCAGAGTGCTCTGATCATTCTTAACATTTTAAAAGTCTTGGTTGGATTCTGATGACGTACTAGCATACATCAGTCAAGCAATTTTTTTATTTCTGAAAGGTTTCACATTCTCATATTTGAGATCAACTTCACTTGGCATTGCGCCACATAACAGTGAGTAAAGATATCTTATCTTCTTTAATTTAGGTGTATATGTATCTTGGTTAGCAGCTAAGACTTTTTGTTTTTGTTGTCCAGTCCTCTTTTTTGGCCCAGTATTGTGCTTCACCTATATATATTTACCCAGACACATATATAATGTAATATCAATAATAATTCACGAGTAAGGAGCTGTTAGGTTTCTTTTAAACTGGTTAATGGTCAGGAGTATTCTAAGTTTATGAGGCAGGGTATTCCAGAATACTGATCCTGAATAATTTATTGTTATGTTTCGAATGTTTGTTCTTACATTTTAAGACATAAATTTACAAATAAGCCTGCTGGTATCCATTGACAAAGAAAACTATTATTTCATCGAGGCAGTATCATATTTGACAGGGATGTACAAACTACTAAGCTCATGTGGTTATTCGCATATATATCTTTAATCCTACAGTCCTTTTAGTTTAATGTTAAGATAACTCACCTTTCTTTGTGTAGAGACCTCCCCTTTTCCTCCAGCTTCTTTCCGTACTGGGATAAGTATTCCTCTAGACTCCCCAGTGTAAATTTGGGTAGTTGGTGCAACAATAAAATAATTCTAAAATATCAAATGAAAATATTAATTCAACCTTTAAAACGCCACTGGCTTAAGGTCACAGGCTACATTTGAAATGTTATATTTTAATTATCAGTCATATGTTAAAAACTACTCGTCATAGATTAAAGTTGCATTCTGAGTTACACAAGTTTAAGCTAGGTGTATGTACAACCTAAACAATAATGTCAATATTTATTTATTTGAGTATATTTGCTACCGTATATGTCACTTTAGCATTTGATGTTATTTGATAAATTACGCTTTTGCAAAAAATAAGCATGACATGCATACGTAATTTTAATTTGGATATTAGAATTACATATTGTGTGAACAGAAATTTATATGGAGTTGATGAAAATTATGTATTGTATGGGGCATGACGATTCACTGGAAATCTGTATTTAAAAGATGAACGTTGTCAGAATACAACTTTAATCTAATGTTCAATACATTCTGTCTATATCAAAAGAAGTTCAAAATGACTTAATAATCAGTTTGCATGACGACAAGCATGGCATGGTTTTAAAATGTCAAATAGCATTCAATATTATAAAAATACTTTTTAGTCAGCCAAACTAATTAATTGCACAACTTAATATATTATTGGTAATAATTAGTTTATAAAATGTGATTTTCAAAGGATGTTCCGTATCGCCAACGTTGATCCCAAATAAAGCTACGTTATGCTCTATTACCATATTTAGCGGAAGTGAGAGCAAACACGTGATGACTGGCGCATGCCCGTTCAATGCTCGAATCTTTAACGCTGAGGCACACGGTTCCGATGCTCGGCTATATCGTTAATAATATTCAATTAATTGTACACGTTATAGTACGAATAAATATTAGTATTGACAGTTTTCGAAACATCATGGGGATAATTCGTCGCACTTGTGATTACATGGATGAACAGTGTTTTTCTACTGTTTTTAAATCTCTCGTCCGCCCACATATTGAATATGCAAATCAAGTATGGGCTCCCTACTTAATGAAACACATTACAGCTCTTGAAAATGTTCAGCGTAGAGCAACCAAATTAATTCCAGGTTTTAAAGATCTTGAATATAATGAACGTCTACAAAGACTAAAATTACCAACTCTGTCATATCGTCGCCTCAGAGGAGACATGATTGAATTATATAAGATTTTAACAGACAAATATGATACAGCTGTGACATCAAACTTGATAACTTTGAGGGACACTGAATCATGTACGCGAGGACATCACCTAAAAATATTCAAAGGACGTTGTCGGTTAAACATTAAACAAAATTCATTTATACACCGATGCACGGACGTATGGAACAGCCTCCCACAGTCTGTGGTAGAGGCTCCATCAGTCCAGTCCTTTGAGGGGAAATTAGACAAATTATGGAAAAACCACCCAATTAAACTCGATTACACAGCCCCACCCCTATTATGGAACAACTCGTCAGACGCATGCGCACCATATAGTTTGACGACAAACATCAGAGCTGGCATAAGAGGCATCACAGTCTAGAAGCCAGAAGAGGACCTATAAGATCATGAATTATCGCTCACAAACAGTACCAACCTACCTGACATTCAATTCGCGTTTTCTGGCAGACTGCTTGGCACTTCATTTCTTCCGTTCATCTTTGAGTTCTTTTAAACTCCAACATTGATAAAACAGGTCATAATGTGGGTGAAAAATGCTTCATATAAGTTTTCTGTACACTACGACGTGACGTTGGTGACTGACAGCAAGGCCTAACCAAAGCAATTATATGATTGCTTTGGCCTGACTTGCAAGGGATATTTCAGTATTTGCAAGTTGGTGTAGTTCGCTAGGGGGCAGCACATCTTAGCTTAGCTTAGGTCACTGAGTCCAATTTGTGCCTGATTATCGTTTGGAGAACTTCGTTTGGAGAACTTCGTTTCGAGAAAATATTTTGGAGAACATTTTTTGGAGAAAATCTTTTGGAGAAATATTTGACCAAACGCCATTCTAGTTAATTATTTGACAAAAATATTGCACAATGACAGCGTAAAGGGATAATCGAAAGTCATAATTCGACAATCTCGGCGTAAAAGGATAATCGAAAGTAAGAAATCAACAATGTAGCATTGTGGAATTATGGCCCTAATATCGTTCCATACACGATGACTACACGATGTCGATCGCCGGTTGCAGCCCGTTTGCCAAGCCTATGACTAATTACAATGTCCTCTTGTGTCACTGGGAGATCACTGCCATTTTGTCATTTATTATTTCCACTACATATGCAGTAGTGTTCACCCCGTCCCCACTTTCAGGGATTCCGTGGAACATTAGGTTACATAACGGGAATATTGTTCAATGTTATCGCACTCACATTCGAGATGATCAAATTTTTCTTCGAGGGTGGCAATTATGCGCTTTTTGATTTCGAGCTTCGAGTTCAGGCCAGCTATTGTCTGCGTAAGGGTATCGATCTTACCGGCCAGCGCTTGAGGTTACAACGCTAATCCCAGTTTGAGACTTGACTTCATAACTTACATTTTATTGACTTGATACTTTACTTCTTAACTTGCAAGTCATTGACTTGAGACATGAATTTTTAACTTGCAGGTCATTGACTTAAGAATTGAATTGACTACCAACACGTGTATCGTTCCATCTAATCAGAACATCGATTATAACTACATAAAAATAGTTTGTTTGCATGTATACAGTACTCTCCTCTGATCTGATCTGATAACAACAACTGATCTACATTAACTGTTGATCGGTAGTCCACGTGGAGGCGTTCTTATGTTTTCAGAATACCGATACTAATAAACATGTTGGGCTAAATAGTCTATATGTGATACTAGTTTAACTCGGTGTGACATTTACATGATGCTGTTCTTCAATCGTTAATGTCAACTTGTCTTTAATTCACACTCACAAGCGCAACTACAAGTTTAATATATGAATACGTTTTTTATTGACATTTCTCTTTCTTGAAATAACATGTGATCGGAACAATGTGTCACTCATCTCTCCGTTCATTCCAACACCACCCTGAATTCATTGGTAATATATCAGACACGCTGCAATTATTGTGCGACGATTATTCGTTCAACTAAATCTACCATTGTCTGTAATCGAGTGATCAGGTATACGGCGGATTAAAGTAAGGCAACGCAGCCGAAGTGCGATTCGAGCCCGGCCTGTTGGTAAAGTCATTGTTCTACCCTGTTTGCTTCTTTCATCAAATACATATTTGAAGTGATTGTAAGGTCGTTTCTTAAATATGCTTCCTCTTAGTGTTAGATCAGTTGAAAATATTACAAAATTCCGTCGTCATTTAAAAACGTATCTTTACAACCTTGCTTATCCACCGTAGCTCCCTAGCGCCTTGACCCATCTGTTGACAACTGGAAAACTACTTATGGACTTTGAGATTGACCAACCCTTTTGTTTTGATGCGTCTCTGAGCTTGGTTTCCAAGGATTTAGGCGCAATAGAAGTTATCTTATTATTATTATTAAGTAGCAGACTACAAAAACTCAGCCGACACGTAAGAATTTCCATGAATCGTGATATTTAATCGGTATCAATTGTGCAACTAAAATAAACAACATTGTTCCAACAATGAGTCAGATTAGTTAAGTCTAATAGTTCAAGAATATTGTTAATATAATAATTCTACATATTCTAGGCTCTATTGTGTCCTGATTTCTACTAAAATACTCATAATGTACAGGTCCTACACCAAATCGTTGACAGTTCTGCACTGCGTTGTGTATTGTATTATATATCTTCTAGACAAGTTTAACATATTGAAGGTACCTTAATTGTTTAACTTAACGAATGTCTCTCGTTGTTCTTAAAAATGCAGGCACACTATATGTCCGCAGTCGCCATGATCATAAGGTACCTCCCTCTTACTAAATATATCAAGTTCCGTCCACATTGCAGCACATGCCGTGGCTGTCAGCTTTCAACAACACTGCAAAGTTTTGTTTCAAATGCGAAATTCGCAGTCATCATCGTTTTAACAACGCCCATCCAATTAAACCCAGTACGCCTACCCATTTTAAAACTGTACCGGCTATCCCGACAGCTTCCTCAGCTTGCTGCGAATGTCGCTGTCCAAACTTGCAGTAAGTTGCGAAATGTTCACAATTGTTATCGACCTTATTAAATGTGCCAAACTCGGTAGGACATTGAGAAAACTCGACTGCTCTCTTCACGACTTCCTTTTGTCCTAAGGGCTTCTGGTTCTTTTTGTAGCTTACACGAAAGAGACGTTTTCCGTCTTTGAACTCAATGAGGTTGATGTGATGTATTATCGAGTCATCGTTGTAGTCAATGACCATCGCCGCACCTATGTAAATCCCGTGGTGATATAAAGTACCTAGGCCAAATCCTGGTGTCGCGTCACTTCCCGATGAGCCGGGTCTGTTGGTTACTTGGCGAGCCACTTGATCTCCTTCACTGAAAGAAAAACAAAACATCAGTTGTTGCTCATCTTTATCACCTTCACAATGGATAGCAACAACCGGGGATGGACCCTTTTGCTAGTGTCAAAAATAACCACTTGTAGTGATAACCCAGCCAGCACGCCACCCTCGGCCAGAGGGCGGATCTGAGCGGCTGGGAAGCGGCACCCTTCGGCACATGACAGCCGCCTGCCAGCCGCTGTCCAGCCGCTGTTGCCCCAGTGACAAAGTCCGTTAGTCATTTATCAGCAGTCGGGCCTCCCACGGCTGGAGCACTGGGGGTAGTGACATTTGACACTACGGTGTACCGCCATTTTTTTTCCAGACTGACAGTTAGAGGAAACAGGGATCAGGACACTGTTGGACTTCCTGCTTGGTTACAGACGAAAAAAGTGCAGTATATTTTTGAGAAATGATTTTTTACAATATTCACTTGCTCTGACATAAGTGCATTTGAGTAGTCAGATTTCTAGATGTGATTGTAGAAGCTGTTGACAGTAAAATGTTGTCTTTTTAGCTGATTTTACTAAGCGGAAGGGTATTTGGCTAGTTGACACTTTAGCCGGATTACTGCCTGCATCCATTTGTAAATATTGACGGGTGTCACACACACAGGCATTTTGCAAGAGCTAGAAATATTAGATTTTGACTAAACTCGACCAGCATATCAATGAGATGATGATAACGGCAGGTGAGAAGTTTAATAAATTTTCTAGGTTACGTTTTCCTATAATCACACAAAACGTTAACATGGTCGCCAATGAGAAAACTAACAGTGTGCTGACCCCAACTGCAGAGCTGCGGGATAAAGGTACGTTTTTAGACATTCTGTTGTAAATCTTTGTATATTTCTAGATTATTCAAATATATTAATTTTGGCATGACTTTATAAGCACACATTTGATTGTGTGGAAACTTGTTATTTATGCATAAAACATTAAATCGAATGTGGGGCAGAATAACGTGATGTAATGATTGTGGCCGCCCTATAGGCTATAGATGACGATGCTATGATGAAGATGAACATGTCTCATCAACAACAAATGCTGTCCCTGTGCTGCGTGTTCCTGTTTGTTAGTGTGACAGGGTAAATGTGTGATGGATGAAGTGCTTACACTAGGCGCCTTCTGTCAGTTTATGGCCCACATACATTCTACCATTTATGTCGCTTTACTTTAGGGCTATATAAAACAGTTCCAGGTTTCTCATCATAACTTTATTAATATGTAAATGAAGGGTGCGATTTATGGTAAATGTGTCTATGTTGATCCTGATGACGGTACTAACAACTATCAATGCAACTCATCGTCAACAGTTAACAACTTCAAAGTCTTAAGAATGTATTTCTTACAAGTGGACACATTCCTGTGGTTTGATGTGAAATATAGTTTTGTCATTTTGCGCAGAATTATTGCATGCATATTTAATCAAAGGATAATTATATTTCAAAATAAAGTATTGTGGAAGCTATTAAAAAAAATTGTGCTGATGGGAATCCGGGAATTTATTTTATAAAAGTAAAGTAAAATTATTTTATGTGACCTTATTGCGAGACAAAATATGTTTAATATTTTACACATTTTATAGATACTATGCATTGTACAATGCGGTACCTTCATTGAAGAAATTAAATATTTGTATGTTAATATTCCAGATGCTGTCAGAAAGAATGAAGTGGCAACATTGCCATTGACGTATACAGTCATTTGCAAAAGTTTAAGACCAGGCACGGTTTTTAAGCATTTTATGGTATGGCATTATATTGCATCAGATAATGTCTGGATTGCATCATCCTATTTGGGCCTTGAAGCAATACGCCTAGTCAGTACTTCCAGGTCATTGTTTGCTGCTGTCAGTATCGATTAAGTGTTTTTCAGTTTTGTCTTCATCCCTGAAATGGGCAAAAAATCGTCTTTGACAGAGGTTCTAAGGGCACAAATAGTGACTCTACATGGAGAAGGATATACGGAAAGAGACATTAGTGCTAACTTACGTTATTCCAAGACAGCTGTGCACAACGCCATCGTCAAATTCAACACTGATGGCACATTTCGTGACAGTAAAAGGAGTGGTCGTCCACGGAAAACTACGCTAAGGGATGACCACGCAATGAGACGCATCGTGGTGTGCTCGCCAATGAGCTCATGCGGGATACTTTACGCTTAAAAGGTACGGAAATAAGTCTCAGTACTGTTTCGAGACGTCTCAGGGAGGAATTTGGGGTCAAGTCCCGCAAGCCGGCCCGGAAGCCACGCCTGACACCTGTGATGAAAAAAAAGAGACTGGACTTTGCCAGACGCCATCGCCACTGGACTCTCGCGCAGTGGAAGAAAGTGTTGTTCTCAGATGAATCGACCATGCAACAGTTCATACCTCGCAAGAGGCACGTTAGGCGGCCAGTTGGTAAGCGATTTGATGAGAAATATACAGCAGCCACAATGAAACACCCGCTAAGTCAGATGATTTGGGGTGCCATGTCATGTTTTGGCCCTTCTGGTCTGTATTTTATTTCACCTAACACCACTACGAATGGACCTAGGTACGTGGAGTTGCTGAAGGAGAAGCTGAAACTGCATATGGACATCCACAAATGTACGATTTCCATGCAAGATGGCGCTCCTTGTCACCGATCCAAGTTAGCCACTAATTTCCTCAAGAAGAACAAAATCTCCGTGCTGGAATGGCCTGGGAACAGCCCAGATCTAAATCCCATTGAGAACCTGTGGACCATAATGAAGAATAAGGTGGCAGACAAACAACCATCAAGCGCTCAAAACTTGAAACAAGACATCAAGGACGTTTGGGTCACCGAAATCACCCAGGAGTACTGTGAATCTCTGGTTTCTAGCATGCCATATCGCATCCAGGCGGTCATTGACAGTAAAGGAGACCACACTAAATACTGAAAAGTAGAGACACTGACACTTTTGGACGACATAAAGTTTCATATTATGTTGTACTACGTTTATTTGGCGAAATAAACTGATATAATGTTATGTGAAGGCCAAAAATCATAGTTTTGTCAGATTTCTTCAAAAAATCGTGCCTGGTCTTAAACTTTTGCAAATGACTGTACAACATCAGGAGAAAATTCGAAAGTACTCCAAGACTGCCTCTGACGGGAATGGTGTTAGACAGCACCGGATGACAAATGCAGCTGGATGTAGCAGAAAAGAGTTTATGGATAATAATAATTAAGCAGCCTTTGTATAAAAAATATTTGAGTTGTTATGTGCCACACGAATCAATGGACACTAATTGCAACTTTGCCTTTTGATTTTCTTGTATTAAATTATGTGTTTGTTATGCGCATTGGAGTTGTATGCGTATTTAATTTTAGTTTATAATAATTGGATGGGATACTCGACACCCGTTCTCTTTTTGAAGCAGAATAGAATTGCTGTTCCTAAATAATATATTACTATATTATTTTATTGTTTTGAACTTCCAAATTCCAATTAATCTCAATAAATTGATGCATGTATATCACGTGATGTTCATTTTAACATTAGAGTGACAATGCATGATGATTACTATTTAAATGTTCTCGTTATAAGACCAATACACATAAGTGTATGCGTATAATTTGGTCTTATTACTTAAAAACACACGCAATACACACATTTAGCAAAATTAGGCACAGTCGGCGTATGAGCGGCTAACCATCGGCAGAGTATCGGCGTCCGATTATGAGCCGCCCTCGGCCCGAAGGCGAGCCGCCGGACAAAAATCCCTCGGCCCGCAGGCGGATGCCGACAGCTGGCCGATAACTTTGCCGCTCTCGGCCCGCTGTAGTTGTGCTATCTGGGACTATATCTTGACCACAATGACATGTTTCTAAATGCCGGTCTTACGACCGGTATCCAGTCTAACTCTTTATGAACACAGCTATAGGTCAGTTCCAACAAAGTCCACCGTGATAAGCGTTACACGACAATATGGCGACGTGAGATATCGTAAATGCATTCAGCATTTTTGTTGGACTTACCGCGGCTCTCCGAAGATTTCTTCGTACACAGTGTCACCAAATGGCCTGACTATGTTTGATGACGACATTGTTTGAATGTGTGCGAATGTTTTAGACACCTGTTGCTTTAGTCACAGACGGTCCAGACGTTTGTTTGCTCCTGTATACCGTCTCAGTTTAATGAACATAGACCATGTGACTGCTCGTGACTGTTGCGTCATGTCTATATTTGGATAACTTTATCGGTGGGCATATCACTCCAGGGCAGTGCGTGTCATTTTTACATGTTGGTGATCGATCGCTGCATGATGCAAACTTACTTTACTTATTTATGTCCTCCACTGAACGTGCTGACTTGATATGGTATTTCCACTGTTGCTGTCTGACATAGCGTTAGTAAGACAAACCCCATTGAGACCGGTTTCCTTTTCCTTGGTGTCTCTCAGAGTCATGTGAGGGATACATGATTTTAAATGTCATGTTGTGGGCGTCCATGATTCACAACCCTAATTGACATTACACGAGGACCGGTTCAACCGTGGTCCTACAGATGTTTAGTTTGATGTCTTTCCATACTGTTGATCATCAAACTTTACCCAGCGCATGAGCTGCTGCCCAGACAAAATCTACATCGGTGAGATGACTGGCTGTATATGTGGTGTTTCGACGCCTGGGGAGAGTTAGTCCTCTCTCGTCAATCGCAGTTGTTAAGGCCAAGACAATAATAAATTGGTATGGATGAGAGTGTCTCCTGAAGAACTCGTGCATAAATCTCAACATTTGTAGCTTTGGAATGAGAACATCTACAACGGTGTTTTAGTACATGATCTGATCATTCGGGCCTAGACTGCAAAAGTGCCTATAACCAGGTAAAGGTAAGTTCTTATATATATACTTACATATGTGTTTTACATGACCAGGTGAACACCAGTGCAGTGTGTTATATCGATAAGATTGTAATTTCCAAGTTGCCATTGGTGAGGCTGTCTTCCCTTCTCTGCAAAGTGGCAAGGTGTCAGCTATTTAGTGGCGCCCGTGTCTATCTACATACTGATATCCATGTCGTGTTTAAGTCGGTGCTTGCCTACAGGTTGCTGTTGTCTGCACTTGTAACGACACTGATATGTGACGAACGACTGTTATTATTGCCTACTCTGAAGTGTCACAATTGTTACACTCATTGTTACACTCATTGTTTCACTCATTGTTACACTCATTGTTACACTCATTGTTATGCATTTTGTTTTCAATTATTGTACGTTTTTGGGTCTACTCAAGACGTTTGCACGACAATTGAAAACAAAATGCATAACAATGAAATTAATGTGACAATTGCGACATTTCAGAATTGGTAATAATAAATGTAGATATATATATATATGTATATATATATAGCTTTCACTGTATATATATATACATATATAAAGTGAAAGCTGACGTGGTTGCGCTTCCAGTTTAACATAAAATCGGCTCCAGCATTCTACCAACGAACTATAGACGCAGTGTTTGAAGATATCGAAGACGTGTGCGTCATCGCAGACAGCATTATGATTGCAGGCAAAACAGGAATACGACGGAATCGTAGAAGACGTCATAGTCTAAAGAGAAACAGTGGCGGGAACTTGAAGCTCAATTTTGATGAAACGGTCAAAGGTAGACTGCATCGGATACGTTGTCTTGGTGACAGATTCGTGTTTGTTCGTGCACGCATCCGTATGTTGGCTATATAAGCACAAGTTGTGCTTACTATGCAACTTGTCTGTGATTAAGTTAAAGAGAAATCGATCGTGTGTTAACGATTGAGTGCGTGTTGTGAATAGTCGCGTTTATGTGTAACATTTGGGTCGTAGGCGGCCGGCTTGACATAGTCCAAGGTCACAACCATTTTGAATAACGATTTAAATCCCGCACAACACCCAACATACGTATATTCACCACACGGACAGTTTCGTTGGATTTCTTTCTACGAGGAATATGCAATGCAGCATATACATTTCTATCTGTGTGAAACGTTTCATACATTTATTTTATTTCACAGGGCATATTTTCGAAAACGATACCAAGTTACGCACCGGAGATCAAATCACTGTAAACTAACAAAGTCTCATTCTTTTTTTCCACAGATATGTAATGTCTGTGACTGATCAACATGTGTAGACAATATCCATGGTGTAGTAGGCATACTTGTTGCAGCTATCATGTTTCCATTACAACACACAATACACCGCGAACGTCGCACTCACATTTGTCCAAAAGCTAAATAAACAACATACGGAAATTGACAAATATAAAATCAAATATGTTATCAATAACAACAGGTGTACCACAAGGCTCAATCTTAGGACCCCTGTTATTCATCATATATATATATATATATCAATGATTTTGTACAAGCCAGTAAAATGTTTAATTTTATAATTATACAACTCTATCAAGTACACTAAACACTTTCAGCGATAACATACATGACGAAAACGGCAAAGAAAAATATACAGACACTGACTCTGAAGATAGACAATGTAAATATTGAAGGAATACATTTTTGGGGGTTTAACTATAGATACAAATCTAAACTTGAAAAACATACTGACAAAATATCAAATGCTTGTTCTAAAAAAGTTGGCATTTTAAACAAATTGAAACTTGTGTTACCTCTTCATATTAAAATAATATTATATAATTCTTTAATAGTGCCACATATAAATTATTGTATCATGGCATGGGGTTTTCAAGGAAATAGAATAATGAAACTTCAAAAAAGCCCTGAGAATGATTACCTTAAGTAACCACATTTCTCACACAGAACCACTTCACACAAAAACTCAACTTGTTAAAAGTAGATGACATCCTTAAATTACAATAATAAAAATGTTGCTATAAATATTTACACAAAGACTTACCAGTTTATTTACAAAACTGGAGGATACTATTTAACTATGAGGTACGTAATCATGATACAAGAGTCATGAATAGAATACACACTTATAAATTTAAACATGAATTTGCAAAGAAATGTCTTAGGCATAATTTGCCACTTTTACTAAATAACATTTCCGATAAAGTCAAAGAAAAGCTTAGTACACATAGTTAACAAGGATTTGCCAAGTATGTTAAAATAATTTTTGTACACAATTAACAGGCAACATGCACAAGACAAAATGGCTATATATGTATGCAAAATTAAGAACCGACAACCACCTGTCAACTTTATACAGTACAAAACAATGCCTAAACGACAAACACAATAATCATGTAAGCTTGCTCACATTACATACATCCTCATATTCATATCATGTTTTTTTTTTGTGTGTGTGACTCAGGTGATGTATTAATTTTATTCAGGTAATGTATTAATCCAGTTAAATTTTTTATCATAAAAGGTGGCTCATCGACAGCGATTATTATAATCTTAGAGGAGTCTCCTGACCCTATTTCTTTGTTATTTATTATGCATTATACCGTGTTTATCATAAGGTTACATATTTGTATTATTTTAATTTTATTTTTGACATGGATGTATTGTATGTATAACCAAATGTTTGTATCAAATAGAAATAAATTCTTCTTCAAATTCTTCTTTGTATTATATTCTGTTTCCGGCAGTTAATGGAGCATTAAACCCATTTTGCACGAAGCGTGTTGGAGAGGCGCATGTGGTGTCATTTGGTTGATATGAATATGTTTTGTTTATTGCTGTTCAACGTCAGCGACAGCTTATCTGAATTAACTATTAGATTATATCTGTATTAGGCATACATATATAGAGAGGTAGTTCCAATTGATAAAGGCAACGCACACGTCTACAAAGCACAGAAGTAGGGCATACACGTATTCACGTGCCTTTTATTTATTTATAAAATACGACAAATAGCTCGTGTCGGGCTCATTTCTGTTCCCCGTCGAGTTCCACGTACACAGCTTCTCCGAATGAATCGTCCATGTCTGACGCCAACTTTTTTGAAATGTGTCTTTAGGCTTAAGGCAGGTGTGTATGTAGGTTCGGCTATAGACTCTGTATACGTTTTTGGTGCGTGTCTATTAATGAGTTGCCGACACCAACGCTGCACCCGTTGACAAGAATTACGCATGCAAGGAGATCATGAATCATGGTTGCCATGGTTGGATAAAACGAAACTATATCGTCGTAAAATAATAGAATTTTAGTCCTCGTACAGAACTGTACTTTTTAATACCTTGTTCCTATTTATGGTGTATCACGCTAATGCGAATGGCAAACCACAAGTAACTAAACACTTTAGCGCGCCACAAAACAAACAATAACACTACATTCATTCACAAAACGGGTGTGTGTTGGAAATGGTTTGCCTTCTTCAGTGAGTCAGAGAACAAAAGGTGAACAGTAGGCAGACCACATTGTCGCTTCAAAGACGTTCTGAAACAATGTCTGAAATACTTTTCTCTCACACCTGATGTTAGCCACAATTAACATTTAGAAATGGTTTACGACGGTTCATATGTAAAAGCCACATTAACTGTCTCCACTGCTGTCGTGGCTTAACACCAGCCAAGTAGAATTATTAGTACTCACATGGTGACATACTTCCTTAACAAAATATACGACAGCAAAAAAATCTCAACTGATTTATCATGATCCATCTTTGTAGCAATACCAAAGACACCACGAAGATGTCGCTTAAGATCATTATGGCCAGGATGAACGAGAAATAAAATAACGGCGGAAATTGCTGAAGAACAATGTTGGTTGCTAGAAGGTAAATGAACCAGTAATGCAATAAATATCTTAAGAACGATTATTGAAAGATAATTGGAAGTGCAGAAAGATCTCTATGTATGTTTTTATTACACAAAGACATATGACAGAGCTCGTCTCACAGAAATCAAATCAATACTGGAGATTTGAACATTAATAGGAACAATGTAAGAGTTATGGGTATCTATACTGGGAACAAACAGCAGTAATGCGAATAGAAAATTACATCAGTAAATATCAAGAATTAAAACGGTGTAAGACAAACGTGTTACCGGGTGTATCCTGCCTTCTAATTTTTTTCTCAATATATATTGAGATCACCTTAGATAACATCGAAGATATGCCTGGTACACAAGTAGGTGGATACAACATGAACACGTGCAACCGCAGGTAATGCTGAACTGCTGGGAATGATAGATATATACAACATATATATCAGATACAGTAATCAGGGAAAATGTCCATCACTTAAAAAAGAAACCATGGCCATCTTAAAGAAACAAAAATATGATCCATCGTGCAACAAGGTAGTAAAAAAGGACAGATTGAGGGGATGAAATGCAGAGGACATCAGAGAATAAAAATAACAGATAGTTTGTGAACATGGTGTGGAAGGAGCGCAACATAACTGCTACAAAATACAAACAACCGAGCAGTTTGGAGAGCCATGATCGCCAACGCCTGCGACAGGTACAGCACACAGACTGACAGAAGAAGGAATATCCAGTACACAATATTATAACCACACCAGTGATTTATATGTGTGAATATTGTACTGTTCATCTAATGACCACAGTTGGTTCTACATGCACTTTTGACTGCCCAACGCCGATGTGATCTTCGCATACAGATATATACATCTAGTTGTTGGGGTGAATGCTTTGTGCTGTGTAATGCTAGTCTATATATATATATATATACATATATATATATATATATACAGGGGTATATTATATATATATATATGCATGTTTAACGGTTAATACAGTTATTACACGCGCGTGCCGTATGTACGCTCAGTCCAATACAGACGTCCTAATATTTCAATGTCTCGTCCGATTGCAGCTGCTTGCAATATGCAAAGATACAATTTGATATATAAACATTAAATTAGTTTGTATGAAGATTGTCCTAGTCAATGTTCCGGCACATGACATAGCTGTCAGACTTGCAAAATACTGCACACTTTTGTTTCGAAAGCGATATTCGCAATCACCATCATTTAAACAACATAATCTCGATGAAACTCAATATGCCTACCACTGTTATAGCAGTACTGGCTGTATCGGCAACTTCCACAACTTGCTGCGAATGTCGTACTCCAAACTTTCAGTACGTCGCGAAATGTTCGCAATTGTTAGTAACATTACTGTACGTCCCAAATTGGGTAGGGTTTTCAGAAGCCTCGTCCGCTTTCCTTACGACTTTCTCTGGTTCTAAAGGTTTCGGGCTCTTTGTGTAGCTGACAAGAAAGCGACGTTTTCCATGTTTGAACTCAATGAGGCTGACGTGACGTATTATCGGGTCATCGTTGTAGTCAATGACCATCGCCCCGCCTATGTAAATCCCGTGGTGATATAAGGTAGGTCTAGAGAGGCTTGATCCAGATCCTATGTTACTTCCCAATGATCCGGAACCAGGTGTTATTGCCCTGGCCACTTGATCGCCAGATATTTGTTCAAATTCATAGGATGCTAATCATATCAACATCTACTGAAATTACTACCTTCGAAGAAGTTCAAGCTTGGTAGTAAAGATTTTGTATACGCTTACTATTAAAAATAATCAAAAATACATAATTCAAATTATGCAACAATGTTAGTAAACAACCCACTTGACAATACTCATTGTGCCATTGATGGTTGATGCGGAAGAAGCATTGATGCTTCATTGGCCCGGTGAGGTATGTTAATATGCGAAGTTGCTAAGCCTACACGGCAATAAATTGTGTATTCAACGTTTGCGTGTAATCAGTGTTATTAAATTTAGAAAACCTAATTATAACGGGATATCAATATAAACTGATAGTTATATCTGAGAAAACATGAGCAAACACGAAAATATTATAAACAAAACAAAACCTCAACCGGAAACGCAATTATTATAGTAATGCAGTAACTTACAACAACAGTTTGGGCATTTATAGATCTCTCGTAAAACTTGAAAACCTTCATGACTTTCTTGATGCAGTTAAATCGTTTCAACTATGTTTTAAATAATGCCAGCTCGTATTCTCAATTGAACTATTATTATTTTTAAACTAGCAGTTGCGTTTTACAAAGTAAAACCATGGTCTTGTACGTAATTTAACCAGGACGGTAATTAAGGGTATATGTGTGACCGAGCTCGATGTTTTTAATCCAGACCTAAACCATAGGCGTGTCAATGAATGTTATTTGAACAACACAATTAACATAACACAAACATACGACATGACACCCCCAAACGACCAGTCCATCCACGCCAAAAGAATTGTTGCCTGCAATAGTTTTGTCATCAGCAATAACTACTGTACAACTTCAGAGAGAGCATTTACAACTTGTATGTTTTTGGCCATCAACAGACAAGGCATATAGATATGACGGCACGATAAGTTACATGGTGGTGCATGCAATTTCTAAGAAACAGGTATAAAACATTCTTAATTTATTTGCTAGGCTGCTGCGGTCTCGCCTCGGTGCGTCCGGGTTGACTCGGATACGCGTGACTGATTTTCCAGTTGGAGGGAGACGTATTTCAGCGACTACTGTGGCTATCAAGGCATATATCGATTTCGTCTGGCATAGACGTTTAATCTCTTCTGTTGCATTGAATAGGCATGGAAGCATGGAAGCAAACACACCCACGCACGCCCATACGCACGCATGCACGCACACACAGTTTGCAACAGGAATAACCCAGTTTGCAAAAGGAAACCACCACACAGTGTTTCAATACAAAACCGCAGACTGGGGCAAACTTAAAGACTGCATAGCGCAATTAACAACAGAATACTTTGACGTGGACCACAATTCACGAGACACTAACACAAAATAGATCTTTTTTGGACACAACTGGCCACACTGATCAACAATACCATCCCTAGAAGCAACACGGAAGCAAAAACCCACCTCCCTTGGATAACACGGAAAATAATAAGAATGCAACGAAAACGGAACAAAAGCCACACAAAAATTGAACTTAACAGGAACTCAGAAGGCAATGCACTAAGGCTGAAGCCAAATCTTAAAAAAATTATGTAAACAACAACGTTTGAGATAGCTTAAAAACAAACCCTAAACAATTCTGGTCATTCATCAAAGCAAACAAACGAGAAAACATTGGCCTTCCCACAGCGCGCGAGCTGGGGCCAAATCGTCCCTACGAGAGAGCAAAAGGGGGAAAGAAAGGGGCGAGAGAAGAGGGGACAAAAGAAAAACTCGCCCGGGGAGCACCCCCGGGCGTGTAAAAGTACCAGAATCGGTCACATCTTGTTGCAGGAGCCTCGAAAGGTCATGCCAAATTCCCTAGTGTCTACTTTAAAAAAATAAAAAATTCCCCAAGGTGGCTAGTATGACTAAAATGGTCAGAATGTTTTAATGAGGAGGTCTGCACATGTGACGGTGTGAATATAAAAAAAATGGGCCAAGTGGCCCTGAAGTCCTTTGGACTAATACGTCTATATGTGACCCCGGCTGACCAAATGAGTGATAAGTTGAAAAAATTGTAACATTGTTTTCTTACATTCTTGTAAAGGTTGGGTATGGTGCTTTTATATGGTTTCAAAAAATTATGACTGCTACAAAAATTGGCGAGGTTATGGAGCATTGAACATGGTAGGGGTCAAAAAGTGAAAATGAAGAAAACGGCTATTGAAGTTTTACATTACATATGCAAATGGATTGCATGGAAATATTACATGCATGACATTCAAATGTGGCACACAGTATGTATGTTATGTTGCAACGATACTCTGGAAGTATGAATGTGCTGCTACAAAAAATTATCAAGTTATGCCAGATTATGTGTTTATGTGTAAGAGGACAGATTATTTGAGAGCAAAAGGTAGACTCACTGTTTGACACAGTTTAAAACCTACAGGGAACTGTCCAGCTTAACAGGGGTCTAGTGGCTTAATGCTGTCTGTTGACACAAGCTTGTCTGCTCTGGCTGTGTGTGACCAATTAAACATTAGTCAAGGCCTCGATGATACAAAGCAGAGTGGACAGTGGGCCAGGCAGTTCTACTACTCTAGTGGGCTCTGTCAGTTGAGGCAAGCCTCTGCCAGTGTCCAATTACAGATTAGTCACACCAGTCAGGCAGCCACAGTGAGGTGTGACAGATTTTCTGCGAAAGGGATTAGTTGAACAAAAGGACTGTTAGCAAATTTTAGGTGCCCTTAGAATGATTCAATCAAATACATATTTCTTGTGTACAGTTGCACTGCCACATGAAATGTCTATGCAAAATTAGAGAAAAAGTTAATGAAGAATTTTTGAAAAAATAGACAAAATGTTAAAATTTACCAGTTTTGGGGTCTTTTTTGGGAGTCATTAGGTGCCCTTAGAATGATTCAATCAAATACAGATATTCTTGTGTACAGTGACACTAACCTAAGGAATGTCTATACAAAATTATAAAAAAAATTGCTGAACAGTTTTTAAAAAATAGACCAAATGTTACATTTTAACAGTCTTGGGGTCCTTGGAGGCCCTAGGGAGCCCTTAAAATGATTCAATCAAATACAGATTTATCGTGCATAGTGGCAGTGCCCTAAGATATGTCTATGTAAAATTAGAGAAAAAGTTGCTGAACGGTTTCTGAGATACGGCAGCTAACGGTGGACGGCGGATGCAGAGTGATGGCAATAGTCCCTTGGACCTTCGGCCAAGACTAAAAAATGGGCCAAGTGGCCCTGAAGTCCTTTGGACTAATACGTCTATATGTGACCCCCGGTGACCAAATGAGTGATAAGTCGGACAAATTGTAACATTGTTTTCTTACATCCTTGTAAGGTTTGGTAGGGTGCTTTTCGTGGTTTCAAAAATTATGACTGCTACAAAAATTGGCGAAGTTATGGAGCATTGAACATGGTAGGGATCAAAAAGTGAAAATAAAGAAAACGGCTGTTGAAGTTTTACAATATATATGCAAATGGATTGCATGGACATATTACATGCACAACATTCAAATTTGGCACACAGTATGTAATATGAATGTTATGTTGCACTGATACACTGTAAGTACAAATGTGCTGCTACAAAGACTTATTAAGTTATGCCAGATTATGTCTTTATGTGTAAAACTAAGAGGACAGATTACTAGAGAGGAAAAGGTAAACTCATTGTATGACACAGTTTAAAACCTACAAGCAACTGTTCGGTTATCAGGGGTCTAGTGGCTTAATGCTGTCTGTTGACACAAGCTACTGCCAGTGACCAATTATAGATTAGTCCATCAAACATTAGCAGGCAGAGAATCTTAGCTCCAGAGCTGGGTGTAATACACAACCAGAGCCACCACTGATTCATGGTCAAGTAGATTAGCTCAATGCACCAACTAAGACAATACACAACACTGTGAGTGACATTGTCCAGAGTGAGGCCTAAGCAGTGTCCTCATTGCTGAATACATCAATTAAACCTGCCAAGTGGGTGATATTCTGCACAAGTGTTCATTAATCCTTAGTGATTGTTCAGAACACCAGACTGACCACATACCTAAACAAAGCGAATGTAATAGGTGAAGAACAGGCAGTGTTCAGATAGGTGTATTGGTTGAATTGTATTTGTCTCGACGCAAAAGGTTTTATTGTGCCTTCATCGATTATAAGAAAGCATTTGATTTAGTAGACCGGTCCTCACTGTGGTCTAAGATAATTTCATGCGGTATTAATGGTAATGTGTTGAAAGTTGTATACAACATGTACAAAAATGCTAAATCATATATAAATCAGGGCCAGGCTGTGTCAGCCTTCTTCTCATGTGATGTAGAGGTATGGCATGGAGAAACTTGTGTCCTTTGTTATTTGCTATTTACCTGAATAATTTTCAACACTGTTAGTCACAATTATAACGGACTTGACATGGCAGCTGGTTAAATTTACATATATAGTGTATAGCGGAACTATGTCAACTCTTCTAATGGTTGACATTTGGTTGTTTCAGGTGTCAACTATATTGTGAATTTGTAATTATTAGTCTATATTGATACAATTGATTTACACAGTACCATGTCTACACAAGGCATGGCAAGCGTAAACAGAACAGTAGAATGCATTTGATATAAATAAAGTGTAGGATATTTCACTCTATAGTTGTGCAGAATATTAATTTTCTATGTTTGTCACCTACAGGTGACAGAATATTAATTTTCTATGTTTGTCACCTACAGGTTTCTACAGACAATACATCTTTAACCAATAGACACCACAGTCACACCATTTTATAATAATTAAACGAACATCAAAATAAACACAACTTGCAATTAGAGAAAATCAATAGTTTTGAAGATACAGTTTAAAAGTGTTAGGCAACTGTTCAGTCTAACAGGGGTCAAGTGTGTCTACTCTGCCTGGGTGCTGTGACCAATTAAAGATTAGTCAAGGTCTCAATGGCCTAGGCTGTAGAAATTAGTCACAGCTTTTGATTTTCTGGCACACTAAACAACATCTACTGTTGGGGGGATCTCAAGGGCCCTTCTCAAAACAACATCACTAGATAATGTAAACCTTTTGCACTTTGGGGGCCCCTTAGGTGCCCTTAGAATGATTCAATCAAATACAGATTTCTTGTATATAGTGGCAGCACCCGAAGATACATCTATGCAAAATTAGAAAAAAGTTGCTGAACAGTTTTAGAAAAAATAGGCCAAATGTTACATTTTTACCAGTTTTGGGGTCCTTGGAGGCCCTAGGGAGCCCTTAAAATGATTCAATAAAATACAGATTTCTCGTGCATAGTGGCAGTGCCCCAAGATATGTCTATGCAAAATTAGAGAAAAAGTTGCTGAACGGTTTCTGAGATACGGCAGCTAACGGCGGACGGCGGACGGCGGACGGCGGACGCAGAGTGATGGCAATAGTCCCTTGGACCTTCGGCCAAAGGACTAAAAATGGTCGACTTACTGAATGTTTTAAAATTGCCGCAATCCCGTGCCGCCTCCTAGCGGCTACGTTTGAATGGCATTTCTACCTCCGCCGTGAGGAGATGTTCCAAATGTTCCAAATCTGTTCCAAATGTTAAACAAATTTCAAAGGTTCCAAAATTCGGAGACGTTTAGCCGAAGTACTGCAAGCACTTTCTTCTTACCCTAATATGCCCACTCTTGAAATCGGTATAGCTGGCGTAATCTAGCAACTGAAAAATCTAAACCAAAACAAAGCTACTGGTCCTGGTGAACTCCGAGTCAGGGTACTTAATGAAACTGCAGAGGAAATAGCTCCCATTATCACACACATCTTCCAACAGTCATACAACACGTGCATGCAAACTCCCCGATGTCTGGCTCCAAGCACTAGTAACTCCAATACACAAAAAAGCCACAAATGTGACCCCGCAAACTACAGACCAATATCACTGACATGCATCCTCCTTAAAGTCATGGAACACATCATTCTAAATAATTTGTGGAAACACCCGAACAAGCCATGACATTTAATTTAAAAAAAAAACACTATTAAGATCAAACATGGCAACGTGCATGAGATATCGTAAATGCATTCAGCACTTTTGTTGGACTTACCGCGGCACTCCGAAGATTTCTTCGTACACAGTTTCACCAAATGCGTTGTTCACTATGTTTGACGACGACATTGTTTAAATGTGTGCGAATGTTTTAAATAGCTGTTAATTCAGTCACAGGCGGTCCAGACTTTTTCACGTCTCATTAAAATTAATGAACATAGACCTTGTAACTGCTTGTGACTGTGGCGTCATGTCTACTAGAATCCAAAAAGCTGTTGAAGGTATCGAGAGCTGCATTGCACACGTCCTTAACTTGCTGCGAAAATTGAACTCCATGCTTACAAGATGTGGCAAAATATTCGCAGTTGATGCTGTTAACACGATATACGCCAACATCTTGAGATGTTTCGAAAGCCCCCTTCGCTTTTTTTGACGACATCCTTCGGTTGCATCGATTTCGATCAATTTTTTTACTCCGCGAGGCTGACGCGACGTTTTTTTAATTTGTTGTTGTAGTCGATGACAAGGTTCCCGCCTATGTAAATCCCACGGTAATAAAAGGGTACCATTAGGGTTACGTCACTTCCGCTTGATTCGGACCCAGACGATATTATCCGGGCCACTTGATCTCCTTCACTAAAAACATACATACTCGGCACAATGTGTTGTCATTAGTTTTCGTCCTTAAACAGCATTGTAACGATGGGTCGTTCTACAATAAATACAAAATAGAACGACACATGCATAATTCATATTCAGTTCATGTGCAACAATTTTACAAATAACACATTCAAGGAGGTAAACAATGTTCTATGAAATATATTTATATTGGTCCTAAGCTAACTGCTAAAATGAAAAGACTTGTCATTGGCGTCCGAACGTGGTGAGTTTTCGGAAGGGAGGGCTGAGACTCTTTCCCAAAAAGACACCCTGAGGCTCACCGAAAACTTCCATTTGCACCCCTTTCGTGGCTCAACGAAAACCTTCAGTTTCTCCCCAAAATGCACCCCTTTCCTAAAAATCGGGGGGCTAATTCTACATATCTCCAACCCTATCAAAATATTGGGGAGGCTGAGCCGCTTAAATGACTCCCCGGTTCAGACGCCTTAGCTTGTATATTAATCTCATCATGAAGAAGAAATATATATAGGTGATGTTGAAAATAAATTCACGTGTTGAACACAAACGTGTAACGTGTTTTGTTTTAATTTTCAGTACGCAGCTGATGCCTTTTCTTAAAGTTAAGATTTGGGCCTGCTGGACGTGTGGATAGAATGGGACTAGAACGGTTGACAAAGAAAGCAAATGCCCGGAGAGTGGGAGGAAGGCGGCGAGAAAGACCTAGTCTGCGATGGGAGGACTGTGTTAAGAGAGATTTGGAAGGATTGGGAGAGGATTGGATAACGAGAGCGACATATAGAGGGGAATTGAGACGACCGGTGAATAGAGCAGTGCAAGATCAGTGAGGGAAAAATAAAAGAAATCGAGGACCAGAATCGAGGCCAGCCTCACCCCTGACAGCGGGAAGACGAGAGGAGAACAAGGCAGTATCGGTTTCGTCGGCTGATCCAAGAGTTACAAGCAGTATATGAAGAGACATGTTAGACTGCTTGAACCAATGTTTGTTATAGAGGTTTGTGTAATGTACAAATGCATGTCGTTATCACTGACGTTCAAAGTGTAGTATGAGTGAATGTCGGGTACATTATTGAAGCCAAATTGGATCCAACGAAATCAGATCATCGAAACTCTTTGTATGATATTCTGTTTCCGGCAGTTAATGGCGCATTAGTCCCATTTTGCACGAAGCGTGTTGGAGAGGCGCATGTGGTGTCATTTGGTTGATGTGAATATGTTTTGTTTATTGCTGCTCAACGTCAGCGACAGCTTATCTGAATGAACTATCAGATGATATCTGTATTAGGCATACATACATAGTTTCAGTTGATAAAGGCAACGCACACGTCTACTTAGCACAAACGTTGGGCCTACACGTATATTCTCGTGCTTTTTGTTCATTTAAAAAATACGACAGATAGCTCGTATCGGACTCATTTCTGTTCCCCGACGAGGTCCTCGTACACAGCTTCTCCGAATGAAACGTCCATGTATGTCGCCAACTTTGTTGAACTGTGTATTTAGGCTTAAGGCGGGTGTGTCTGTAGGTTCGGCTATTAACTCTACGTACGTTTTTGTTGCGTGTCTATTAATGAGATGCCGACACCAACGCTGCGCCCGTTGACAAGAATTACGCATGCAAGGGGATCATGAGTAATGGTTGCCATGGTTGGATAAAACGAAACTATCGTCGTAAAATTATAGAATATTAGTCCTCGTATGTAACTGCGCGTTTTAACGGTGTTCCTATTTACGGTGTATCACGCTAATGCGAATGAAAGACCACAAGTAACTCAAAACTGTGATTTTAGCCGCCACAAACCAAGCAGTAACACTACACTCATTCACAAAACGGGTGTATGTTGGAAATGGTTTGCCTTCTTCAGTGAGTCAGAGAACAAAAGGTGAACAGTAGGCAGACCACAGAGTCGCTTCAAAGACGTTCTGAAATAATGTCTGAAATACTTTTCTCTCCCACCTGATGTTAGCCACAATTAAACATTTATAAATAGTTTACGACGGTTCATATGTAAAAGCCACATCAACTGTCTCCACTGCTGTCGTGGTTTGACACCAGCCAAGTAGAATTATTAGTACTCACATGGTAACATAATTCCTGAACTAAATGTACGACAGCAGAAAAATCCAAACTGATTTATCATAATCTATCTTTGTAGCAATACCAAAGACACCACCAAGATGTCGCTTAAGATCACTATGGCCAGGATGAACGAGAAATAAAATAACGGCGGAAATTGCTGAAGAACAATGTCGGTTGCTAGAAGGTAAATGAACCAGTAATGCAATAAACATATTAAGAACGATTATTGAAAGATAATTGGAAATGCAGAGATATCTCTATGTATGTTTTTATTACACAAAGAAATATGACAGAGCTCGTCTCACAGAAATCAAATATATACTAGAGATTTGCACATTAATGGAACAAATCTATGAATTGTGGATAATCTATACTGGAAACAAACAGCAGTAATGCGAATAGAAAATTACATCAGTAAATATTAATAAATAAAACGGTGTAAGACAAAATGTTACCGGGTGTATCCTGTCTTCTAAATTTTTTTCAATATATATTGAGATCACCTTACGTAACCTCGAAGATATGCCTGGTACACAAGTCGGTGGATACACCACGAACACGTGCAACGGCAGGTAATACGGAACTGCTGGGAATGATAGATATCATGTCAGATACAGTAGTCAGGGAAAGTGTCCATCACTTAAAAAAGAAACCATGGCCATCTTAAAGAAACAAAACTATGATCCATCATGCAACATGGTAGTAAATGGCACTGTTCGAAAGCAAGTTAATAAATTTACTTATCTGGTATCACTGATAACAACTGACTGTCGATGCATCTGACTGATAACAACAGACTGTCGACAACAGTAATAAACGACCTGCTCAAACCAAAACTGCTTTCCACAATATAAAAACATTTTACCAAACAAAAGCATATTTTAGAAAACAAGTATTGCAATGCAACATTGAACTGGCATGTGGGTGTGAATCACGAACAATAACTAAAACATCACAAAAACGTGGCCTGAAAAGAAAAATAATGAAGACAACCGTAGAACAGCCAAATAAAAAAAAAAGATAATAAGCAAAATGATATCACAGCACGCAGCAGTAATTAGTGACAAAGGACAGATTTTGGGGATGAAATGCAGAGGACATCAGAGAATAAAAATAACCGATAGTTTGTGAACATGGTTTGGAAGGAGCGCAACATAACTACTACAAAATACAAACAACCGAGCGTTTTGGAGAGCCATGATCGCCAACGCCTGCGACAGGTACGGCACACAGACTGACAGCGGAAGGAATATCCAGTACACAATATTAGAACCACTCCAGTGATTTATATGTGTGAATATTGTAGTTTTCATCTGATGACCACAGTTGTTTCTACATGTACTTTTGACTGCCCAACGTCGATGTGATGTTCGCATACATATACATACATGTACTTGTTGGGGGTGAATGTTCTATACTGTGTAATGCTAGTCTGTATATATATGCATGTATAACGGTTATTACAGTTATTACACGCGTGTGCCGTGTGTATCCTATGTCCAATACAGACGTACGGATATTTCAATGTCTCGTCCGATTGTACCTGCTTGCAATTTGAAAGATTAAATTTGTTTGTATGAAGATTGTCCTAGTCCGTGTTGCGGCACATGCCATGGCTGTCAGATTTGCAAAATACTGCACACTTTTGTTTCGAACGCGATATTCGCAATCACCATCTTTTATACAACATAATCCCGATTACAGTCAATAGGCCTCCCACTATTATAGCAGTACTGCCTGTATCGGCAGCTTCCACAACTTGTTGCGAATGTCGTACTCCAAACTTGCAGTATGTCGCGAAATGTTCGCAATTGTTAAAGCGCTTAGAGTACGCGCCACAATGGGTAGGGTTTTCAGAAGCCTCGACCGCTTTCCTTTTGACTTCCACTGGTTCTAAGGGAATCGGGCTCTCTGTGTAGCTGACAAGAAAGATACATTTTCCGTCTTTGAACTCAGTGAGGCTGACGCGACGTATTTTTCAGTCATCATTGAAGTCAATGACCATCGCCCCGCCTATATAAATCCCGTGGTGATATAAGGTAGGTATAGAGAGGCTTGATCCAGATCCTATGTTACTTCCCGATGATCCGGAACCAGGGTTATTGCCCGGGCCACTTGATCTCCTATTCTGAAATAAATACAAAATGAGTTGATGTCAGCGTTCTTTCGTATAACCCTTTATAACGTTTGAATCATTGCAATAACTCGCCAGATATTTGTTCAAATTCATAGGATGTTAAACATATCAACATCTACTGGAATTACTACCTTCGAAGAAGTTCAAGCTTGGTAGTAAATATTTGGTGTACGCTTAGTATTACAAATATTCAAAAATACGTAATTCAAATTATGCAACAATGTTAGTAAACAACCCACTTGACAATACTCATTGGGCCATTGACGGTTGATGCGGAAGAAGCATTGATACTTCATTGGCCCGGTGAGGTATGTTAATATACGAAGCCTAAGCCTACACGCAATAAATCGTACGTTTGCGTGTAATCAGTGTTATTAAATTTAGAAAACCTAATTATAACGGGACACCAATATAAACTGATAGTCATATTTGAGAAAACATGAGCAAATAAGAAAATATTATAAACAAAACTAAAACTCAATCGAAAATGCAATAATTATAATAATACAATAATAACTTACAACAACAGTTTAAGCATTTATAGATCTCTCGTCAAACTTGAAAACCTTCATGACTTTCTTGATGCAGTTTAATCGTTTCAACTATGTTTTAAATAATGCCAACTCTTATTCTCATTTGAATTATTATTATTTAAAAGCTGGCAGTTGTGTTTTACAAAGTAAAACCATGGTCTTGTACGTAATTAAACCAGGACGTTTAAGTGTTTTGTGAAAACAGGATACATACATTTGTGACCGAGCTCGATGTTTTTAATTCAGACCTAAACCACAGGCGTGTCAATGATTGTAATTTGAACAACAAAATTAACTTAACACAAACATACGACATGACAACTCCAGACGACCAGTCCATCCACGCCAAAAGAATTGTTGCCTGCAAAAGTTTTTCCATTAACGATAACTACTGTACAATTTCAGAGTGAGCATTTACAACTGGAATGTTTGTGGCCATCAACAGACAAGGCATATAGATATGACTGCACAATAAGTTACATGGTGGTGCATGTCTCGCCTCGTTGCGTCCGCTTTGACACGGATATGCTCCACTGATTGTCCAATTAAAGGGAGACGTATTTCAGCGACTACTGTGGCTATCAACGCATATATCGATTTCGTCTGGCATAGACGTCTAATCTCTTCTGTTGCATTGCATAGGCATGGAAGCATGGAAGCAAACACACGCACACTTTGCAACAGGAATAACCCAGGAAACCACCATACAAAGTATTTTAATACAAATCTGCAGATTAGGGCAAATTTAAAGACGGCATTAACACAAACTGTGTCTTTTTTGAACTCAACTTGCCACACTGATCAATAATACCATCCATTGTAGCAACACGGAATCCAAAAAAAACCACCTCCCCTGGATAACACGGAACATAACAAGAATGCAACGAAAACAAAATAAAAGCCACAAAAAAGCAAAACAAACTGGACTTAATAGCGACTGTGAATAGTTTAAGGAACTCAAAAGGCAAGCCACTAAGGCTGCAGCCAAAAGCAAAACAAACTGGACTTAATAGCGACTGGGAAAAGTTTAAGGAACTCAGAAGGCAAGCCACTAAAGCTGCAGCCAACATCATCCTCCACTTTCAATACGGATTCCAGTCAGGACTGTCTTGTGAATATCAACTCATCGAGATAGTCAATGACTGGATGACTGCTATGGACAACAAGGCACAAATAGATGCAACCCTGCTTGATTTTGGCAAAGCTTTTGACAAAGTCCCCCACAAACGCCTCCTATCCAAACTAGCCTCCTACGGAATAATTGGAAACGCGCAAAGCTGGATCAAATAATTTATGTCAAACCGTAAACAGACAGTCTCAGTAAATGGAGTTCTGTCGGACACAACAGATGTTACATCGGTTGTTCCACAGGGCTCAGTCCCAGAACCAGTCCTCCTCCTGTTGGGTTTTGCTTATCCATTTCCGGACGTTGCAGCCTTGGTGGATTGTCTATAGACAGCTCTTTCGTTTGCCAGTCTCACCACTCGCCAGGCGTCGGCTCCCATCCATTCCTCCATGTCCTTCTCCCATTGTCTCCTAGGTCTTCCTCTGCTTCTTCTGCCTTCCACTTTTCCTTCCATTATTAGTCTCTCTAGAGACTGATGCCGTTTCACATGGCCGAAATAACTTAGTTTTTGTTTCTTTACAAAGTTCAATAACGGCCCGTGTATAACACCAAGCTCTTCTGCGATGGATTCGTTAGTTCTGCGTTCAGTCCACGAAACTCGTAATATCTTTCAATAACACTTGTTTTCAAATGCATTTATACGTTTAGTAATGTTCTTATTAAGAGTCCAGGTTTCGCATCCGTATGTAGCCGTTGGAATATGCAGACTCGGATAATTCGTAGTTTCATATCTTTGTTCGTTGCTTTCCACAGCTTCTTCATCTTCGTCAACTTTTTACTCGCCATTGCCAACCTCCGCTTGATCTCTTTCGTCCCATCTCCATCCGCTTCTATAAGTGACCCCAGATATTCAAAACTTTCCACTCGTTCTATTTCCTCGCCATCTACTGTGACCTCTGATGGTTCTCGACATCCCTTCACATCCATAATCTTAGTCTTCTTTACGTTTAGTTGCAATCCTTTCATCTCGCTGTGCTCTTTAACAGTAGTTATCAGTTTATCCAATCCCTCTTTTGTATCGGATATTAACGCTGCGTCATCGGCATATCTCAGTTCATATATCTCCTGTCCATTCACTTTCAGTCCATTAAAAAACTTGCTTCTCGTGTCAGTCTCGACTTCTCTCATGATATTCTCTGTGTATAGACTGAATAGGTGGGGGGGGGACAAAATGCACCCCTGTCTCACTCTCTTGCCGACTGGGAACCAATCTGTGGTACCACACTCTAATCTCACTGCAGACTGCTGTCCAACATATAAATTTTGGATAAGTGATGTAATTTTCTGGTCAAATCCCATGTGTATCAAGGTTTTCCAGAGTTGTTGATGACTAACATTATCAAAAGCTTTTGAATAATCTATGAAACAGATCCTAAGGTCATGGTTGAATTCTCTGCATTTCTGAATTAACATCTTCAGGTTGAAAATGTGATCTCTTGTTCCTCTTCCATTCCGGAAACAAGCTTGTGTTCTGTTGACTTCACATTCTAATTTTGTTGTGATTCTCTTCATTATGATTTTTAGCATAATTTTGCTCGCATGGCTGATGAGGGATATGGTCCTGTGGTTTGAGCATTCTTGTATGTCACCTTTTTTCGGTATTGGTATAAAGATGGCTCGTTTCCAGTCCATGGGCCATGTTCCACTTCTCCATATTTTCTTGCATAATGTGTTATAGATATCCACGCCTGCTTCTCCACTTGCTCTTATTAGCTCTGCAGTGATGTTATCAGTGCCAGGTGATTTTCCGTCTTTTAGACATTTTATTGCCCACTCCACGTCTGAAAGCAAAGGCTCAAGTTCATCTTCTGGTTCTGTCCTCTCTCTGCCTTCATCCATGTCTACCTCTTCTGTTTCTTTTTTCTTAAACATGCTTTCACAATATTGCTTCCATCTTTCAAGTATGTCATCGCTTTCTGCCAGAGTCATTCCCGTTTCATCTTTAATAACGCCAAGTCTAGGTTTGAACGACTGTGTCATAGACTTGATTTCCTCGAACATACTGCGACTATCGTCCCTTCTCATACATAGTTCTATCTTTTCGCATTTCTTCTTGTCTTCCTTACACATTCGTTTAATCATATTGCACTTCTCTCTGTATTTCTCATGATAATTCCCACTCATTTCTTTGTTCTTCTTTAACTCTTTCCTTTCGTCAGTCATCTGCAGTGTGTCTTTGCTTATCCATGGTTGTTTTTGTCTCCTCTTTTTAGTGAAGTGTTTGTCAGCTGATTCCATAATGATGTTCCTAATTTCTACTGTCAACTCTTCTGGTTCCTTCGCGTCAGCCACTGTCTGTAATACTCCGAAACGGTTCATAACCTCTACTCGGTATCCTTCTTTGATATCACTGACGTCATACCTCACTATCTCTTTCCCTCTCTTCATCTTTCTTAATTTTATCGCAATCTTGGCGCTTAGCAATTCATGGTCAGAGCCACAATCGGCTTCCGGTAATGTCTTTGTATTATTTGTATACAGACGTCGTCCATCGTTTTGGTATCAGAATAAAGTCGATTTGATTTCTGTTCCGACCATCAGGTGTTGTCCAAGTGTACAGTCTTCTTTGATGTTGTTTGAAGAAAGTATTGGTGATCATCAGTTCATTCTCTATGATAAACTCAACAAGTCTATCTCCTCTCCCACTTTTCTCGCCTAGTCCATATTTCCCGATATTTCCATTTTCTTTTTCGTTTTGACAACTGCCAACTTTTGCATTGAAATCGCCCATCAGTACTACCATGTCTCTCCTGTTTACCTCGTCAACTGTTCGTTGCAGTGTATCATAAAACGTTTCTATTACATTGTCGTCTGCAGTGCTCGTTGGTGCATAAATTTGAATACATGTTATATTCGTGGGTTTTGCCCGTATTCGTATGGTAATAATTCTGTCTTTGACCGGATTGTATCCTAATAGTGCATTTTCAGTTTTCTTTGACAGATAGAATGCAACACCCCTCATCCCTGACTTAGTTGCTCCTGAGTATATAAACTTTCCTCCTGAATCCGGGCGAAAGTGTCCTTGTCCGGCCAACCTGTGTTCCGCAATCCCTAATATATCTACCCCATATCTTTCTGCTTCCGATGTTACCATTTGTAGTGTTCCATGACTCGTTTTTCTGATGTTCCATGTTGCCACACGGATTTTCCATTTTAGTTTTTTGTTGCTGGTTTTACCTACCGCACAGTCAGGCATACTGCCGTCATCAGCTCTGGCGTTACTTCCACCATCTCCTAGCTCTTCCCAGTATGTGTCGTCCTATCCAAACTGGGGGGCTCACCACTAGGACCTCTCTTACTGTCTGTATTCTCCATCAAGGTTTCTTGGGCTAATACAGCGGTAGTTGCCCACTGCTTTCCGCTGGTTTGTGTATGGTTAACTCCATTATTCCTTGACTAAAAAGTCTTGCACCGCAGGACAGCGGGTCACCGGTCCTTCCACATGCGTCTTGGTAGGTACCTTGCAGCCTGGTGAAAGGCTGTTACTGTTTCGCCGGGGGTGTAGCCAATCGGCTGGCCGCCTACTCCTCCGAGACAGTCTTTGTGTACTGAGGGCAGACGTCCCTCGACTCAGTAGGCAATAGCCTACAAGTCTTACTCATGTAGTTTTGCTGGTCAGCCGAGTCCTCCTCCTACTCTATGTAAATGACATAATCGAAAAAATCCAATCTCCCATACGCCTCCATGCAGACGACAGCATTATATATCGTAAAATCACCTCTGAAACCGACCATGGCATTCTTCAAACTGACCTGATCCAACTCCAAACATGGTCTGACAAATGGCAAATGGAATTTAACATTTCTAAATGTGTCCACCTCCCAATAACAAACAAAATTAGAAACTCAGACTACATTCAAATTCAATCTTCGGCATGCTACTCGCTACAGTATCCAGCCATCCGTATCTCGGAGTAAAATTAGATTCAAAATTAACCTGGGCAAGTCACATCACTGACATAGTTTCCAAATCCTCAAAAGTCCCAGGCATAATTAAAAGAACCCTTGGCCCATGCAAACCCGACGTCAAAGAAATAGCTTAAATTGCTAATCCGGTCAAAACTCGAGTATGCATCTCTCATATGGAACCCACACACTGCCACCCAAATTAAACACCTTCAAAAAATACAATACTATGCTACCAGATTTGTTTAAAATGACCATAGACGTCAAACCAACACAGCAAACCAAGTAGCCACCATTGAATGGCCAACTCTTGAACGACGACGCATTGTCAAACAAGCCATGACATTTTATAACATTTTAAATAACATTATTAAGAGCAATCATGGCAACGTGAGATATCGTAAATGCATTCAGCAATTTAGTTGGACTTACTGCGGCTCTTTGCAGATTTCTTCGTACACAGCTCCACCAAATGCGTTTGATGTCGACATTATTAAAATGTGTGCGAATGCTTTAAACAGCTGTTGATTCAGTCACAGGCGGTCCAGACTTGTTCACATATGTTTGCTCCTACACCGTCTCAGTAGACCATGCGACTGACTGTGACTGTGGCGTCATGTCTATATTTGGTTAACTGTATCGGTTGGCACATCACACCACGGCACAATTACGCAGCAGTGCGTGTTGTTTTGATTGTACAAAATAGCACAATAATCTTGCGTGTTGGTGATCGACAGCTGCTGCAAACTTTCTTTACTTATAGGTTCTTTTAGGTTAAAGCCCGAATGATCAGATCTTGTACTAAAACACCTTTGCAGATGTTCTCATTTTAGTAGGAAAGCTACAAATTTTGAGATTTATGCTCGAGTTCTTCAAGGAGACCCTCTCATCCGTACCTATTCATCATTGTCTTGGCCTTAAGAACTGCGATTGCCGAGAGAGAAGGATTAACTCTCCCCAGGCGTCGAAACACCATATATACAGCTAGTCATCTCTCCGATGTGTTCCCTGACACACAACGCGAAGTAGAACTCCTACTGCGTACAGTTGAAAGTGTTTCTAAAGCTGCTGAAACTTAAATCTAAGAAAATATAAGCACATGCAAATCCTAATCTATATTTTATATATATATATATCTTCTTCTTCAGTTCAGCATATCTCTGCGAGACGTAGCTGCCCAGATGATCCCACGATACGCTGCTCTCTGTCTGCCGTTTGTCTCTCTGCTCTCACGATGTCGTCTTCCAACCAGTCGCTGATGTCCTGCTCCCATCTTCTCCTTGGTCTTCCCCTTCCTCACTTTCCCTCCACTTTGCCTTCTAGGACAGTTTTCTCTAAGGAATTATGTATTTTTGATGTGGCCAAAATAACTAAGTTTTAGTCCTTTTATTCTTTTCATTAGTTGACAGTTCTTTATGTCAAATTTTTTAAGAATCTCTGCATTTGTTGTTCTTGTTATCCGTGGAACTCTTAGGACTTTTCTGTAACATTTCATCTCAAACGCTTGTATTCTTCTCATGTCTTCTTTGTTCAGCGTCCACGTTTCGCTCCCGTATAGAGTTGTTGGGAAAACGCAGGTTTTTTTTAATTCTTATCTTTGTTGGTATGTTTTGTCCTTTCCATACATTTTTCTGATTATTTAGTTTCTGCGTTGCTATGGCTATTCTTCTTCTGATATCTGATGATGTCTTGCCGTCTCCTTGTAGTCTTGCTCCAAGATATTCGTAGTGGTTCACATTTTCAACTTGCTCCCCGTTGATTGCAATTTCTGTTTTTTCAAAGCATTTGTCAGTGTCCATGATCTTTGTTTTCTTCACATTAAGTAACAAGCCTTTTTTCTCACTGTGTTCTTTTACAGACATGGTTATGTTTGTTAGGCCGATTGTTGTAGTGGACAGGAGTGCGGTATCGTCTGCGTATCGTAGGTCTCTGATTCTATGTCCATGAATATTCACTTCATCGTCTCTTGTACTTCTGTCATCTAATTCTACATCTCCCATTGTGTCTTCTGCGTAGAGGTTGAATAGGTATGGAGATAAAATACACCCTTGTCTTACTCCTTTTCCCACTGTAAAAGTTTCTGTAGTTGTGTTTTCCAGCCTGATTACTGCTTGTTGGTTGCTATAAAGTGATTTCAAGAGGGCGATTATCTTTGGGTGGAAGTTCATTTCGCTGAGCGTTTTCCACATCATCTGATGATTCACATAGTCGAAAGCCTTGGAATAGTCGATGAAGCATATTCTTAGATCATTATTTATCTCTCTGAATTTCTGAATCAACATTCTTAGATTGAATATTTGGTCCCTTGTGCCTCTGTTTTTTCTGAAGCCTGCCTGTGTACTGCTCACTTCCATTTCCATTTTATTTTCATTATGATTTTCAGCAATATTTTGCTTGCATGGCTAATGAGTGATATGGTTTTGTAGTTGGAGCATAGCTGTAGGTTTCCTTTCTTTGGTAATGGGATGTATATTGATTTCTTCCAGTCGTCTGGCCATTTTCCACTCTTCCATATTTTCTTACACAGTGCATAGTATATGTATATTCCTTCTTCTTCCGCTGCTTTTATCATTTCTGCCTGTATGTTGTCACACCCAGGGCTTTTCCCATCTTTTAGACTATTAATGGTCCATTTCACCTCATCTGTTATTGGTTCGAGATCGTCCTCGTCTTGGTATTCGTTTCCCATATCAGGGGGTCGTTGTTGTCTCCATCTCGTGCATACATATTTTCACAATATTCTTTCCATCTTTTGGCTATGTCTTCTGCATCAGTCAGAGTTTACCCATTTTCATCTTTGATGACACCGAGTCTGGGCTGAAATTGACCTGTCATGTTCTTTATTTCTTTAAGCATTTCTTGGTTTCGGTTTTCTGCCATACAGTCCTCTATTTTCTTACACTTGGCTTCTATATACTTTTGTTTGTCCCATTTGCAGAGGTTTTTTTTATTAATTTGTTCATCTCATTATACCTTAATCTGATCCATTCCTCGTTTTTGCGTTTAATAAGCTCTTTCCTTTCTGCTATTTTCTTTAAGGTCTCTATACTGATCAAAGGTTGGTGTTTCCTCTCTCTCTCTTCCGGGGTGTTTTTTCCGCTTCTTCTCGGAAAATTGTTTTTATATCATTTGCAATTTCTTCTGATTCTTTCTCTTCTGTCATTGTCAGTAAAGTTGAAAATCGATTCTTCACAAATACTGTGTATTCGTCTGTCAGATTTTCTACATCATATCTATGTTTTGTTGTCACTCCTTTTTTCACTTTCATCTTAAGTTTCATCTCTGCCATCAGTAGTTCATGATCAGATCCACTGTCTGTTCCTGATAGTGTTCTTGTTCTCTTATTGCTGATACTCATCTCTTTTGTATCATGACGTAGACTATTTGATTTATAGTCTTTCCATCTGGCAATGTACACGTGTAGATTCTTCTAGGGTGATTTGAGAAATTGGTATTTACGATTGTGAGGTTATTAGCGATAGCGAACTCAACAAGTCGTTCTCCCCTTTCGTTTCTCTCTCCTAATCCAAATTTCCCGATTGTTCCTCGTTCTATCTCGTCTTGTCTTTATCCTACTTTGGCATTAAAATCACCCATGACAATGGTGATGTCCGATTTCTTGGATTCGTCTATTTCACCTTGCAAATTAATATAAATAGCTTCTATTTCTTCCTCTTCTGCTGTTGATGTCGGCGCGTAGACTTGTATTATTTTTATATTCTTCACTTTTCCTTGTAACCTTATGCTCAGAATTCTGTCATTTACTGGTTGTTATCCAAGTACTATATATGCTATTTGTTTACTCAGATATATTGCTACGCCTACTTGTCCTGCCTTTGCCTGTCCGGAGTATGAATTTTCCTCCTGCGTGTGGTGTAAAATGACCTTGTCCCATTGTTCTGCTATTCCTAGGACACTTATATTGTTTTGTTTCGCTTCTTCTATAACATTGTCCATTTTTCCATCATGTTTCCAATGCAACACACAATACACCGCAAATGTCGCACTCACATTTGTGTTTTTCCAACTACAGCAGTTAATACAAGTCCAAAAAGCTGCTGAAGGTATCAAGAGCTGCCTTGCACACGTCCTTAACTTGCTGCGAAAATTGAACTCCATGCTTTAAGACGTCGCAACATATTCACAGTTGTTGCTGTTAACACGATATACTCCACAATCTTGAGATGTTTCGAATGCCCCCTTCGCTTTTTTCACGACATCCTTTGGTTGCATCGATTTCGTTCCATTTTTTAACACCGCGACGCTCACGCGACGTATTTTTGATTTCTCGTTGTAGTCGATGACAAGGTTCCCGCCTATGTAAATCCCACGGGTACCATTAGGGTTATGTCACTTCCGCTTGATTCGGATCCAGACGATATTATCCGGGCCACTAGATCCCCTTCACTAAAAACATACATGCCCGGCACGATGTGTTGTCATTAGCTTTCGTCCTTAAATTGTATTATAACGATGAATCGTTCTACAATAAATACAAAATAGAACGACACATGCATAATTCATATTCAGTTATATGTGCAATAACTCTGCAAATAACACATTCAAGGAGTTAAACAATGTTCTATAAAAGATATTTATATTGGCCCTAAGCTAACTTAGCTAAGATGTAAAGACTTGTCATTGGCGTCCGAACGTGGTGAGTTTTCGGAGGGGAAGGCTGGGACTCATAAAAACCTCCAATTGCACCCCCTAGGCTTTCCCAAAAAGACACCTTGAGACTCACCGAAAACTTCTAGTTGCACCGTCCTTGATGCTCTCCACCCGCCATCATGAGGCACGCCAAAAACCTGCAATTTCATCGCCTTGAGATTAAAAAAAACCAACTTGAGGCTCACCGAAAACCTCCAGTTTTACCTCAAAATGCACCCCCTTTCCTAAATATTGGGGGGCTAATTCTACATATCTCCAGCCCCATCAAAATATTGGGGAGGCTGAGCCGCTCAACTGACTCCCTGGTTCAGACGACTTAGCTTGTATATTAATCTCACCATGAAGAAGAAATATATATAGGTGATGTTGAAAATAAATTCAAGTGTTGAACGCAAATGTGTAGCGTGTTTTGCTTTCATTTTCAGTATGCAGCTGATGCCTTTCCTTAAAGTTAAGATTTGGGCCTGCTGGACACGTGGATAGAATGGGACTAGAACGGTTGGCAAAAAAAGCAGATGCCCGGAGAGTAACAAGATTTAATAAGATTGCCACCCAGAGAATTAACTCTAGGTGGCAGGTGGACAAGGAAGCCCTTTGGCTTATCGAGAGTCCGACCCTTTTATTTATGTGTATCCCGCCCTTCTGAGGTATGTGTCGATTTTATTTTTAAACATATTCACGCTACTAGCACCCACACAATCAGCAGATAATCTATTCCATTCATTTACAGTCCTTTGTGAAAATGAGAACTTTCTTATATATAATCTACACTGCTCCTTTGCTAATGTAACTTCATGTCCTCTAGTCCTTCTATCTTTCTTAACTGAGACAAAATATTTCTATCAATATTTTTATAACCTTTCATTATTTTAAACACTTCTATCTGATCTCCTCTCAACCTCCTGGTCTTTAGTGTTGTTAAACCACATACTTTTAGGCGAATTTCATAACTAAGATCCTTGATATAATTTTAGTCGCTCTCCTCTGTACTCTTTCTAGCATATATATGTCCTTCCTGCGATACGGCCTCCACGCTTGTATACAATATTCTAAATGAGGCCTCACTATTGCTTTGTACAGCGGTATTATTAGTTCTTTTTCCTTATACGCTATATTTCGCCTAAGTAATCCAAGGATTTGATTTCCCTTTGAAGCTGCAATTCCGCACTGCTCTGAAACCTTCATATCAGCACTAATGGTTAACTCTAAATCATTTTTCTTTACAATAGTACGGCACCCCCCATTGTATATTCTACCTCTTCGTTCCCATGTCGTGCGTGGAGTCATTTACATTTCCCAAAATTGAACAGCATTTGCCCCTTTTCAGACCATTTGATCAACTTGGCAAGATCATCTTGTAAATGTTGTCTATCTCCATAACTTTTAATCCTTCTAAACACTTTTATATCTTCTGCAAATGTCAACACATTGCTTGTTATTCCATCATCTAAATCGTTGATATATATTAAGAATAATATAGGTCCTAGTACTGATCCCTGTGGTACCCCACTCAATACCGATTTCCTGTTTGAAGCGTCCCCATCAACTACTATACGTTGTCTTCTGTCAATCAGCCATTTTTCTATCCAGTTTATTATATCATTTCCTATGCACTGGGCCTTTAGTTTAAGCAGTAATCTTCGATGTGGTACTTTGTCGAAAGGTTTTTGAAAATCTAAGTAGACGATATCTACTGGTGATCCCTCATCTACCCACTTAATGATGTCTTCCAAAAACATAACATATTTGTTAGGCATGACCTAGCTATAAAAAATCCATGTTGAGATGGGTTTATCAAGTTATTTTTAACAAGAAAATCCACAATGTGATCTTTAATTAGCCTTTCTAATAATTTGCAAATCATGTTAAACTCACTGGATGTTAAACTCACTGGTCTATAGTTCTCTGAATTGTTTCTCGAACCTTTTTAAAATAACGGTATAATGTTTGCCTCTTTTCATTCTAAAGGAACCACTCCCTCTTCTAATGACAAATTGAAAACTGTTGCAAGCGGTACGCTAATTTGGTCTGCAATTTCCTATAGTAGTTTGGGCGGAATTCCATCCACTCCAGGTGATTTATTATCCTTCATAGCCCTTATTTTGTTAGCTATCATTTCCGGGGTTACAATTAATTGTCCTAAATAGTCTGAATCTGCCCCCTTGAACTTAGCCTCTGGTACTGGCAGTGAACTAATATCTTCTCTGGTAAACACTGAACTAAAGTACTCATTCAGGTCTTCTGCCATTAAGAATCCCTCTGATGTTATATTTCCAGCACTATCTTCTAGAGAACCGACCTTATCTTGAACTTTCTGTTTGCTTCGAACATACGCATAAAAACTCTTGATGTCATGTTTTATAATACTAGCTAATTGTTGTTCATAGCTTCTCTTTGAATTTCTAATTTCAGCTGTAGCTTGGTTAAGTGCTTCTTTATAACTGTTGTAGTCTTCATCATTTCCAGTACATCTATATGACTTCCACATCATTTGTTTATACTTAATTTTTCTAATGGCTTCTTTCGATAAGTGTTTATTTTTGGACCGTTTCCCTTGTTTTTTCAAGGGTACAAATGTATCAACTACGCACTTAATTTTACTCTTTAATACTCTATATTCCAGCATTCTGTTGCTGTCTTATTTTTCAGTGTGTTATTCCAGTCTATCTTTGCTAAATATTTGCTCATGTCCTTATACCTTCCTTTGTGGAAATTTCTCCTATACTGCTTTTTACTATTCCTTTCTGATTTTACTTTGATTGTAAAATGTATCTGGTTGTGATCACTGCTCCCCAGTGGCTCACATATCTTGACATTGTCAACTAATTCATTCTGTGAGGACAAAACTATGTCTAACACATTCTCACCCCTGGTTGGTTCTAGCACATGCTGAGAAAGGGAAGTATCTTGAACTAAAACTAAAAACTTGTGGTCCTCACTCCCCATACTCTGTATAGATTTCCATTGTATATGCCCGAGGTTAAAATCCCCCATAATAATAATTCTCTTTCTAATTTTATTTCATAAGCCTGTATAGCTTTTTTAATATATAAAATAAATCCACCTCCCTTTCTTCCTATTCTATCTTTCCTAAACATTACATATCCTGTCAGTCCCAATTCGGCATCTGATATATCGGTGGTGGTCCAGGATTCGGTTATACCTATTATGTGATGGTCAATATCTTCTACCATAATGTTTAGTTCATTTCTTTTGTTTACTATACTCTTTGCATTTAAACAAACACATTTATATCCAGCTTCAGAAGAGTTTTCCTGACTGTTCTTTGCTGATTTATTTGTGCTGTCTTTATCTATGCCTCCAGTTTCAGGCTTTTCTGTGAGTCCCCCCTGCGAATCTAGTTTAAATAGATGCAACCTGTCCCACTCTCAACATATCGCAGCAGGTTCTCTGAGAAAACTGCTACCCCCTTTCCAGTAAGATGGAGGCCATCTCTCATGTACATATCTTCCCTCCCAACAAAGTATCCCCATAAATCTGTGAATCCCACCCCCTCTTCTTCACACATCTGCTCAACTAGTGCGTTGATCGCCATCCTCTTGCAGTTTCTATACGTTGCCCCCTTCCTCCCATTACTGGCAAAATTCCTGACAGAATAATCTGTTCAGAGTAGGGGGAGGGGGTGAGAAAGACCTAGTCTGCGGTGGGAGGACTGTGTAAAGAGAGATTTGGAAGGATTGGGAGAGGATTGGAGAACGAGAGAGAGATAGGGGGAATTGAGACGACTGGTGAAGTGAGCAGTGCAAGAACAGTGAGGGAAAAACAAAAGAAATCGAGGACCGGAATCGAGGCCAGCCTCACCCCTGACAGCGGGAAGACGAGTGGAGAACAAGGCAGTATCGGTTTCGTCGGCTGATCCAAGAGTTACAAGCAGTATATGAAGAGACATGTTAGACTGCTTGAACCAATGTTTGTTATAGAGGTTTGTGTAATGTGTAAATGCATGTCGTTATCATTGACGTTCAAAATGTAGTATGAGTGAATGTCGGGTAAATTATTGAAGCCAAATTGGATCCAACGTAATCAGATCAACGAAACTCTTTGTATTATATTCTGTTTCCGGCAGTTAATGGCGAATTAGTCCCATTTTGCACGAAGCGTGTTGAAGAATCGCATGTGGTGTCATTTGGTTGATATGGATGTTTTGTTTATTGCTGTTCAACGGCAGAGACAGCTTATCTGAATGAACTATTATATTATATATGTATTAGGCATACACACATAGAGAGGTAGTTCCAATTATTAAAGGCAACACACACGTCTACATAGCACAAGCGTAGGGAATACACGTATTCACGTGCCTTTTGTTTATTTAAAAAATACGACAGATAGGTCGTGTCGGACTCATTTCTGTTCCCCGTCGAGGTCCTCGTACACAGCTTCTCCGAATGAAACGTCCATGTATGTCGCCAACTTTGTTGAAATGTGTATTTAGGCTTAAGGCATGGTGTGTCTGTAGGTTCGGCTATAGACTCTACATACGTTTTTGTTGCGTGTGTATTAATGAGATGCCGACACCAACGCTGCGCCCGTTGACAAGAATTACGCATGCAAAGGGATCATGACTCATGGTTGCCATGGTTGGATAAAACGAAACTATCGTCGTAAAATTATAGAATGTTAGTCCTGGTATAGAACTGCGCGTTTTAACACCAGCTGTTCCTATTTACGGTGTATCACGCTAATGCGAATGAAAGACCACAAGTAACTCAAAACTGTGATTTTAGCCGCCACAAACACTACACTCATTCACAAAACGGGTGGGTGTTGGAAATGGTTTGCCTTCTTCAGTGAGTCAGAGGACAAGAGGTGAACAGCAGGCAGACCACATTGTCGCTTCAAAGACGTTAGTAGAGAGAGTTTTGTAATACGTCGCCGTGGTGAGAGCAGGAGCACCCATGGATAAATTCTAAGATGGCGCCTGTTTAAGGTGTATCTGTGTGTATGTGTGCAGTCACGTGAGTGAATGTAGTGCCACCTGGTGGAGTGTATTGGAGGTAGTGCCTCCTGCTGAGAATTGGGTGATGAAGGAGTAATGAGGAATGGGCGTATCGTATGTATGTATGTATGATGTGTGTAAGGACGATTCCTATGTACTATCGTGTATAAACCAACAAAACGATATATTTTAAAGTTGAAAACTGTTTAATTTATTGATCGTTACAGTAGAAACCACCATCGTCTGACTGACAATCCCAACCCCAGTAAGCCTCTCTATCTCTAGTATCGTTTGGTACAGGGTCATCGTCATACCATGGTGACACTGGTCTTTTCACCAAGAGTTCCTGCATGACTGCTTAGAAGACTGCATAATGTTCGAAGCGCATCCCTTCTTTTCTGGACATACATTAAAATTGTGAAAACTGTATGAATGATACGTTAAATGTTACACACAGGAGGCTTATTGAAAACATTCAGACAAGTATGAAACAAGTGGTACGTGGCACACTTAAAACATAAATGTAAACTGTGGAAACGTAGTGTGGGAAGTATACGTTAAATGATATACGAGGGGTATTGAAAACAGAGACATCGTTATAGCCACTTCGATATGCCGAGACACAACTGCTTTAGGGGTCAGCACACTGTTGAACTTCCTGCTTGATTACAGACGAAAAAAAATGCATTATATTTTTGAGAAATGATTTTTTACAATGTTCACTTGCTCTGACATAAGTGCATTTGAGTAGTCAGATTTCTAGATGTGATTGTAGCAGCTGTTGACAGTAAAATTGTTTTTTTTTAGCTGATTTTACTAAGCGGAAGGGTATCTGGCAGCAATTTGGCTAGTTGACACTTTAGCCGGATTACTGCCTGCATGCATTTATAAATATTGACGGGTGTCATACATACAGGCATTTTGCAAGAGCTAGAGATATTAGATTTTGACTAAAATCGACCAGCATGTCAATGAGATGATAATAACAACAGGTGGGAAGTTTAAGAAACTTTATAGGTCACGTTTTCTTATAATCACACAAAACATCAACATGGTCGCCAATGGGAAAACTTACAGTGTGCTGAGCCCAAGTAGAGAGCCTGGCAACGAAAGCACGCTATAGTCATTGCACAATGTCGGAGGTTGCGTTTTACTTCAAATATCTTGAAACAATTACTGAAAATACGTGTATGGCAAAACTACAGTTAAATGGGACAAACCGTTTTTGGATATTACAGACTTCTCATCAGTCTGCAAGTCAAAATCACAGTGACGGAACATATGTCTTATGAGGGGGGTGGGGTGCGTATGCCAGTAGTTAAGCCTCAATTTGAAAATCTGAATGAAAATGAACCAATAACATTGCAGCAGGGTGGTTCATCAATCGTTTTTTGTTTACTTCAGCTAATTAAACACAAGTGAATATGTTGTCATTGACCCTAATGAAGTCTGAGGACAGTGATTAGCTGGAGTAGGTCATAGCCGGAGCCTGTTATCAGATCTGTCTACTGACTGGACCTTTTGGCCAATTAAGCAAGTGGCATTGTTTTCTGAATGTCTGCTAATTAAGCTGTGTAATATTACGTAATTGAACTGCTTGAGACGTCTGGCCTTTGAGGATTTCACACCCTAAGGTGACTTTTTGTTGATGTTTACCTTTGTAAATAAGGCACAAGGTAAAAAAATCAATATACATTTGAATGTAACGTAACAACTGCCTGTATTGAATTTTCTTATAAAACACTTATTGGACTTTCTGGAAAACTATATCAGGAGTTCATAGTGCCACCTGAGAACGTTGTGCTGGATTACAAATTGTCCAACAGCGAAGTGCTGATTTTTCTGGTGCCTTGCCAAGTTTGGTGGCATCTATGAAATGTACATAAAACACAAACACCTGGAGGGATTACAAAAATTAAAATTGCAGAGTGCTTGTAACATTGGTGCCTATAAAGTGTGTTGTTTTCAAAAATTTTCTCCAAAATCACCATGCCTATTTGGGGTCAGCACACTGTTGAACTTCCTGCTTGATTACAGACGAAAAAAAGTGCATTATATTTTTGAGAAATGAATTTTTACAATGTTCACTTGCTCTGACATAAGTGCATTTGAGTAGTCAGATTTCTAGATGTGATTGTAGCAGCTGTTGACAGTAAAATGGTGTCTTTTTAGCTGATTTTACTAAGCGGAAGGGTATCTGGCAGCAATTTGGCTAGTTGACACTTTAGCCGGATTACTGCCTGCATGCATTTGTAAATATTGACGGGTGTCATACATACAGGCATTTTGCAAGAGCTAGAGATATTAGATTTTTACTAAAATCGACCAGCATGTCAATGAGATGATAATAACAGCAGGTGGGAAGTTTAAGAAACTTTATATGTCACGTTTTCTTATAATCACACAAAACATTAACATGGTCGCCAATGGGAAAACTGACAGTGTGCTGAGTCCTTTAACACAGTGGTGTAACCAGAAACTGCGTTGCTAGGCAACGAGACAAGAGGTCAAGCTAGGGCGAGAGAGGGGACAGATAAGGATGGAACGGTATGTCAACACGAGAAGGGAAGTGATACGAACTAGGTCACGCATTAGTATTGATATTATTAGCATTAATGATATATAATGATTGAACATTTACGTCCACTCAGCGTCAGTGTCTCTGTCACTAGTGACGCTACTGTCGTCGTCGTCGTCGCTGCTGTCGTTGTCACTGAAAGAAAAGATAAAAGAGACTAAGATGAATGAGACGAAATAGCTAGCCAGCATCATTTCAAATTCGTGATAACAAGGTACGACGCACGTCGCAGGTAGTATAACGAAGTATCGAAGAACACTATATATATATAAAGCGATGAGAAATGATTATATATATATACTTTGTGAAATTGTATGTACTCACATCATTGCATCAACAGATGCCACGCGCCGTCGCCATTGTTCGAGTATCTGATCCCAATATATAAAACAAGCCATCGTTGCAGTGTATATCGAATGATTTGAACGTAACAAACGGACGATATATGTATATATATATATATATATATATAGATAAGATTATTCTACTGTCAAGTACCAAAATCAGAACAGCAAGCTAAAAGACATCAAAAGGGAGATCCAGAAGAAAACAAGTAGAGCATTCTGGGCCCACATTGAATCCATAATCACACCAATGGAGAAAGAAGAGGAAAAGTACATATGCATGAAGAGGTTCTGGTCCTTCATAAAACACCGTAACAAGGACTATGAAGGTGTAGCACCATTCAGACACCTAGGCCAAACCCACACACGTCCCAAGGAAAAATCCAACATCATGAACCAACAATTTGAGTCAGTATTCACCAAAGAAACCCGCCAGACTAGACCTACCAGACCAGACCTACCAGAGCAGAGCAGACCAGACCTACCAGACCAGACCAGACTAACTCACTGAACAGTCCAGTCCGTTCACTCGCCAATGGAGGACATTGAAATCACAGAACCAGGAGTGATGAAATTACTGGAGCGAATCAAAGTGCACAAGGCTGCAGGCCCCGACCAGATTGGACCACGTGTACTCCAGGAGCTTGCAACCACCATCGCACCCATACTGACAGTTGTATTCAAGCGGTCTCGTGAAACAGGAGAGGTCCCTGATGAATGGTTGATAGCAAATGTAATTCCAATCTACAAGAAAGGGCAGAAAAACCAAGCCGGCCACTACAGACCCATCTCACTCACGTGTATCTCCTGCAAACTGCTTGAGCGTATCATCACCACCAGCACCACGAGACACGCCAACACATGTAATATACTGTACAAGCTCCAACACGGATTCCGCAGTATGAGATCCTGTGAAACCCAGCTGCTCGAGTGTGTCGTTGATATAGCTAATGCAACGCAGAAGGGAGCCCAGACAGACATCTTAATAATGGACTTCACAAAAGCCTTCGACAAAGTCGGCCATGCCAAGCTAATCCAAAAACTCCACTACTATGGCATGCAGGGCATGGCGAACAAGTGGATCGAGAGTTTCCTCGCCAATAGAAAAAAACAGTCGTGTTGGAAGGGGAGAGGTTGTACGAGGCCAACGTCACCTCTGGCGTTCCTCAAGGGCCTGTCACAGGGCCCTGCATGTCTCTTCCTTTTTTACATCAACGACATCACCAAGTCGAAGTCAAAGAAATAGCTTATAACATGCTAATCCGGTCAAAACTCGAATATGCATCTTCCATATGGAACCCACACACTGCCATCCAAATTAAGCACCTTGAACAAAATACAACAATAATATATGTGCTGCCAGATTTGTTAAAATTATCATAGACGTCAAACAAACTCAGCAGACCTAGTAACCACCCTTGAATGGCCAACTCTTGGACGACGACGCATTATCAAACAAGCCATGACATTTTATAAAACTGTAAATAACATTATCAAGATCAACCCACCGCCAGGCCTTCTAACACAGTCAAGAAACCGTGGCCACTATGTAGCCCCTAGGTGCCGCATTAATGCAGCTATTTTCTCCTTCTACCCCAGAGCAATCCAAACAGAAATAAGTGAATCCCCATAGCTTTTCAAACAGCCATCATGAACCTCCTATTCAGCACACCCTTAACTGTCTTTAAATAATTTATTAATTTAAGCAATTAACCCACAAGGCTTGTGCACAAACACCACAAACTCCTGCGTTAGCCCACGATGATTGGGGTATCTGGAATACCTGACCTAACGCGCACCGCACACCGCACACCGCACACACACACACACACACACACACACACACACACACACACACACACACACACACACACACACACACACGCACGCACACACACACACACGATGGCTGAGTAGGCAGGCCGGTACTTTTGCAGTTTAGGCCCACACCTCGAAAAAAACATGATAACGGTCACCTACAGTCACCAAATTTAATTAATGAAATATCGTGTAGTTCATATATAATTTTTACAATAGTTATTATTGAAATATGAATTGTGATTTAAACCCACGTCTGAAATCAACTATAAAGTGGCGCCACCTTCCGGACTTTCCGTGGAACTATCAATCAATCAATCTTTATTTCAGACAAAAAAGCGTACATGTAATATGCATTATATCCATAATAAAACTAAAAAGTATATTATATTGTATATATTATACTAATCCACTTCCTGAGTAATACAGAGGTGTTATAAACATCGCTGTGTATAATACTATCAACAGTTAACGTTAACTGTTCGTCGATGCAGATATTCTGCTCATAAGACTGTGCTTGCATTTTCTAAATCTAGTATTGCAACAGTCCGTGTCAGAACCAACAAACATTAGGCTGGCACTACACCTCATACATACCTCGGCTGTGCATACGTTTGTTCTTCACCTTCACTGAACAAAAGTGAAATTTCCTGAGTAGAATATTGCTTCTGCCGTACAGATTCCTTTCTTTGGATTTCATATCCATTTCATCTGACAAATCATCACAGATCATATGGCCAAGATATTTATATGCCTTCGTTGAATTCAGAACTGCATCACAAAGCTTAAGAGCTACTTTAAAACCGGTTTTTCTTGTATAAAAAAATTATCTGTGACTTTAGCCTGTTAAACAATATGTCGTTGTCACATCCATATTTGTATGATACATCGAGCAGTCTTTGCAATCCCTTAGCCGATGGAGCCAGTAGTACAATGTCACCAGCAGACATGAGGTGATTAACAGTTGTATCGCCACAATAGCATACGATGGGTAGTTTCATCAGTAGCAAACTCAAATAATTAATGTATAAATTAAATAAGAAAGGAGATAGCATACCCCCTTGTTTAACTCCATTAGTCACAGAGACGAAGTTGGAAAATGCCGAACCCCATTTAACACACGTAGTCTGATTACAGTACCACTGACATATCACTTTAATTAAAAATTTAGGCACTCCAAATTTAAGTAGCTTCATAAATAATGTTGTGTGAATCACCCTGTCAAATGCCTTGGTGGCATCAAGGAAGGCAACATACATGCATGACCCATGGTTAATGTAGTATCGAAGGTGCTCCTTCAACACAAATACACACATTTCTGTCCCGTGCTTGGGTTTGAAACCAAATTGGTTACTTGTAGTTCATTGATAACTTTGCATCTGATTATACAGTATTTTTTTCCACTATTGTTGTGAATACATTAGACAGACATATCGGTCTATTGTTATATGTGTTGGTGACACGTTTATTTTTATCATTAATAATGGAAACAGTGACAGATTTTAGCATATTTCTCAGTACGTAACCGTGTGTAAGTATAGCCGACATCAATAGCGTCGATAAAACTGGCAGCTGTCAATCTGCTCACTTCATGTGCTCGCTAGTTATGCCGTCTAAACCAGGTGATTTTTTTATGGTAAGATAAATGTTTGATAATTTCACTAATTCATTAACATTCACCCTCATACCTTAGTCAAAGACGGCATGCTCCTGACACAGATCAGCAAGAAATTCCTTGCTGCAACTCCCTCTAACTACATTAAAAATTTGACTATAATGTTCTTGCCACATTCCACTTATGTTTTGGTTGCCATGTACATCACCCACAGTGTTAATCAATTTAACATTATTGTTTGTGTAGTTTTTGATTTCCCTCCAGAAATCTCTATCATTTTGTTCACTCATTTTATCAACAATAATTTACTTCTTGTTGTTCTTGCATACTCTAAGTGCATGTTTGAATTTGGACCTAGTCTATCGCATAATGTCATAAACAGAACCCATTCGGGGTTTGCCAATGTCCTTCCACAAAAGATATGCATCGATCTCGAGCTGCCATGTGTAAAAAACAAGTGAATATCTTATACATTTTGATAGATAAAAGACAGTAAATTTAATTGTTTGATCACGTGACAAGTGTATATGTGTAGAATAGGTATTGTAGATATATGATGTTATGTTTGGCGACCGTAGTGACCGTTTTCAAGGCTTTCTCGAGTTGCAGGCAAAAAATGCAAAAGTACCGGCAGGCTTACCTATTCAACCCTAGTATAGTAGCCATGGAGCCTCTCTCCACAGTAGTGTCCTCTGGTGATTGACGCACCACTCAAATCCGCCAACTGTTTCCACCCTACTCCGACAAGTGCAAAAGAAATAGACAGCAAACGTAGTGTAAGCATGCCAATTCGTTTAATGTGTAGGTAATAACCTAATTTAATTAATTGTATACTCGACTGTACATGTTAACTACCAATCCGTAAAAAAACATAGTATCACACCCCACAATAATGTATAGATGCTGGGCGATATTATGACGAGTTGGCGTAGTCTGACATAGATTACCGGTAGCCACCTTTGTAAGCTAGGACCAAAGTGCACTTTCAAACGTGACGGTAGCCTGGATGTCTACCCTGATAGTTTAACTCCTCCTCTCATATATGTAACAACTAATACTAAGTATCGCGGGAATAGTGCAGGATGAACCAGCAAAGCCATTACAACGGGTTTTACTAAAAGGCGCACGACCACGAAGTTAACGAACGACTATGCACGACCATGTAATATAATATGTTGGTAGATAGTTTGGCCGTTGATGGTATATATATGGTTTGTGTGTGCATTATTAAAAATGTTGAGTCTGTATTTCACCCAGGAGTTACACAATTTAGGCATTTTATCCGATCTTCCAGACGAGTATTTACTCTTTGCACAGTAGCGCCACCTGGCGAATGGAACCGTAAAGTTACCACAAGCGATGATTAAAGTTTCGAATTTTGTTACTCCAATGTGAAGAACATATCTGAAATTTGGCGGGATCAAGACACTGTTAAGACTTCCTGCTTGGTTACAAAAAAAGTGCAGTATATTTTGGGGAAATTATTGTTTTACAATATTCACCTGCTCTGACATAAGTGGATTTGAGTAGTCAGATTTCTAGATGTAATTGTAGAAGCTGTTGACAGTAAAATGGTGTATTTTTAGCTGATTTTACTAAGCGGCAGGGTATTTGGCTGCAATTTGGCTAGTTGATCCTTTAGCCGGATTACTGCCTGCATCCATTTGTAAATATTGACGGGTGTCATACATACAGGCATTTTGTAAGAGCTAGAAATATTAGATTTTGACTAAACTCGACCAGCATGTCAATGAGATGATGATAACGGCAGATGAGAAGTTTAATACATTTTCTAGGTCACGTTTTCTTATAATCAGACAAAACGTTAACATGGTCACCAATGGGAAAACTATCAGTGTGCTGAACCCATATCTGAAATTTGGCGAGCTACACACACATACCTCCTACGTACCACCAACAGCCAACTTGGTTACCAACACTATATACATTTTGGTCGTGCGTGGTCGTGCATGGTCGTGCGCCTTTTAGTCATACCGATTACAACCCATCATAGTCATTTATAATCATATTATATTCTGGACCACTCAGTTTTTGCCTTACACAAGCATAATATGCAGTTGTCACCAACAATTTTTGAAATCGTTCAGCAACGTATCAATATTATTAGTCAGAACCACTTATTTCATCAATGGCAAGCAAACGAAGCGTGAAATAAGTTGTTTTAGTGAAATGCTTACAATATTCGTAAGACGATAATCACTTCACACGCCACACGGAAGCTCTCGGTTTCTGCCTCATCTTGTTCAAATTCATCACTGCGACAAATATCAACGCATTCACTGTATAAACTCCACAGACTGTTCGTTAACTTTCCTGTGGTGATTAGGGTGATTAGTTGCTTACAATTTTGCCCAATAAATTTTAATATTACGGTTGTTTACATCACCGTCACCGATATGTTGCACTGTAGTCACGTGGTCTTCGTTCGCTATCAAAATATCTGTCAAAACCTGTCTGCCTCGTTTTAATTTGAAACAAATAACTTTGTTGCAAGTTTGTAGACGTCCTTTACTCATTGTGTTAGATATATCTGACTAAAGATGTATTTAATATGAGCTCCAGCTATATAATCATAATGACGCAGAAACTTAGATAGGGTAGAAATCGAGTAGGTGACTATACACTAGGGTCGGATGCCAATAATGTGTTTTCTTCATATTGTATTCACATAAATAATTAAAAAACAATTAAGTTATTTTAACATTTATTGCATTGGCCATTCTGTCAGAAACAATGATCTTGTTGTGTTGTCTGTTTTTTTGTATCAATGTGCATATACAGGTAAATATGATACATTTTATATATAGTGTTATTATATTTAATTGTATGTTTTAATTTTAATAGCGTACCGTTTGATATAAACTATGACTATGACATGTTTATTATGATTAGTATTTAACTAAACGATGATAGTAATCTTGGTACAATCTGTGAGATTGTTACATCTACCAACATATTTGAGTTGTTAATAGAGTTGTTTTGTTTACTCTTGCATAATCACAGTCTCGTTCAGGGCACATTATTTTCTGACGTTTCTTACTTAATTTTTATATTATGTTGTAGAAATGCCAACAGTGTTGCTAGATGCCTAAGTACATTGTCCACTTGCCAACATCAAAGTGACATGTTTCATGGTCTCGCATCAACATCAAAGTGACATGTTTCATGATCTCGCATCAACAGCAAAGTGACATGTCTTATAGTTTGACATCAACAACAAAGTGGCATGTCTCATTGTTTGACATCAACGACAAAGTGACATGTCTTATAGTGTGAGATCAATGACAGAGTGACATGTCACATAGTTTGACATCAACAACAAAAAGGCGTGTCTCATAATTTGACATCAACAACAAAGTGACGTGAATCGGTTTAACAACAACAAAGTGACGTGTCTATGGTCTGACATCAACAACAAAGTGATGTGTCTTATAATTTGACATCAACAACAAAATGGCATGTTTCATAGTCTGACATCAACAACAAAGTAATGTGTCACATAGTCTGACATCAACAACAAAGTGACGTGTCTCATAGTATGACATCAACAACAAAGTGACGTGTCTCATCGTCTTACATCAACAACACAGTGACGTGCCTGAAGTATCACATACTTTACAATGAGTCAGTCAAAGAGATTAGTCGTGAAACTGTCCAGATGTGACATTCGTGGGGCAAACTGCACGTCGAGATGCTCATTCAAAACAAAAAAAACTTCTGGCACTCACACAGTGGAGAAACCCTACGTATGTAATAACTGTGGTGCACAATTTGTACGACGTTATCTCTTAACGATGCACTTACGCACTCATACTGGTGAGAAACCCTTCAAGTGCGGCACGTGTGGACAACGATTTGCCCAGAGCGCTTACTTGAGAAGTCACTCACGCATTCACACCGGAGAGAAACCCAACAAATGTGACGATTGTGGTGGTCGTTTTTCATCACGCAGTACGCTTAATAGACATCGGCGCATTCACGAAGGTGGTGACAAACCCTTTAAGTGTGACGTCTGTGGGACTCGGTTTGCCCATGGCAACAGTTTGTCAAAACATTCACTTACTCACACAGGTGAGAAACCATTCAAGTGTGACATGTGTGGATTGCGGTTTTCGTTGAGTGGAAATTTCAACCGACACTTGCGCACTCACACGGGCGAGAGACCCCACAAGTGTGACACGTGTGGCGCTGCGTTCGTTACAAGTAGTTGCTTAAAGTTACACACGCGCACACACACCGGTGAGAAACCCTACAAATGTGACACTTGCGGTGCGCAGTTTGTCGCGTGTAATGCTTTGAAACGACACATGCTCACTCATACCGGCGAGAAACGCTTCAAATGCGATATATGCGGGTTGCAGTTTTCACGGAATGGAATTCTGAAGGATCATTTGTGCGTTCATACTGGTGAGACACGCTATAAGTGTGGCAAGTGTGGACTATGGTTTATCCGGTGTGAACTGTTGAAGAAACATTTGTGCACTCACCCTGAAGATAACCATGAATGACATGACACACGTCAACTCGTCTGCGCACTCCGAATGGGCTCCGTTCTTATTGTACTGTGTTAGCCGTTCACCTGCGCACATACAGAAGAAATCCTCCATGTGTGACGTCTGTGGGACTTGGTTTATCAAGAGGATCTGTCTTATGCACACTCAGACGCCGGTATGAATGATAATTGTGGAGTACAATTTGCCTGTGTCTGAAAATAATTAGAATGCCAATGTCGTCTCTCCTGCTAGGGAGAATCCACACAGTTGCAAGTTGCGTGGCAGGTGACCAGTTTGTTCAAAGCCAAGTGTTAAAGCACCACTTTGTACATTATATATAATATATATATATATATATATATACACACACACTATATATCCATTTAGGGCCTGCAGTGGCAAGATGGCGTATGTGAAGTTTGTGGGGCCCGCCGAGTAGAGTAGTTGTTTGAAAAATCACAGGCGCACTCGCAAATATAATACTTGTTTTATGACTGCATTTAATAATTCGCATTATTGGTAGTTGGTGAATAGCAACATGATGATATATGCAAGAGTTCTATAACAATTACATCGTATACTACGTTGTTTCCTCTCCTGCTACTGTTACATGCTGAAAGTATAAATCCTACTTTTTCATTTGAAACATTTTTGTGTGTGGAGCGCAGTGGTGTAGTGGTTAGAATCCTGTGTTGCGGTGTCAAACCTTGGGCAGGTTTGTTCAATCTACGTTTCTCCAGTTCACTCAGCAGTAACACTGGCTATAGACAGTGGTGAATATTCGTGTACGAATAGTCTTTGCGCATTAACTGCAGCTTGGCTGGATACTTCCCAGAGAAGTCGAGATGGTGTTGGAGTGAACAGGTCTACCTGGAGTTAAGTGTAAAGCGCTTTGAACAGTCCTGAGGACTGGATACTGCGCTATAAGAACTTACCTTTACTTTATAATAAACATGTTAATTACAAGGTTGTATAGAATTAAAAGGGTGTGTATGTCTGCGCCACCCACCTAAACCAATACATATTGTAGATCTTGCGATATTGAGCGATCCAAAATGGCTCCCAAAGCCACAGTCGATACCCGTCGGATTCAACTGTTGTGACATGGTTGACAAGACGTCACCCATCACGCTGCCCGGTTCTGATACCCACAGAAGCATCAGTGCGCATGTTCCATTCGATAGGTACCAGATACTGTACCAGGTCATTTCCTCGTCATACGTAGTAACGTCTAAGGGGCTTTGTAAATAAATAAAAAATCAAATAATCCCCCCAAAATTGGATGTGGGTGAAGGGTCCATTTGTAATACAAAATCGACAGATTTTTATTGATATTTTTGCAGTGGATATTTTGTAATACATTCTAACTGCATTTGGCAATCCCTGTACAGTGCGGAAGGCTGATCGTCAGGTCCAGCACTAACGTCCATTTCACCCGTTTCCACGATGCCACCTTCCACGACGTCGACGACCACGTGGACAAATTCTGGTCAGTTGTGCCTGTAAACGTGTAGTTAGTTTTTGATATAATAAATCGATTGAAATTCAGTGACGTGTAATATGTTCTAACCATTCTTTTCAATAAAGAATTGGGAACTTGTCTGCATATACCCCCGGTTATAGCAAACCCGTCACTTCAAGACGTAGACACATGTCAATGTATTACTGCAATTCGTAGGCCTTTCCAATTTTTTTAGATGGTGTGAGTGGCATCGATCCTATCGACATTTTTTGGGATTATTTTTACAAAGCCGCTAAACCATCACCAACCACCCACGCATACGTAGCATTTTTGCTACACGTTTTGGGGACTTTGTCAACGTATAGCACCTCTCCTTAAAACCCAGCTCTAGTATTCTGTTATTGTATAGTTGCGATCTGCCCCAGGCATCATCCGGGATTTTGCCGGTTCACATGTGCTAGGTTTGTAATCGTGGAGCTTTGCATTAAACCCGCCTTGTAGAACACGGGTTTTATTCATTGGCAGCGCTTTTACCCACGGCCAAATGATATCAATACACAGGTAACTCAATATATTACCCGTGCACTCTACGCATTCAAATAGTGGTGTTTATATGCTCGCTTCACCTGGGCGATAACATGAACTGTTGCTCGTAGCAAAACAGCGCGCAATACCGCTACAGTAGCCACAAACAACGAAACCATGGCAGCCACTCACCGAGCACCAAAACAGTAGTTGGTAACAAAGAACGATTCTATTACCTCATTCGAAAGCTGGAAACAGAACTTGAGGCACGTGTGTTACAGTAGAACCCTGACCCACATCAATTTCGCCCTTATAACTTGAGTTTTGCCTGCATTTGAGGCACTTGTGTAGAATCTGGACCTACCTCGATTTTGCCCTTATAACTTGAGTTTTCCCTAACATTGATACCTCAGAGCGTTAGTTCCATGATTCAACAATATCCCAGGCATATTTATATTACGAAAATATTGTGTCTTAGTGCACTTTTGACGCCCAAATAGCGACCCGGATTGCGCTAGTCTGCACTCTGTGGTCGTGCGTTATCGCATCAGTGTCGCTGTCGCTTGAGAACACTATTGTTTATCTCTGGTTGCAAATGATCTACACCGGCCTTCCGCTACTCTCCAAGCAAAGGTACGGGGCAGAACTAATCAACCGATCTTTGGCTTCGCTAAAACCATAGATCTATCAAGCACTCCAGGACGAGCTACGACACTCGGGCTATGCGTATCAGGGGTGGATTTGGCTATAACCGCAAACCTGTCTCATCTAATAGACGGCAGTCATTCCCTCACAAGTCGTGTGTTCTGTGCAAAACTACAGGGCGGACGTCAAGCACTCACAACCCGATCGAATGCTGCTACTTACTTACCTGACAGTGACAAGAAGTCCATGGGCTGGTCAAGACTCGTGACCAACGACGTATGTGATGAAGACGAGATCGATCTGTGTAGTTGAAGTGTCTGAGAACGTACTACTAACTTCTCAGCACGTCACGTACAATATGATCTCGCCTCTCGCCGACTCGACGTAGTACAACCTCCTGTGTTGTACACATTCTGCCAACATCACCCTATGGCATTAACCCTTGATACTGGTGCTACGACGAACATGATACGTGCGTCCACAGCTCGCTTGTACCATCTACCGATCACACCAACATCCCAGATTGCTCGTCAGGCCGATGGTGTGACCTCTGGACGTTATTGGTGAAGTACACTGCATAGCCACCAGGGGTAGCTTGTTGTTTCAACTCGAAGCCCTGGTTTGTCAAGCAACTTGATGTCGACGTTTTGGCAGGAAATCCTTCCCTTGCTCGCAAACATATAACTATCCGCCCGTACAAGAAGCAAATAATTATTGGCGATGCTGACATTGTCCACTACGGCAAAACCTGTGTGCACATCTACCAGGCACGGCAGATTGCCTCCGTCCCCGATACCGTGGACCCTGACTCCCGGTCAACCCATGCATCAGCCAGCGTCAGCAGCAACAGTACCAAGTTGCACTCCACCGGTGTCTCCATCGATCCCAACGAACGTCTGTGTAAGGAGATGACAGACAAGTTCAGAGCACCCCATGATGACTTCGATGACGTGTTCGGTGATAAGTCTTCCTTGTACAACGGTGCTATATAACGGGAAGTTGCAAGCCTTCGTTAACATGGGCCCCGTGTTGCCCCACAACGAAAGGGAAGACTCCCCCAATATAGATATCGATACAGTCGACCACACAATACTTCTCAATCGTCTACAACGGCGCTATGGCCTCGCCGGAGTTGTATTACGCTGGGTTGAGTCGTACCTCTGCGATCGCAGGCAAAGTGTTGTTGTCGGTAGCGTAACTTCAAGAGAAACGACTCTGCACATTGGTGTACCGCAAGGGTCAGTGTTAGGTCCACTGCTGTTTTCTTTATATGTGCAGCCGATCGGTGACATCATTCGTAACCATAATTTGAAGTATCACCATTATGCCGATGACTTACAATTGTTATGTCATTTTGACTTGAATGTCATTTCTCTTACTGCCGCTGTGCATCGTGTCGAGCAGTGCATCAACGACATCAAATCCTGGATGACGTTCAACTACTTGCTGATGAATGATGCAAAAACCAAGGTTCTACCGATTGTACCCAGGTCGGCATCTGCTTTGGTTGCTGGACTGCATGTGTGCGTTGGATCTGAAGTCGTCTATGCCGCCGAATGTGTGAGAGATCTTGGTGTCTACTTAGATAAACATTTTGACATGACGGTGCAGGTTTCTCGTACCATTAGTACATGTCCACTGCATTTACGTAACATCGACCAAATTCACCGCTACCTGCCACAGTCGACAGCAGAACGTGTTGTAAATGCAATGATAACATCACGCTTAGATTAGTGCAATTCGCTTCTGTTTGGCAGAACATCGGCAGGCTGCAGCGACTGCAGAATGCTGCTGTTCGTTTAATGACTCGGCGTGCGCGATGCGACAGTGCGTTACCACTACCGCGCTAACTCCACTGGCTGCCTGTCCAGCAACGCATTACCTACAAAATAGCAGAACTTACATATAAGGCGTTAAATGCTGAACTATCGCCACCATATATGCACTTGTGTCAACTTATAAACCAGCCAGACATCTTTGTTCTGCTGAGGGTAATAATCCTGTCGTTGCGAGAGCCCGAACCAAAGCTGGGGAATGCGCATTCGTTCAAGCTGCCGCTACAATATGGAATAATCTACCAACTATTGTTACTTCCAAAACCTCCCTGCAATCCTTCAAGGCAGCCTTAAAAACTTACCTTTTCAATACGGCGTATTCTGCTTGAAAGACCACAAAAACATTTTTATTCTAAGTTATTCATATTTTTATCTTGATCTTCTTAACAGCCGAAAGAACATTTTAACTACTTACTTTACCATGAGAATTGTTTTCTTTTTAATCTATTGATGTTTACACAGCATTACTATCTTAATTGTTTTTACTTTTATATTAAAATTTGTTTAATTTTTACTATTTATATTTCAGTTTTATGTAAAGCGCTATGAACGCTATGGATATGGCGCTATATAAAATATAGATTATTATTATTATAGCATATCTACCCTGAACGAGGTCCAGGACAAATTCGACGAGCTTGAGGCTGCCGGCGCCATCAAAGAGTTGGGCATTGAGCTCATGCAGCCTTCTCCAGATGGTGGTCCCATATCAAAGGTTACACTCACTTTTGCCACAGGGAACTCGAACTCTCGCATTCGCAGAGATGGGTTATCAGCCCGTTAGGTCTGGACACAGAAAGACCAAGTCACGGCTGAGCGGCTACCGATCACAGATAGGCAACTGATCCTAAACCAACACTCGAGCAGATCAGGAAATCATACACGCAGTACTAAGACAAAAGCGCACTGACGCGACCCACCGCCTGCCATCAGTATCTTCGCTGGCGACCTCGTTTACCTCAAAGGTGACAGAGACACATGCAGAGTACGTGATAGATACATCGTTACACAACTGCGCAGCAGTGAGGGGTGGTGCCGACTTAGGAAGTTCACGAAGTCGCAGTTCCGTGGCAAGACTTACGATGTTCGAATATCCGATTGTTACAAGGGAGCTCTAGCCGCAGGACACGTTATCTGTAGTTGGCAGCTAACAAACAAAATGAACGTAATAATTGAGAATAAAAACTGCTTCTTCACACTTTCTTGCCGAGATTAGGACCCCCTTTCTGATATATATATATATATATATAAAACTATGTAACTAGCAACAACATAATTTCGGCAACCACAACTAAGGCCACATAATTCACGGTTTCTCATCAGCACGCGCATTTTAAAATAGCTGCCGTTAAACTTTATTCGTTATTGTTCAAATAAAATTAATTTATGTCAAGCTGGATGATTTTCTCTACAGATGTGTTGCTTGTACGAAATGCATTCGTTACAAATCTTAATTTGTTGATTGCTGGGAATAGCCTTTTGATACTCGGTAGTTAGCTCAATTAATGAACTAAAAAGAGTACGCATCACTTACATTTTAACAGAGTTCTGACGATAAGCCAAGCATATTTTTAAATATGGCCCAGTACACTGTATCTGTGCTCGTATTTGTTCTTTAATCAGTGTTAAATCATTGTCACCCCTTTCACCCACCAGCATTTAACATGATACTTATGAGAACCATTGTCATGTACATTTAGAGTAAAATTGGCTTATTGTGTATTTGTTATCACTTATCACCTGTATCAACCTGGCTGCCATGGCATGCTGGGTAATGTTTGAACAACATCCAGCAGATTTTAGGAGGGAATTCACACTTTTGAGAAACAGGGAATAATCTTAACATAAACAATTAGGGGTTCACATCTTAAAGATTAAACTTGAGGGGGGCTTTCACATTTTGGAGAAAGGGGTTTCACAGAAAAGGGATTCACGTGAACCCCCGGCTACGGGCCTGTAGGGATGTCACCGAACCCGGCAAATCGGCGCTGCTGCTGCTCCAATGACGGTGACCCGTTTCCTAGGTCGGTTCGGCCGAATATTATACTTCCTCGGTGCATAGGTATATGCAGAAAAATCAGTCAGAGATGGACATGTGTCTTAGACCAAGAATTATGTTTTCACGTTCAGTGTCTTTCCATACTCGTCGTCGCAGTCGTATTTAGTCTTGGAACGAGCGTTCGAAAATGACTACGGCAGAGCTTGGCGTCGGCGGACACGCCAAATTTATCATCTACAGCTTGCTTTTTGGGGGGAATCCTTCCGTGGAAGTATGTGAAAAGTTGCATCTAAACACTTATATTGTATCCAGTAGCCGTGGGCTGCATTCGATGTTTATATCTTTATGTTTTCGTATGCGTTTTGTCGATTTTACTGGGAGTTATGCTGCGTCGTCTACTGGATTACTGTGTGCGGCCGTGCCTGACATTTCGCGCCTCAAACAACTGGCCGCTGGATAGTAATGGCGGCGCCCAGTGCCGATAATGGCCAGGTTTGAAAAAACAAAATAAAAAATATACCATGGCGCTATGCTCATCAAATCATGGTGACCTGTAGTGTAAATGGTATGTTCTTATGTTTGGGCTATGGCTGTTCAAACGTTTCATCCCCACTTTAACCGAAGATGATATATATATCCCAGCACTAACACCAAAGGCCCTCTAAAAGCCGCTAGGTACCTATCGATCTTGAACGTAACTGGATGTTGCGGTAATTCTACATACTGTTGATGTCCACAAGCAACACGCAACATTACAGTTTTGTGCTTCATTCTGGAACGAATATCAAACGTCATAGGCTTAATAATTATTATTTATTGATGTCACAAATGTCAGTCATCTTGATCTGCGTAAGTCTTTGTTGCGACTGTCTCATGAGAATGACCTCGCACTTGTCTGTCAACCCTTCGATCTCACTGTTGCCGAGCGTCAAACCATTGTGTCTTAGTGCCCGTAAAGCAGAATGTGTGTCATTGAGTTTCGGTATCTTCAAATATCGAGATATCGTCGCCCTCATCATCGCTCAGTAAACGGTCTGCGTTGGGATGTCGTACGGTTTCAGTGATCTCGTCGTTATTTAGAGTAGCCTAAGTTTCTGCTGTCTCGTCCACACCAACATAGTCGTCCATCGTACATACAGCATCTCCATACACCTCGCGGAAGCACTTCCACACACGCACGCACGCACGCACGCACGCACACACACACACACTACGCAGGCCCCCGTGAGAAGGGTGGGTCACGTTCGCCCTCCATCCCGCCGGCGCTGACACAAAATAGAGGTTGATGGACATATGTGAACGTGGACTTTTCATGAGCGTGAAGAGAGGGTGCAATTTGGTGTTTTCGTGACCCTCAAGGGCGATATAATTTGATGTTTTTTTCGCTAACGTCAAGGGGCCAAGGTAGGTGTGCAATGTTATGTTTTAGTGAACCTGAAGGTGGAGGTGCAGTTGGAGGTATAAAACGCATCAACTCAAACCGACCACGCTGATATGTATAATAATGTATTTAAGATTATTCTTAGTAACTCACGAATATAAAAGTTCCGGCCAAAAAGTCGCTCGATATCGATTCAGAGTGGAATAAAGTTGTTAACAATGTCTCACGTCACCGCAGAGGCAGCAACGTACCTTGAAACAACTTTACACCCTTTTGTCAGTTTCGAACTCGCAGAGCTGACAGTCGTGCAACAGAATGCGTGAAACATATTCAGGCGGGAATTAATGGCCGAGAGCAGATTAAGGCGAAATGCACCTAAAACAAAGCTTCTTGTTGTTGGCCCACAAGCAGCGTGACCCCATTTGGTGTTCGGCTCGGAATGGTCGTGGACAAGTTCGTCGGGATGCAGCCACAGGGCACTGCTCAGTGACCTGAATTGATATGCAGCAAATCAGCCAATCATCGAGAGTTTAGTCCAGTTGGTGTGTGTGGATTGTGCGCATACGTCTGAGATTGTTTAACTAGCGCGCACTAGCAAAGACATTTGATAGCGCCACCGAAATTCTGACAGAACGTTGTGTGAAAGTAGACTCGTAGACGAGCATATCTTGATAGTTGTTGTAACGACACCGTTATAGCTACAAGTAAGTTATGTTGCGTGTAGGGTGTAAGGCATATTGTGATAGGTTGACAGTCAATAGTGACTTAAAAAGGAAGTATACGAGTTGAGATATGGGTTCCAAAGCTGAAGGTAGTAAGTATACTCGATATATATATATATATCGATATTATATATATATTTTTTGGGGGATATATTTGTAAACTCTCAACTGTTGGCCTGAAATGGAAACCAAGTTATATGAAGCTATTGATGTATAAACAACTATAGCGTCACTAATGAGATCATGTCAACGAAAATGTAGTTGTGAATTAACTGTTTTTACAATTATTTTATCGCATGCACCTGTCTGTGGTCCGTGTATTGTTCAATACACTTCATTTGACATAAAACATACTTGCTAAATATATTTTGTCAAGTTGACCGGGTGTCTAAATGGTGGTTCGTGTGTCTGTTATCTAGTTTATTGTCCAGGTGCCCTTTCACACATGGAAATATTTCACTTGGCTGCACACGAGACATAATATGCGGGAAATACGGAAATAACAAATAAAAACAAAATAACTAATCGGATTATTGAAATGTATAGTTTTATTATAAATAGTATGTACAGTGAATGAATAGTAGTCGGAAGCATTTGGACTATCAGAATGCATACAACTACTCATGGCTTGCCAGTACGTCCCCGTCAGTATCATTGTTCTATTTGTGACATCTGTGGTGACTGTATTTCACACCTTAGTCAATGCAAATAACATATTGTAGACATCATGTGAACATAAAATTCGAGGAATGCAGTTAAATTTGAATGGGAGTGAAAGGATGGGTTGATTTGTTGAGCACATAGTAGAAAGGAGCTAGAACTATCTCACAAACGCTTGCTCAAAGGCGCTTTTCACCAGGCTCCCCAAAACCAATAACTGCAACCCCGTGGCTCCCCAAAACACCTCCAACTACACCCTAGTGGCTTCCCAAAAATTCCAACTATTTAAACGTAGAATCTTTTCCCTCAATCGCAATTATTATCCCTCGTTTGGGGACCAAAGCACCCCGGGCCTGACTGTACGTTCCACATTGTAGGATGGAACGGTTACTCATCATTGGACACTGCTTCGTGCGACGTCTGCGATATGAAATAGACCGTCTTGGACTGGGCGTGGAGGACTACTACTCGACCATCATTGTGCGCGGGGTCAGTGAGATGCGGGTAGAGGAAATGCGAGGGCATCTCCGATACGTCAGAACGACGAGGCCCTCCGTCGTCTTCATGGACATCGGCACATATGACCTGGTCGCGCCGGACTGCGACCCGGTCGAGTTGGCGAGAGAAATCTTTTCCACCGCAGTGGAGTTCAGCATGCAGGAGTCGGTGAAACACGTGTCTATCTCAGAGATACTGCGCCGCAAAGACAAGCAACGGCTGGATTTCAATGACGCAAGGACTGTTGCGAACTTTGAGTTGCGCAAGCTAACTAAGATGCACCCTAACGTGCATTATTGCAGGCATCGGGGGTTATCGCAGGACTGGGAACAGTATCTCGAATTCGACGGAGTTCATTTGACTCCTACTGGTATGCACAAATACAGGATGAATATTCGCCAGGCAGCGCGTAAGGGTGCCAGATAAAGACATGTGGAATTGGAAATTGTCGGTTATTGCTTGTGGTTGTGACTGCCGTGTCTTGATTCGGGTTAGCGCTAAAAACTAAACGTGAGGGCGTAACACTAAAGAGGGGGAGGCAGGGGTTGGGGTAAATATATTTTCGTCTTGAGAAAGACCACCCTACTTATGATACGTCCATAAATCTATATGTGAAATAAAGGTATTTTTAACTATTGAAAAATAATAACACCTACTGTGTCTCCATGTTTGTGAACGTTAGGTGTAATGATTGTTTGCTGGTAGGGCGCTACCTCGCCAGGTAGTCGCGCTACTGATCGAGAACATCGGGATTCGGGTGCACCTTGGCCTATTGCCGTTTCGAAATTTAGACTATCCAATTCCTTCACTGTTGCTCAGTCTTTCGCAGGATATTCTGTAAATCGTGTTGCTTCTAACACGTGGGAAGTAGGAGCATATTCCATACAGTGAAATGGATGGAATAAACCCGTTCATTGGCAAAACTCTTGTTCTAAACTTACGAAAGCTGTAATGGCACTGCATAAGACAGCACGTCACATAACGTTAAGTTATTGAAGTAATTGGAAGCTTGTTTTACGTTGATACCCTCAAGACACTAAAAAGAAACATGTGTTCGTTTGTGATAGTTACGTAACGCTGACCCAAGGACTCCCCACCCCAGGAAACGCTTAGTCACGCGTACCCGGATACCCGACTCTCCCTAAACGTGACGTACACATTTTTTGATAACATCATTCTCCCCCATGCCCCATCCCCGGAATAGATGGGTTCTGCTTATTTAGTTGAATGAAAAGGAGTTCCGCTTGAATAAATCAGAAAGGAGTGGTGCTGGTGGAAAGGATATGTGGACGTTGACGTTTTTCGTGAGCGTGAAGGGAGGGGAGGATACAGTTTGGTGTTTTCGTTAGATTAAAAGGAGTGCAATAGAAGGTCTAAACTCTAAAATGTATTCAAAGCCACGCGATCACCCAAGGATGACATTAGGGGTGAGGTCCCACTGATCGAACCTCGGTTCATGGTAACCTGTGTAGCCATGTCACCTCGGCATTAAGGTCACTGGGACAGTCCCAAAATGATTTCCCCAGTAAAGGGTAGGGCGCCAGTCCCGTTAATCAGGTCATCTCGCTATTCAGGAATACGGTCAGTAACCCAGTGCAAAACGACGAGATTGCCGTGGATTACCCCCATAGGGCCATAGTTACGGTCAGTCACAGCCAGGAAGCCAGGAGTTAGCGGCTGGAACGGTAAGCAGCCGCTGTTGGCGGCAGCCCATGCGCCGTTCAATTAAATCTCAATACGAAGCCACGCACTGGCGTCTGCGTGTTTAAGTTATCTTTAGAAAACAATGCAAGAAACAAGATACCAGTCATTTTAGCTAACACTCTATAGGACAATTTTTGCCATAGGTTTAGCGGCTGAGTAGATTAATGTGATTGAAAGCACGCCACTGTCAATGATTCGGCAATCTGTGCTGACAACGGGCATTACTGGGTGTTCTGTTGTTTACGCATTTGTAATAACAGGCCCCAGAGGTAGTCAAAATTTTACAAAATAAAAGTGACATAACAAACCAACTCGATATGGAAGCGACGCTGAATAGACGTGAGAGGAACGAACTTAATTTGAAAACAAAGATATATGATTATGGATATATTAATAATACAACCAACACATTATACTTGACATATTTGCTTATTCTGAAATTTTCCCACGTTCCACGGTATAACCTCGCAATTAAGGTCAGTTTGACCCAGTCCCGCGGGTGTCCTTAATACCGAGGTTCCACTGTGTGCATATAGCACGACCAGCCAGTTATGTCGAGGCGGTTATTGTGTTAAGATGTTAATTAAATTAATCCTGACCGTGGGGCGATTTACTCTGCGTGTGGAGCCCAGTGGTGCAGTAACTGGAGTTTCCGACCCTCGACCGAGAGAACTCGGGTTCGAATCCTATGCTGCGCTGTCGAACCTCGGGCAAGTACGTTCACTCTACATCGCTCCAGTTCACTCAGCTGTATGAATGAGTACCTGGCTATAGACTGTAATGGATATTTGTCTACGAATAGTCTTCGAGCATTAATTGCAGCGTGGCTGGATGCTTCCCACATAAGTCGATATGGTGTTCGATTGAACAGGTCTGCCAGGGAGTAAAGTGTAAAGCGGTTTGAGCAGTCCCGAGGACTGGATACTGCGCTATATGAGAACTTACCTTTACTTTGATTTTACTCCTTCAGTTTATTCATGATTGAATTTTTATTTCGTGTCTATTCCCTGTAATAATATTTACACCAATAATAGGTATAACAACAAAGTAGACCACCCGTTTTATTTCAAGTTACAATAATATAGATCTACTGATACATTTTGTTACTGTCAACATTGTTTTATCTTAATTTGGTTGTAATTAAGAGCATATTTTCATAACAATTCAGTGACTAAATGAAAGTAGAGCACAGTGTTTTACTAAAACAAGGTTGTTCAGTTCAACGCGTACAGTATTACTTTTACAATTTTGATAAAGAATGTGCGCCGCGGTGTCAGACAAACAGCCCAAGAACGCCGCAAAAACATTCAGTTTAATTTGTTTAGGAAAACTAAATTCGCGACCATGGGGGTGTGGTTGTAGAGGAAATCGTGATCTGACAACCTGCGGACATATGTATGCAGGGCGGCCTATGGGTGATAATGTATTGTGTGATGTCATCCCGCTAGCCCCCGTTCTCTAGCCCCCGTCATAGTAGCCCCCCGAGATGTGAGAAATGAGTGCCAGTAGCCCCCCGTCAGTATGCTGTTGGTTTAACACATCCCCTCTTTCTAAATATTTATAATTGTAGATGGAGTTAATTGTTTGAAGTCCCATATAACTTTCACACATCAGTTGTGTGGTATTGAAAGCTCACTGTCCTAAGAGTTAAGGTAAGTTGTCTACATAAAGCTTTTTTGATGTGACCAAAACCGAATTTAACTCACATGTGGAAGCTAATTGGGCTGATCCAGGAATAAGCTATTACAGTAGAACATCAATTGCCCCCACTTTTAACTTAACAAACTATTGATTGTGGATTTGTGATGTTCTTTGCCTGCCAGTTCACACATTTCTTGCCAATAAGGAAAGTATATGTTGAGCTGCTCTGCTTTAGGTGGCCTGAGTTTCGTGTTGGATTTTATAATTGAGTTCGGAATGACACATGAAACATGGCTTCCGGCGTTGAGTTAATCAAAGCTGCTAGGGGACACCCTGTTGCTGTTTTGATCAGTTATACCCATCATAAATCAAAAGCGTTGACAAACGGCGTCAAGTCCACATGTAGTAAGAGGAAAAGTGTGAAATGTAAGGCATTTCTGGTGGTCAGTGATGATGAAACTGTGGTGGAAGCTGAAGATAGCCACAATCACCAACCCAACCCTGGTGATGTACAAGCAAGATAGTTGAGAGGAAACACGAGGAAGCCAGCCAGGGATGAATCGACTTCAATGCAGACGATTTATGACCAGGAAAAGGTGAAACTGTTTCAACAAAATTCTACTGCGACAGCATCACCAGCAGAGACAGCATCTGCTCTGCCTCAGGACCAGCGTGTCAAGTCATCCATGTACCGTGAACGGAAGAAACACTTCCCCCAATGCCATCTACAAGGGGTGACATTGATCTGGACGGCCAGTGGACAACTACTGTGCAGGGAGATCAGTTCCTGCTCGGTGAGGATGGTGATGGAGTCGACAGGATAATATATTAGTGTTCGTATCCGACTCCGCTCTGCATGCGCTAGCGAATGTGATACATGTCACATGGATGACACATTTGGAACAGCACGAAGGCTGTTTTATCAAATATCAGTCACCCTGCATGCGTTCGTCCTTGGAGTGATGCTACCACTTGTGTTTGGTCCCTTCCCCAACAAAGAAGAGAATACCTACATTCGTTTCCTCTGCTTCGTGGAGTAAAAGTCTGCAACACTCGGATTTACCATCAGTCTCCATCGTTCCATACTGGACTTCGAAACACGTCTGATGAATGCCTGCCTACTCGTGTTTCCCGGAGTGATTGTCAATGAATGATACTTCCACTACACTCAGTGTCTGTGGAGACCTCAAAGTATGGGGTTATCTGACAGAGAGAAATCTGACAACAGGAATTGGTTTCATATGTTACTAGCAATGCCATTCGTCCCAGTGCCAAACATGAAAGATGCATTTGAATTTGTCAAGAGCATAGCACCGGATGTACCCCATGTACGAGACTTCAATGACTACTTCGACAGCACCTGGATAAATGGACAGTATCCAATCGAAATATGGGATTTCTTTAAATATGATGACCATTGCACTAACAATCACGTTTGAGTGTATCACTTTGATGTGGTTGAGCTGTTCAGCCAAGATGCCTCATCACTCGCCTCCATCCTCCAGCTAGTGTCGGGTCAGCCTGCTCCCAAGCGCAGGAAGAAGTACGTCAACATCGGTTCTCGGTTGGACGAACTTGAACTAGAATACATGCTGTGTTACCGGGGAATTGAGTCGTATCTCAGTGCCATTGGACATATGATGGACAATTTCACTTAATTTAATTGACCAGTTATGCATATGATATTATGTGTGCAAACAAACAACTGATTATCAACTTTGATATCACACAGTATAATGTTTTCTCACAACAACATTTTAATCAATGCTATGGACACATTGACGTGTTTATTTTATATTACAATTTAATATCTATTTCTCTTTGTGGTTGGTTACCTGTACCTGCGTATGACAAGTAAAAGAGGGTTTTATGGTTCCCCTCCAATCAAAAAAGTCCGACATTCCTTGAATATGCACCAGATATATGACTGTTTTCTTGTTTAAAATCAGGGACCTAAAATTAAGGGGGTGGAACTAGCCCCCCGTTAATGCCAATAGCCCCCGGAGGCTAGTGGGCCGGGGGTTATGGGTATTAAACCGATAATATTATTATCGTTATGCTCGTAAGGGGGTAGAACATTGAATGGAATTGCCAGGTAGTGTTAACAAAAGGATAAGTGCCAATAGCCCCCGGGGGCTAGTGGGCCGAGGGTTAGGGGTACTAAACCGATAATATTATTGTTATGCTCGTTCTTTGTTGTATCATGGAACGGTTACTCATCATTGGACATGACTTCGTGCGTCGTCTGCGATATGAAATAGACCGTCTTGGACTGGGCGTGGAGGAGTACTCGACCATCATTGTGTGCGGCGTCCGTGAGATGCGGATAGATGAACTGTGAGGGCACGTCAGGGCATATGACCTGGTCGCGCCGGACTGCGTCCCAGTCGAGTTTATTAGCGATAAATTTTTTTCCCACAGCGGTGGAATCAAGCATGCTGGCGTCGATGAAACAAGTGTGTATCTCAGAGATACTGCGCCGCAAAGACAAGCGCCTGCTGGACTTCATTGTCGCTATGACTTAAGCGATCTTTCAGTTGCGTAGACTGGCTGACAGACATCCCAGTCATAGGCGTATCCAGGGGAGAGGCCTGGGGGCATGTGCCCCCCCTGGACCTTTGTAATTCTGCGTGCCCGTAGACCTTTTTGCATGAGCTCACGTGACAGTGCCACCTATACCGTTTGAAATGTTCCCCTGTTCATATTACAATAAGGTGAACGGCGGCGACATTTTTTTAACAGCACACCCCCCTCCTGGTCTTCGGATGTCACCAGTCGAGCCAAGACAGCGGAGAAGGCGAAGAAGAACTGAAAATACGGCGGCGCGACGGCGAAAAATGTCCAACAGCACCCCACCCCATCTTTCGACGTCACAAGTTGAGCCAAGACAGAGGAGAAACTGAAGTTACTGGTGCGCGGTAGCGAAAAGTGTTTACGCCATTTGGTTCGGCCGCCAGTGGAAGTTTGTGTGTCTCCCCTAGACTCGCTTTTTGGGTCCGTCCCTGCCAGCGTGCACACTTGCAGGCACCGTTGGCTCTCACGCAACTGGGAACAATATCTCAACGACGACGGTGTTCCTTTGACTCCTCTCGGAATCAACAAATATAGGATGAATATTCGCATTGAGGTGCGCTACTATGCGAAATGAAGAATTGTGGAACTTGTATTTCGGCCAATGTCCCAAAACGTGTATATTTGGTTAAAAAAAAATTCTTTTGTGTCTCACACCGTGGATTATACAGTCAGACTTACGTAAATGTCATCAAAGATTGGTCTCAGTAAGAGCCTCCAGGACATAAATATATAGTTTGTCCATCATTTTCTGTTGTAAAGTAGCGACATGTGGACGTAAGGAGCCGACAACGGTCTGCCATACAAAATCACTGCTGTACTTCCTATTTCCGATGTCACAGAACAAGTGGGGTATAGCTTGGCAGTGTACAGAAAGACAATCATGTCTACAAAATGATAAATAAAAACGTCACAGTGTGTTTTCTAAAATGATCACTTTTTGTGTGTCCAGTTTTTAGATTTTTCCACTATATTAATTTATCATAGTTGTTGCTGAATATTTTGACATGTATTCTTTTCTTATAAGGTTAACGAAGGTATCGTGAAACACATTATGGGACTGAATCTAAATTTGAGGATAATACAGCATATTAAAGTTTAAAAATTGTAAGGTGGCGCTTTAAATGCGTGTCCAGCGTCGTCGACGGAAAAGGCTACCTACAAAAACCTAGGAAACGTACACCGTTTTAACTTTTTTACGTCTACCTGCTACCACCCTGCTATAATTCCCTCGATGGCCCTTCCAATATTCACGATACGTCAAAGAAGGAAAAACCAAAATGGTGGCGTGTCTAGCGTCATCGCGTGTCCAGCGTCATCATAGCGAAAACTGAAAAACACCGCTCAGACCGCATATATACCTTGATTCAGAGGAATTAAAATGGTGAATACAGCAGAGGCTGACGTCTCCATGCAGACAAATGCTTTTCCGACTCAGTTTAGATGACATTGTACCAGAAACGAACATGAATAAAAAACGCAATAGTATTTACAGCGATATTATTCTTATAAGTAATATGTGGACACACCAAAAAGCAAAAACGATGAACTTGATTTGCGAATAAACTGACCTGCGAGACCCCCAGATGTATAAGCTGCTTGATGACGCAGGACACGCAAATTTACCAAAATATATATCGATGCAGTAATTAGAACCGGTACCCTAATTTACTGTCTTGATGTGTTGGGAACATGTTGCTCTTCTTATAAATGAAAACAATTCATACATCGTTTTGTAAGAAATTTAATGTTTACAAACAAAATATGGTGACATGTTTATTCGCTGATTATTGTCAAAAAGTTAATATTTTTATGACTAATTTACTTTATGTAAGAGCTCGCAGTTTACATTTGAAAAAAGGGCGAACATGATACATATGTTTGGAGAAATATAGACATTACACTTGGCGATGGCGCTGGACACATGATGGCGCTGGACACGTGGTGGCGCTGGACACATGATGGCGCTGGACACGTGATGGCGCTGGACACATGATGGCGCTGGACACGCAGTTATGGGAAGGTGTGTCCCTGCATGGAATAATACTAATAACTGTAACAACTAGTGATTACATTTTCATTACAAAACTACCACATACTATTTCTAAGGCGTCGGTACCTGGAGGGGAGGGGGCGTGCACCCAATATTTTGATGGGGGGCTCGATATATGATTAGCCCCCAATATTTGGGGAAAGGGTGCATTTTGTTGTTGTTTTGGTGAGTGTCAAGGCGACTGCAGTTTGAGTAATTGGTGAGCTTCAATTTAAGTGGGAGGAGTGGATTTGGAAATTTTTGGAGAGCCTAGGGGGTAGAGTTGGATGTTTTTGGAGAGCCTTGGGGGTAGAGTTGGATGTTTTTGGAGTATCAAGGGGGTGCAATTGGTGATTTTTGGAAAACCTCAAACGGGGTAAACAGAAGATTTTTTTGAGAGCCTCAAGTGCAATTTGAGGGTTTTTTGGTAAGCCTCACCCTCCAAATATTCTTCACGTTCCGAGGCCAATGCATTTATTGGCCGTAACTTCAAGGAGACTATGTTATACGGCTTATCCTTCATAATTTATATTTACATCTTGCTTTCATACCTATTTGTTATATCGTCATGTAACATGTAATTATAAAGAAAAACCTACTACAAATACACCCACATGTGCCACAAGGATTATACGTCGGCGCAACAAATTATGTTGTTACACCTTCACCTGAAAACATTCCCAGGAACAATGAAGTCATCCACCTACGCGCACGTCACTGCTTTGGGGAAGGAGATGTAGAAGCTGCGACAACATGCACTGGCCTTAGAGAAATAATTATGTTGCAATACTTGCAATCTGGTAGAAGGAGCAGGACCCGTTAGCCTTGGAGGGCAGTCGGTCTAGGAGAAGGAAACTCTGATTCCAAACCACCTATTGCCTTACAGGTTTTGGTTCATCGGAGAGCCCACCGCCTATAACTGTGGTTGGCGTCAGGAAGAGCATCCGACCACAAAAATCATGCCAAATCCAAAATGATGATGATGATTCAATTAGTTTTTACAAACCGTGGTTTACTAAAGGACTCAGAAACGCATGTATCAAGAAAAATCATTTGTATAAAGCATTTCTGTCATCCAGATCAATTATCTCGGAAACTAGATATAAATCATATAAAAATAAATTAACAGGTATTCTCAGATCCACTAAGAAACAATATTATAGCAGTTTACTCGCACAGAAGAAAAATGACATTGCTGGCACCTGGAAAGTACTTAAAACTGTAATGGGAACACCTCGCTTAGGAAATCACTACCCAGATCAGTTTGTTAATGATGGCATAACCATTAGTAATAAGGATGATGTAGCGAACATGTTTAACAATTATTTTACTAATATCGGTCCGGAGCTGTCAAAGGATATAACGGCACCAACAAATGTTTCTATTTATGACTACCTAGAAAACAGAAACAGTAACAATTTATTTCTAACTCCAGTTAATGAAGATGAAGTTATCCGAGCTGTGAACAATTGGGAAAGTAAAACATCCACAGATTGCGAAGACATAAGTATGCATTTGGTCAAAGAAGTTATTAACTCCATTGCAAAACCTATCACTTATATTTGTAATCTATCTTTCACTTCTGGAGTATTCCCGGAGAAAATGAAAATAGCAAAGGTTATCCTACTCTTTAAATCTGGGGATAAGTATATGTGCACTAATTATAGGCCTATTTCACTATTACCACAATTCTCAAAAATATTAGAAAAATTGTTCAGTTCTCGTTTAGATAGCTTTGTTACCAAACACAAACTAATAAACCCAAGCCAATATGGATTTCAACAAAATATGTCAACATGTCACGCACTAATAGATCTTGTTGATGCAATAACCCAATCACTGGATGCAAAAAATATGCTATTGGTGTTTTTATCGATTTAAAAAAGGCATTTGACACTGTCAATCACAAACTGTTATGTAAAAAAATGGAATTTCTTGGTATCCGTGGTGGGGCATTTAACTGGTTAAATAGTTATCTAGAAAACAGAAAACAATTTGTGTCCATTGACAAATGTAATTCTACTGTGCGCAATATATCATGTGGTGTCCCACAGGGTTTGATCCTGGGCCCCAAACTATTCATTCTATGCGTTAATGATATGTGTAACATATCTAATCTAGTAAAATACATTCTCTTTGCAGACGATACTAATATCTTTTATGCAAATAGTAACATCAATAAACTAAACGAAACTGTATGTAACGTTCTGGACCAAATGTATACATGGTTTGCAGTAAATAAATTAACTCTGAACATATCTAAAACCAATTATATGTTATTTGGAAATCGTATGCTAAACAAAGAAATTAATATCAAAATACAAAATGTTAATATCGAAAGAGTAAGGGTCACCAAGTTTTTGGGTGTGTTTATTGATGATCTACTAAATTGGAAAGCTCATATAAAATACGTACAATCAAAGCTTTCAAAAAGTACAGCTATAATGCATAGATGCAGTCATCTACTTGATAGAAATAGTAGACGTATTCTATACAGTTCTCTCTTTTTGCCGTATTTAAATTATTGTGCAGAGATATGGGGAAACACGTACCCAACAAATACTAACTGTATTTTCTTATTACAAAAAAGAGTAATCCGCATTATATTTGGTGCAAGATGGTTGGATCATACAAACTCACTTTTCCAACAATTACATGTTCTAAAATGTCCAGATATCATAGAACTGAAAAAAACATCGTTATTTATGTACAAAGCTTACTACAGCTGTTTGCCATCAAATATTCAGTGTTTGTTTACTAGACGGGAAATAGCATACTCAATGCGAGCTAATCATGACCTAGAACGACAGAGAGTCTGTTCTACCATGCGATCAATGTCTCTTTGTGTAAAGGGAGTGCAATTATGGAATTCTCTATGTGATCATTTAAAAACTACTAATACTATTACTGAATTTAAGCGTAAATGCAAGAACCTTTTATTTGAGAAATATCTGGTTGTGGAAACCTAAATAAAATCAAAACACAAATGTAATCATGCCATTGAGGAAATTACAATATGTGTAAAGATGTGTACTTATGGCATACTTTAAATTTTGAATATGCACATATTCCATTGAATGTTTTCAATTATTGTAGCTAGATGGTTAGATGAATAGCAAATTCGAATAATATAATATTGATGTCTCAAAATACATGTATGTATGTATGTGAATATATGTATGTATATATGTGTGTATATGTGTGTATACATACATGTATATAATTATATATATAAATACATGTCAGGGGTAAATTTACACAAAAGTCAATGACTTCGTATTTACCCCCTTCAAACATTGTATATTCTCACTTGTATTATAGTTAAACTTGTTTGGTTGTCTTGTCTTGTATATATTGTTATCAATGTTCTGAATAAACGTTCATTCAATTCAATTCAATTCACCGAGCCTCGGATGCAGTTAGGGCGTACCCTGTAAGCGACGCGCAGAGGACTCGCCTGACCTCTGTGAGAAGTGGACAAGGACAACCGGGCCTTGGGCGGTCCCGGTTAAAGAGATTAGTCCGGATGAGAGTGGGGACGTTGAATGTAGGGACAATGACTGGACGAGGAAGGGAGTTGGCGGATGGAGAGGGGGAGGGTGGGAGTGCTGTGTGTGCAGGAGACTCGGTGGAAGGGGGACAAAGCGAGAGAGTTGGGGGGAAACTGCAAGTTGCTATATAGTGGAGCAGATGAGCGAGGGCGAAATGGGGTGGGGATAGTGCTACACAAAGAACTTAAGGATAGCCTAGTGAGTGTGAGCAGAAGGAACGATCGATTGATGAGTGTCAAGCTGGGCTTAGGTGAGACTGTGGTTAACATCATATGCGCGTACGCCCCCCAAGTGGGCTGTGAAGAGGAGGAGAAAGAAACCTTCTGGAGACAGATGGATCAAGAGCTCAGGTCGATACCAGAGGGAGAAAGGGTGATTGTAGGCGGATACCTAAACGGTCACGTGGGAATGAGTAGAGATGAGATTGAGAGGATACACGGTGGCTGGGGAGTGGGAGAGAGGAACGATGAAGGCGAAAGGGTAGTAGACTTTGCGATGGCATTTGATTTGGCGATAGGGAATACTTTCTTCGAGAAGAGAGCGAGCCAGTTGGTGACCAACAGGAGTGGAGGAAGAGAAAGTCAAATAGACTTCCTAATGTGTAGAAGATCCCATCTGAAAGAAGCTAAGAACTGCAAGGTCATAAACGGGGAAAGTGTGGCGGCACAACACAAAGTACTGGTGATGGACTGGGGGATTAAGTGTAGTAAGAAAAGAAGACCAGAGCAGGTGACACCGAAGATAAAGTGGTGGAGATTGAAAGAAGAGGACCTAAAGACGCAGTTTAGGGAGAAAGTGTTGGAGGAAAGGAGATTGTTAGAAAACGTGCAGGAGTGGTGGGAGGAGAACAGCAAGGTGATATTGAGAGCGGGACAGGAGGTGCTGGGCATGTCAACAGGAAAGAGACCCCCTGGGGACAAGGAGACATGGTGGTGGAATGATGAGGTGAAGGATGCGATAAGAGCTAAGAAAGAGGCTAAGAAGAAGTGGGAAACATCAGGAAAGCATGAAGACAGAGACAGCTATCGGCAGACAAACAAAGAGGCAAAGAAAGAAGTAGCAAGATCAAAGACACAGGCAATGGACGAGGTGTAAGAGGAGCTGGAAACACCGGAGGGAGAAAGAAAGATATATAGAATAGTAAAGGCTCGCGACAAATCGACCAAAGATTTCACACAGATAAGACAGATTAAGGATGGACAAGGAGTGGTTCTATGGGAACAGGATAAGATCAAGGATCGGTGGAAAGGATATTTCGATAATCTGCTAAACGTAGAAAACCCGAGGGCAGTCTTTGGCGATGGAGTGCCAAATGAAGGCTTAACACCAGGAATTATCAGGGAGGAAGTAGAGGCACTGAAAAGAATGAAAACCGGGAAGGCGATGGGACCAGCCGGAATTCCAGTGGAGGTCTGGAAGAGTTTGGGAGAAGAGGGGGTCGATATACTGTGGGATCTGATGCAGAAGATATACGTACAAGAGAAAATGCCAGAGGAATGGAGAGACAGTGTCATCGTGCTTATCTTCAAGGAGAAGGGAGACATCATGGATTGTGGCAATTACAGAGGCATGAAGTTGATGTCGCACACCATGAAGGTTTGGGAAAGGGTAATTGACAGAAGGCTGAGGGGGGAGACAAGCATAGGTGAGGAGCAGTTCGGTTTTATGCCGGGCAGAGGAACAACGGATGCCATAATTGCAGCAAGGCAGCTGATGGAGAAACACCGGGAGATGCAGAAGGAACTGCACATGGTCCTCAATTGATTTAGAGAAGGCATATGATAGAGTGCCACGACAGGAGGTTTGGAGGTGTATGCGGGAGCAGGGTGTGCCTGAAAAGTATGTACGTCTTATAAAAGACACATATGAAGACGCAAGGACGCAAGTCAAGAGCAGTGTAGGACTGACAGGCAAGACCACCGTTAGAGTGGGGCTGCACCAGGGGTCCTCACTGAGTCCTTACCTGTTTAACTTGATTATGGATGTGTTGGGCCGGGGCATCAAAGAACAGCCCCCCTGGTGTATGCTGTTTGCAGACGACATCGTGCTGTGCAGTACCAGAAGAGAGGAGGTGGAAAGGAAGCTCGAGGAATGGAGAAGTGCAATGGAAGAGCGAGGACTAAAGATTAGTAGGAAGAAGACGGAATACCTGAGGTGCAACGAAAACAATGACCTAGAGATCCGGTTACAGGGCGAGACAGTGAAGAGAGTGAAGACATTCAAATATCTGGATCGACATTGGCGGATGATGGAGAATTGGATGCGGAAGTCACTCTTAGAGTGCAAAGCGGGTGGAAGAACTGGAAGAGAGTATCTGGAGTGCTGTGTGACAGAAGAATGAACATGAAGATCAAGGGAAAAGTGTACAGGACAGTGGTAAGGCCAGCACTGATGCACGGGGCGAAGACATGGGCGGCAAAGAAGACACAGGAAAAGAAGTTGGATGTCGCAGAAATGCGAATGCTACGATGGATGTGCGGAGTCACAAAGCTTGACAAGATAAGAAACGAAAGAATCAGAGGGACAACGAAAGTGGGGGAAATCTCGAAGAAAGTCCAAGAAAGGAGGTTGAGATGGTATGGGCATGTGATGAGAAGAGAGGAGGATTATGTAGGAAGGAGGGCGATGGGAATGGAAGTGCAAGGGAAGAGGAGGAGAGGAAGGCCGAAGAGGAGGTGGTTAGACAGTGTGAGGGCAGATCTCAGGGAGAAGGGACTGTCGGGGGAGGAAGTGTACGACCGAGCGGCATGGAGGCGAATGTCATCATACATCGACCCCACATAAAAGTGGGACAAAGATGAAGAGGAAGAAGAAGAAGGAGCAGGAGATTTAAACAAATGATATAACTTCCACGATGAACGTTCCACCAAATACTCGTATGCTTACGCCATACCGACGTTACTCTGACGAATGACGCACCAAGTCCTTAAAGCATGAAATGAGAAAGGCCCACCCTGCCCTTGCAGGCAGCAATTTCGTTAGCACTGTAAACCAGTCCCGTCAAGACAAAGCGGATACTGTTCTTCGAAGGGAAGTCACTTGAAAAGAAGTCGGAGGAAAGGGAGCATGGTCGGTAAGACGTTGCATCTAGACTGCAAAAGCAGCATGTCGCAGGACAAGACACAACACGTGTGACGGTCGTCTGCAGTTAGAATGGATGAAGTTGAAGAAACAGGCCGGATACATTTTCTGTCAGGAAGTAAGTTGCGGTGACCAATGATAAGAAGAAGCAATTAAAGAAGGGAAATACGTTTGATCTTCAATGCCTGCATGCTAAATTGTGTAAGGAAAATCAAAAAATCATATCCTGCGTGTTTTGTCAGCCTATACCGAACGAAAAGAATTCAGGTGTTCCGTTACGTAACCACTTCGTTTTACGACAGTCAAATATTGGTTAAATAATCTGGCGTCTAAAATGCGACGCCATATTATCATATACTCCTAACCAAGCGGTGTGTTATTATAAAACAAATCAACATGGAAGAATTTATTTCAAACTGTCGCAATAAACGGGACATATTTGGGACAGCTGTTTCGTTCTGTGTTGCTTTTTAAATGTGTTGGTCACAGTTAGCGCAACACTCTAGAAGGCGCCAAATGAAATGCTTGGCTTCGTATAAACATTTTCGCCCGCGATGGTAGACCGACAAGCTGATCGCATTGTTCACGACACACGGTAAAGAAATCGCATTAAAACCGATGTGAATAGGTCATATCCTGCCACCACAACATATGAAGGGTTACCTGGCTTGCTCATCTCGCAATGATTCACTGAGCAGGTACTTCCACGTGTACACGCACGCAAGCTTGTCTTTCTGAACAATCAAGTTTACCTTGATGTTTGACTACAACGTTTGAGTCACCATCGGTAGCATTCATCAGGAACTGAATTATGGCATTTCCGTCTATCTTTCTCTGGCTGCCTGCCTGTCTCTGATTATAAGTCTGTCTGTCGGTCTATCTGTCTGTCTGTATATACATATATCTCCCTCCCTCTCTCCCCCTCCTCTCTCTGTATATATATATATATATGTATATATACATATACTGACTGCACCACACATACAGTTTTGGCAGATTCTTATTCTTCAATTCGCGGGTAGAAATCGTAAGTATTCCTTATTGTGGAGCGCATTGGTGTAGTGGATAGAGCTTCGGAATCCTGTCGAACGCTGTTCTAGTTCACTCAGCTGTATGAATGAGTACCTGGCTATAGACACTGGTGGATATTAGTGTACGAATAGTCTTCGCGCATTAATTGCAGCAGGGCTGGAGGCATCCCGGAGAAGTCCAGACGATGTTCGATTGAACTGTCTGCCAGGGAGTAAAGCGCTTTGAGCAGTCCCGAGGACTGGATACTGCGATATATAAGAACTTACTTTTACTTATTTATGAATTTTCCTAAATTGTCTATTCAATCGGTGGATAGAGTATATGATATATATGTTACCTGATCAAATACGACCAATGGCTATGTATGTGTCATCACTTGGGTACATTTTCATCCCAATTTGCCCGGTTCGAAATCCCAGAGTAAAATGAGAAAGACACGGGTAAAACTGGATAGTCCACATTGGTCAACTACTAAATGTATCAACAACAGAATAGTGTCACGTGCAGTTGTATTTTTATGTATTTGATGGACACATCACGATATTGCTTCCCTGCTATGTAAAAAGTATCCCGTTAAGCCCGGTTTCCCCATCCTCAAGGATGGGTTTCCCCTATGTGTGTGTGTGTGTGTGTGTGTGTGTGTGTGTGTGTGTGTGTGTGTGTGTGTGTGTGTGTGTGTGTGTGCCTGCATGCATGCGTGCGCGCGCCGTGTTGACCAGGATTCGATATTTTGCCGATTCCTCCCCCGCAAGCTATATCCGGCTAAACTTCAAAACTGTTCATTCAGACGCAGCATCTTTTGCACAAAAGCACAACATACCAATACGAGTTATGCTTACGCCCTATATTTACTCTGCGTTCGCAATACATATGACCAAAAAGAATAGACGTCTATTATTTTTGATAGGACACATTGTAGAAACATATTCTATTATTAATTTCAACCATCCCTCATAGTCTATATATATATAGACTACTCATTCCGTATTCCATGAGCACCGTCTCCTAAGAGGCCAAGAGTTCATGTTACATGTGAAAACCAATACGAGTGCCCAAAATTATCGTCTTGTCCCATCTAATCCCATATACGGCCCAAATCTAATCTGGGATAATAGATCCGTGACATTCCTTCTGCGCGTTTCGCGTGTGTTAACGAATCGTTGTTTGAAAATGTAATGTTGCATACAAATAGTAATATATTTATTTATTATTGTTGTTCCGTATTTGGTTCCTTATTATTTCATTATAATTATTTTTACCTTACGTTCTTACCATAAGAACGGTCAATAATTGCCCAAGTTGAGCACTGTCATGCAAGCTAGCATATTTTTTTAAATTGTACGTTAACAAGTACGTACCCACTTTCCCAATGTTTCATTGTCTGACGTGCAAGTTGAATGGTAATATTACAATGTCACTAATTAAGTTCTTGGTTTGCACCGTTAGGCCCTACATAACGAGTGGTACCGGTTTGACTATTGGCAAAAACAATTTAATTATTAATTAAACGCAATGGACACAAAGGCTGACTTTGAAAATCATATTCTGGATGTCAAGCATGACTGTAAGTGTCGTGTTATTATGCTTTCTGGGTGGTTATTCGATATATGTCAGCATCATTCTGCACACTATTTGTGTTTCTATTATGCGTAGGTAGGGGCGTCTTACCCCAAAGGCAGCGCTGCCCCGGTCTACCCTAGCTACAACTGGAATAACAAGTAGTGTAGCTATATGGGGAATAATTAAACATAATAAAACAGAGTCCACAACATAAGTCTACATTTTAGAAGATCAGCCAAAATGTGAGTTTACACCTTTGATGGCACTGTGTATTAATTCAGGAATCCATGCTAGATCGATCACTCTCTCATAGGATGAGAAAAAAGGCGTGTGTGGCTGCAATCCTCGATTATGAAGGTCACAAAGTCAACTTGGGTCAACATAAGTGTTTATTACCCAACAACAACTTGAGCAATGTTTGCATAAAGCGAAACATTTAATGATATGCAGATGTATTGTGTGTCGGTGCCTACCCACACATCTGTAAAATACGTCCAAGTAAACCCCCCATCGTTCTTGAAAGCAATCCTCTGGATCCGCATCTGGAGGGGCCCATTTTACCCGTCCCTCCCCTACGTGTTTTCTGTTTGTGCACATGCGCATGGCTGGCGAATACTGTGTTGCACACCTGTTGGTCGAAATAATTGTTGGACAAAATAATTTAATGGGAGAGTTCTGCGGTTAAAATACATCGGTTTTGTGGGCCTGTTGTAGCGGACATCGATATCTAAAATATTAGCAAACACGTTGACTTGGGGTGTGAATTTCGGAATATTTCGGCTGCCATCAGTGTAGCATCCAAAAATTGCACGTTGCACTTGTTATCAGCCTAAGGGCCGGGCCCACGATCAAAGTTCGAGGCCGTATTGTCGTTGAAAGCTACCCTCATGTGTATGTCTTCACATGGACATTATTTAACCCATGTGCAACTATAAACACCATTTCCCTAACTTAGTTTGGTATTGATCGGTTTTAGATCGTATAGCTAATTCCTACCCGTTTCTATTTTTTAAATGCTCATACAGTCACAGCGGTTTTTAAGAGCCCAGAGGTTGTATGTTCGAAACAATATGTGGATTTGCTATCGACTGAAAGTATGACATAGAGGACGTAACGATGGTGGACCATGGCAAGTCTGCTCTGATCAAGATCGCCAAAGATCTGGCGTTTCGAGAACACCACCCGACATCGACTGCAACATCTTCGCACAACACAGCGAGGCGTCTGTTGTTATAGGTTCGTTGCCCATTCTCCCCGCCGTCACACAGTTGCTGAAAAGAGATAACTTTTCGAAGTACCTGTCGTTCTACACGAGAGTGGCGGAACCCTTAATTTGTTTGCCAACCACGGTCTATCACCATAGACGCGGGAACGGGGGGCAGACGTGGTTTTGCCCCCCCCCCATTAAATGTGAGCGTGAACGTTTGTTTTTTGTGGCGAGCGTCAATGGTGGGTGGAAATGTAAATTTTATGAGACAATTAATATGTATATTTTGTAGTCTGTGAAAGGTGTGTGCAATTGGAGGGTAGACATATTGTTTTGTGCCCCCCCCCCAGTAACAGGCGGCGTGGTGTCGAGAACATTTTCCAAAGCGCCCTCCCCCCCCTAATAATTTCAGCCGAGACAACGGAGAGAAGCTGGAGAAGGTAAATTTACAGCAGCGGCGCCACGTCAAAAATAAAATTGGTTAACTGCACTGCCCTCCATGGTTTCTTCGGATGTCATGTCATTGAGTTCACGGCCGTGCATGATTGCAGCGGAGAAGCTGAAGTTACAGCGGCGCAGCGGCAAAAAATTTCAACAGCACCCTCCCTCCCCCTGTCTTTCGATATCACAGTCGAGAAAGGACAGCCACAAGGATGATGTGAAGATATGAGGCGGCGAACATTTTTCAGCACCCTCTCCTTTAGCCCCCCTCCCATATGAATTTCGTTCCCGCGTCACTGTCTATCACACAGAAAGGTCAGTTTTAGGGCTTGCTCGCATCAAGTCAAAATTACAAACGTCCATGAGTCGACTCCACGTGAACAGTTATGCCATATCAACAAGAAAGCCATCGACTGCATTGATCTGGAAATTGTGGCGTACGAATTATTCAGCTTCGTAATTCTCAAAAGCATATATCAGACTTGCATAATGTACTCACCACCCTGCGCAGATGTTTGGTGTACACATAAGTGTCCAGTAATATACGGTAAAACACATCAATTGTAGTTAATTGTTTTTTGTTTATTACTGGGCCAATTACTGTAGCCATCCAGCATTTAATGATGAACACAGACTGCTGTGTTTCGATGGCGTTAGTAGGCTTAAATATCGAATGAACATACAACCCTCTTCTTTTTTGGAAAAATAACGGCCCGGACAGGACCAGAGGCCCGACGTGGGTTGGATGCCGGGCGGCCCGAAGGGTTGACCGATGAATTTACGACGCCTATGACAGACTGGACGAAGGTGCTGTCAAACAAGCCAGACAGGATCAACATGTCACAGAAAACGCATACTTCGTAGTCTCTAGTCGTCGTCTTGTTTCGCCCCAGCAGCTCGAGTGGCATGTTATTAGGCCCTACGTGTACATCACACTCACGAGATCACGAGAATAAGTATAGGCCTATTAACTCTGATAATTACCAGATGAATTGTATTGTGTTATCATGTATTATACAGGTACGTATATCTTGGCTATTCAGAGTTGTACGATGACATTGACATTTCCGTAAAATAAAGCCTACACATAAATAACGTGTTAGTGTTAGACAACCACAACTTCAATAAATGCTACATGTATAATTAATTTGAAAGATAATTACAACTTCAAATGTAACATGATTACAAAAAAGCAACAAATAGGCCTAATTGTAGTTTGTCAGGTGCCGAAGATGTACAACTGAATCTATCATTATATTTACTTATCGACTGAATCACGCGATGACCTACATAACTTACAATGCCACGAGCTGGTCCGTCGCCAATCGAATGGACGAGTTGTCCGGTCGCCGCCCGGTCCACAGTGACGCCCGGTGCGCACAACACACGGCCGGGCAGCTCGCCGTGGGCCGGGTGGCCCGTGGGTAGTGCGCCAAACTCCAGGCGTCCGGTCTCCCGGACGATAGCGGAGCCGCATAGGCGCACGTCCCCACAGACCGGGTTGGTTGGTGGTTCTCGGGTCATGAATGTCCCAAGAGGCTACGAAGTATGCGTCAGTAACATGGTTGGTCTTTCTGTGCATGTGACAACACCCACTTCCAGTCCGCCATGGTGACGGGTGGGTGACGGGTGGGTGCCGGGAGACCGCCTCAGCCGTACAACGAATGTGTTGATCTCGCTTGTTGCATGTCGACGCGCCCTTTTATAGCCGCCTGGTACAATAGAATAATGTCATTTTAAACGCTTCTCATTGGATGGCGATAGGCTCGTAGCATTGTTGACGCGGCATGCCGACGGGACGCGTTGCCACTTGTTATGTTAGGGACGACTGATTAAATTAATCGATTTGCAGTCGCTTCTACCAATATCGTGACCTGGTGTAGCCCATGTTGTGAATTGTTTAAAACTTATGTGGCCAGCTATCGTGGTCAAGACAGACCAGATGGCGTCATAGGCCCACCCAATTAAGACCTGGAAACTCTTTCCACGGAAGCTCCACTGACAACAGCATGCATGCATGCTAATTAATTATTTTAACAGTTTCATTAATAATTGTCTTTAAGCAAGGACTCTGTATTCATCGAAAACGACGAGCACATTAGAGTGGTCACTCTATGGACAACACAAATATTCAAAATTGGTTTTTATCATCATAGACACATATAATTCGACTGTCGACTTTTAGTGTAACAACCACCTTTGTATGCATTTTGTATGTGCTATCAAACAAACAACACATGGTATGGAAAAATGGTGTACATATACATGTTTGTTTCATGCTGCCATTGTCCAACAGGTTTTTTTAGTGAATCCGTTTAGAAACATTTAATTGGCCTGGCCTATTGCACCACAGTCTGTGCGGTGGTGCAATCTACCTGTACATAGTTGATATGGGCGTCACCTGGATACCGCAAACAGCAACCCAACAAAGCTAGCTTAACAGAGGTCATTTTGACCATGTATGAATTACCAGCCAAGTAGAGCCTGGCTTGTTCCACCGCAATGGACACAAAGGCTTGCATTGAAAACTCTATTCTGCACGTCAAACTTGGTTACAATTGTACGTGTCAGCGCAGTGGACAAACAATCCTATCAGAAACGTAGGCCTAAGGTCACTGCTGTATCATGCGATAATCCACTAGTGATAACCTATATTATTTCCAACTTCAAAGATACGCGTGAGCACACGCCCGTACGCCCGTACGAACGCAATTTATTAAGGGCCTACGAGTGAGTTCATGTGCATAATATTAGCAGTTAGTAAAGGGTAGCATTCAGACTCCCAACTATTACAGACATGGTTTGCAGTTTCTTCCGAGGGGTGGTTTTTCCAGTTTCTTCCGTCCTAAGTAAATAAATACTTGTAAATCATTATAAGCTGTTGTTATAGTAACTGTAGTAATTTTCAGTGCTGGTAGAATAATTCTTTATAATAAATAGGTTTAACGTGTCACTTATGGCTTCTTACTTCAGGCAGTCCAGCCTGTCTTGATGTTCCCACATAGTATATGATTAAATGGCTTCACTAACATCCACCAGGCCTGACAGAGCCACCTACTTCAGTAAGCTACTTCTTGTTCACTGGTTCAGTAGTGCATTACTAAGTCAGAGCAGACTTGCAGTGTTACTGCATTACAAAGTGTAACATGTTCCGAGGAGGTAGACCTAAAGATCGGATGCACTTCACTTGTTTTGAAATTGCTGGGAAAGGTTTGGCTAGGTGCAACTACTGTGCTCATCAACAAAGTATCAAAGCCTGCAGGATGCGGTCCCATCATAGCAACTGCAACATTTGCAAATCGGGTAAGAATAAGTAATATTTATTAATATGACTAAAATTAAATAACAACATTGCATTAAATGTTTTATCACTTGGTTTAAAAGCTGTCAGCATTTATGGCATGCTACTTATAAAGAAGCTTCCAAATGTGAGGTAAGACAGTGAGAAATTTAGATAAATGCTGTCCATGTTGTTATTTAGTCCAGGTCCCTTTCAGGGCATATAACAAATGGGCATCCATAACAAATATGCATACTTTAATAATTTAACATTGTTCATGCAGATAGATTGCATCTGCTATGTTATAGTAATACCATGGTTGGTATGTGTGTGCATTGAACTGCCTGTTAAGACTTAAAACTAAATAATTAATTATTGAATGTGGCTTGGGTGATACAAGAACATAAACCTTGATATATTCTAAACACATTTTTCAGTTTATATTTTGTCCAAATTATGACATATATTAAACACAAATAAACAACATAAAACTATGATATAGTGGAGATGTATTGATGGACATTATTTCAATGGATATTGAATGGATTAAAGGTGTCACTGTGACATGCAGCACATGGCTTGGTGCACCATAAGGTGGGTGATAAAAGGGAGTCATGCTGACTTTTGATTAAGTGACCAATAACGGGGTGTAGATGTAATTCACTTTTTATGTAGTTTTTAATAACATATATTACTTAACTAAAATTCCAACAATATTTGTGTTTAGTGTGTGTATTTTATGCTTCAAAATATTCTGACATTTTATTACATACCTTAATGACTCAAACTGTCACTGTCACTGCCACAGGAGATTTACTGTCACAGGAACCAAACAGGTGAAATTCCACAGTATAACAAAAAGTACTGGAAACTGCATATTTTGTCTGTTTTAGAAACATTGCTTCACTTTTGTCCACACCTTTGTCATGTTTTCCAGTATCTTCCACTTTCTTCCGGTTTATTCTGGTTTCTTCCAGAAGAAAGTGGAAGAAACCCCTTTCTTCCAGTTTCTTCTGGATGTCCCGGAAGAAATAGGTTTCTTTCTCTAAACTCTGATTACAGATGCCAGCATTTTAAGTGGGACAACTGCTGTTTATTTCTTGCACAGGGTACACCTTTCATTAGTAAGCTTCATAAAAATTGAAAAGTGATTTTGATCAACCGTAGACTGAACTAACTAGTCTAAAATAACTCTTGATAAGACAAAGAATCCTTGTCCACTTGTAAACTGGGGTTTATGCTCTGTATAGCAATCTGATTAACATTTTAGCTGTGTGAACATATGGTAAGAAAACCTCTCAGTCAGACAAGACTTATGTTATATTTCAGGAATGTAAAAAATGAAGAAATAACAACATTGCTATTCTGAAATGTTATTATTTATGTTTATATCCACATGAATGACAGGCTACAAAGGAAATCACATCAGCATATACATATAAATCTTACTTCAACACTGACACACATACATATACATTTGATAGTTCTTATAATCATAGTTTGTCGAGGTCAATCGTGTAAATCTTGAGAGCATTGTCCATCCCGCAACTTGCCAATTGTAGGTGGTGCTGCTCACTGACCTCTGACCCTTCTTCCTTCCTGTGTCCGAGTATCCCTAGTTGTGGCCGAAACCTAAGTTGTTTGACCGTGAGATGATGTTCCTCACTGAAACAGACAATGAAGTCAGACCATCAGTTACTTGTGATCCAGTAACAGATAACTGACCTATCCATCATGTGACCTGTTGCCTAGCAAAAAGTCTGTCAAGCCATCAAGAAATGGATGCCGAACACATGTGGTCATAACGTTTTTTTTTTTTTATAAAAACATAAGACAACGTTTTTGAAGCATCAACTGTATGCAGAAATGTTTGATCAAGCAGATGTCATGCCGCCGTGGTAATACAATTTACACGTATTATGTTATCAACATTGTTGGCAAATACAAAGCTTGGCATCATAATCAAAATTATGCGCATGGCCACGGTCAAGTTTTACGTTGCTAAGAATATATTGATAAAAGTAATGTACTGAAGGGATACGTGCGTTACATTACTGAAGACATCTGCTAGATCAAACATTCCTGCACAGAGATTTTCCTTAAAGGAAATAAAAATAAGGCATTAGCTAAAATCCTTTTTCCATGTGTACACAAAGTTTTACCTTGTATGTAACATTTGACAACATTAAAAAAATACAGAAAAATACATTTGTAGCATCAATTCGATTTTAAACCTGTCTGTGTAGCGATTCCCGCGGAAAATTTAAATTTAATGAGCTAGGCGATCACATGGTATCGGGATGTCACTTATGACCCACACTCGCATCAGGCCGACCCTTTCCATGCATTCAGAGCATGTTTACAAGTATAGCTTTTGGGTCGAAACGAGCATTAGAATGAGTTATTGTGCAATATTCCGATGAAATACAAACACTAGTCATCATAGAGGAACAAGCAGTTATCTTACGGTTCCACATGAATCCAATTTTATTCAAAACAATTAATGCGAATGGGCCTACAAGTCGATTAGGTTTCGCCGAGCTTGGGCTCGTCTTCAGAATAATTATATCGAATGCAACCAACGAGAGATAATCTACACCAATAAACATACATAGCAAACATATATTGTATCCAGCTACAGAAAGTAACGTGTATAATCTCATAATATCACTAGAATATCGATGTATGAAGGCGTAGTTGTACAATTTATCATAACAACTTAAATCAGTCAGTGAATTTCTATCGGTCCTGTTAGCTCAGTTGGTTGGTTCCTTCGCATTTATTTTGCAATCGGGCGACGCCGGTTCAATCACCCACACCAAACCATTGATTTTGTTTACACTTTTTTTGGTTTATGTTTTCACGAAGTAATATAAACCAAATCATTTTTATACTATGATGCACTGTTTGTAAGTATTTTTAAAATATTTTTGTAGTAATTATTTATTCACCACAAAAATAAAAATATGGGAATTATATAACGATGTTTCTAAATTTTATTTATCCAAACAAATATAATGTATATATAATTTATTAATTGTATATATATATATATTGTATGGTAATTATATATGTGAAAACAAATGGTGATCTGTCTGGATAAATAAAATTTAGAAACATTGCATTATATATAATTACCATATTTTCATTTTTGTGGCGAATAAATAATTACTACCAAAATATTTACAAACAGTGCATCATAGTATAAAAATGATTTGGTTTATATTACTTCGTGAAAACATAAACCAAAAAAATTGGTGTGGGGATTGAACCGGCATCACCCGGTTGCAAAAAAATGCCAAGGAAACAACGCCTTTACTAACTGAGCTAGCAGGACCGACAGAAATTCACTGACTGATTTAAGTTGTTATGATAAATTGTACAACTCATCCTTCATACATTGATATTCTAGTGATATTATGAGATTATACACGTTACTTTCTGTAGCTGGATATGATATATGTTTGCTATGTATGTTTATTGGTGTAGATTATCTCCTGTTGGTTGCATTCGATATAATTATTCTGAAAATGAGCCTAAGCTCGGCGATACCTGGTCGACTTGGAGGACCATTCGCATTCATTGTTTTGAATAAAATTGAATTCATGTGGAACTGTAAGATAACTGCTTGTTCCTCTATGATGACTAGTGTTTGTATTTCATCGGAATATTGCACAATAACTCATTCTGATGCTCGTTTTGACCCAAAAGCTATACTTGTAAACATGCTCCGAATGCATGGAAAGGGTCAGCCTGATGCAAGTGTGGGTCATAAGTGACGTCACATCTCGGCATCCCGAAAAGCATGCAAAAAATATGTATATTCGAAAATGTCCGGATGCACAGCATTAAATGTGGAATTTCTAATTCATTGATTTTTTTAATTGTTTTTGGCTTGGTGGACATGGAAATAGATAGCAGGATGTAATATAACATGAATTCAAGCCATAGATGTTTTTATTCCCTTTAAGTAACTTTGTCTTATGTTTTTATTATAAAGAAAAACGTCTGGGGCCAGAATTTCATCCAAATATACAATGGAATGTCTGAATGTTCCATATGTCCAGAATTCATTTTTTATGGCTTGATGGACCTTGTTACTAGGTAACAAGTCACATGATGGATTGATCAATTACTTACACCAATGCAGAGGAGCAGACAGTGTCAGCTTAATGCTGTCGTCACACTTTAAATGTCACATTGTGGTCTACCCCTTCCCGAATACTTTTGCTGTTTTATGGCCTCTTTGGTTGTTGGTTCACCTCTATCCGCTCCAAGTGACCAGCTAGCATCACATCAGATACCTTGAACAATGTACACTTTGGCATAAGCTGGTTGTTTGCTTCTATGACACAACACTACATAATTCAGCACTGACCTTTGTCCAAGTCGGACACATTGAGTCCAAGACGACGTGGTCTGGGGCTGTTCGGACGTCCACTTGCAAAGCACAACTTCTCCACCATCCAGTCCAAACGCCAACAAGTAGCTGAAGACAGACACACATGGCTGAGTTTTGTAAAACCAGATCATGTTTAACATTTTGTGCAGGATTTTGACTGGGCTCAGTCTAAACTTTCACCAAAACTATAAATAACATGTGTTCATGAATGAGCTAGCACGCCATTACTTATTTATGCCTGTCACCCCTACTGGAGCATAGGCCACCAACAACTACTCTCCAGTGTCCCCTGTCCTGGGCCATGTTCTCCAGTTGGTTCCATGTGTAGCCCTTCCTGCTGGTGTCTGCTTCTTAGCATGCCATAGTGGATAATAAATAGCTTCAATATTTTGCAAAATGACTCTAAAATCTGGAAAACAGTTCAGTTGTGGAAGCAGGTATAAAAGTATAGCAAAGATTAAGAGAAACCTCAACAATTTGCCAACCTCTACATCGAGTGCAAAATAAGTTATTTAAGTATTCTGTTACAATGGATTTTAAATTAATGATTTTATGCAAAAGCCACTAACAAACTTCATCAGCCATTTCAACAGTGTAACAAAACATTTATGCCACACAGCATTTTTTATCAACATAAAGTAACACAAAACAAGGGTGCTGCAATATCCAAGTAAAACACAAGAAGTGCATTCACTTAGTTATTGTGAAACTTCCATGAAGTTCCTTTTTCAAATTAGACCTTCATTACCCGAAATACAACTTTTTGCAACACTCACCAGTTGTTGCAGAGAACTGGCGCAAAGTTGACTGCAGTGATGGAATCGCCCAGGTCAAGGGGCACTGAGCATGCTCCGTAGTCACCAAGACATGCAGCTCCCCCTGGTGGTCCATGTCCCCAAACAATGGCCTGCAGAAACAGAAAATTAAAACTCCTTTGATTGGTCAAAACACTATCAGACATTTATAAAAATTATCCAATCATACAAGTTTGCAAAATGTAACTGCTTAATTTTTTAACGGGAGTTAACCCAATCATAATAGTTAAGTATAAACTAATTTAGCAATTTAATATTTTAGCTTAATCCTTATGTATGATGTATTGAATATACTAAATAGTTGGGCTTTTTATTACATCCATGTTGGGACAAAATACTGCAAGATTAAATGGCATAAGATGTCAGCAGATAGTTGAATAAACTACATCAGTCAACATTCACACGAGTGGGGAAATGAATCAATTTAAAGAACTCCACCATTCAGTGATCATTGCCAGAAGATCTTGGGACACACGAAAATGGAAGTATCTGTTTGACACGGACCTTCTTGTCGCGGGAAACTGTGATGAAGTAGTGGTCATCATGTGACCACGCACATGTCCAGATGATTCTGGTGTGTAGAGATGACTTCTTGTCTGTGCAAGCTACTCTCGTATACAGTGACTCTACAACAAACGCAACAACTCAAAACTGAAAGTGTAATGCCACTTCTGAATGGAAGCCTAAAGGCGTATAAGAAACCAGCATAGGAGAATGTACTTATTTTTGAGAGCTCAACGAACCATAACAGCATCCAAGTCAAAGAAGTGCTGGACAGTTATTGGTTAATAATCTGAACAATTTGTCAGCCACCAGAAACAAAATCATAGTTCATCAGAATCTCTGATGGTCTTAATTGCCGTTGCAAATGGTTACTGGTATCATGTGACAAGCGCCCCAGTGGCAGCTATTTATTTGCTCGGTGTTTAAACTTGAATTTTACTTATTTGTATTACTACGACACTGGTGAGATTTGAACATCGTTTTGATAACATTACCCTGAATGCACAGAGCTGTTCGTTCGTGTTATTGGTTTTATATGTGCGTGTATTTCTGCGACTTTTATTCCGGTGGCACACCTGTACCCATGGTGACCTACACTCGGCAGGAACTATTCGCCCATAACATTGCGAGTGTCACTGGCGGAAGGCTGCCTCAGCCTTTGCTCGACACCTTAAAGGACAATGGAATTTGTGCAGTCACACGAGGTTGCAGAGCCGGTCGCAATCGCCATCGTACAATACGTCCAGTAATTGGACGTCGGCCCGGCTTTACACCCACTTATCACCAACGCGGTGTCAACAACGCAAACATTACACGTGTGAAACTGTCGTCTTGTCAAACTGATGACAATGATTTTAAGAATCGTTACACCAACATAGCATTGATCAATGCAAGATCTGTGAAAAATAAGACGGTGACTATAAATGAGGAAATTATCCAACACGATTGGGATGTTTTGGCCATCACCGAGACGTGGCTAAAAAAAACTGGAGACGAAGTGATTGAGGCTGAACTGACGCCTCCCGGCTACACATTCAATCATGTAGCACGTGCCTCTGGTCGTGGCGGCGGAGTTGCCATAGTTCATCGAAATACCTTCAACACCAAGATCCTCCCAAAGCTGCCATTCACAACCATTGAACTTCTCCGTCTGCAACTCTCCAACCCGTTCTTGTTGAAATACAACATCTGGGTCGTTTATCACCCGCCTGCATCAAGTAAGACATCTGGAACAATATCGAATTTTTACGCTGAACTTGAGCAGCTATTCATCGAGGCATCCATATCCGTTGTTCCTACTGTCATCATTGGTGACTTCAATGTTCATTTTGATGATACCCTCAAATCAGAACCACTTCGCACTCTATGTGAATCGTTCAATCTAACTCAACATGTACATTCGCCGACGCACCAATCTGGACATATATTGGATCTTGCGATCAGTCAAACTGATGACGACTTCATTACTTCCGTTACTGTGCATCCTGACTCTCTGTCTGACCACCATCGCATTGAACTCACACTAAGAGCACTGAAGCCTGCAGTAAAAACTAAGACGATTGCAAAGCGGAATTTCAGGAACATTGAAACAGATGCACTCCGAAACGGTATCGAGTCTGTATGTGCTGACATGACATTGCGTACATGCGCGAATGATCGACAAGCAGAGGATTTGGTGGAGATGTACAACACCTGTCTCACTGAGTGCCTTGACAAACATGCCCCGTTACGCAATGTGAAAGTAAGAGACAGCACACCACATCCCTGGTACGACTCTGACATCGACGACGCCAGGGATAAGAAGCGGAAACGGGAGAATGTGTGGAGAAGAACTAAATTGGAGATTCATCGGCAATTATATGTCACCGCTCATGAAGAATGCACTGCTTTGATATGGGCACGCAAAACGGATCATTATCAAAACCGCCTGGAGAAGGCAAACAACAAAACCATGTTTCGATTACTGAGATCGCTTGATGGCCACCGCATACAGGAACACCCTGAATTCCACTTGACAGCCCAAATATGCGAACAATTTTCACGTTTCTTTAGTGAAAAGATTGACAAGCTCCTGTCAGGTCTGCAGTGTTTTAACATCATTGATAGGCCAACAGATGAAAGACGTTGTTTCACTGACAGTATCCATGCGTTTGATCCAACAACGAACACAGAGATCACAGCGATTTGTGGTACTACTGGCAAAACGTGCGCGTTGGATCCTCTGCCTGCAATTCAGCTAAGAGACAATATGACAAGTGTTGTGTCTGTCATTACACGGATTACAAATGCTTCGCTGGACGAGGCAGTCATGCCAAAGTCGCTGAAGCATGCAATTGTCCGTCCGCTTTTGAAGAAACCATCACTTGACAAAGACATTCTGAGCAGTTATCGACCTGTGAGCAACCTTACACAATTATCCAAAGTAATTGAGAAAGTGGTCGCGCTTAGGATAATGACGCATGTGTCTGACCAGCAAATGGTTGAGTGCTTTCAGTCGGCGTATCGGAAAAAACATTAGAGCGAAACCGCGCTACTGTACGTTACAAGTGCCATCAAAACAGCCATGGACAATAAACAAGGAACCATCTTGGTTCTCGTTGATTTTAGTGCCGCCTTCGATACTATCAACCACGACATCTTGATTAAGCGTCTACGTTTGCGCTATGGCTTTGTTGGAAAAGCACTGGACTGGATGACATCGTACCTGCAAGACCGGACGCAGCGAATTGTAATCGGTGACCAATCATCGAGTATTACTACTCTAACAACAGGTGTCCCGCAAGGCTCCGTCCTTGGACCACTGCTCTTTTCATTATATGTCCAACCTATCGGTGACATTATTCGAGCCCATGGACTCTTCTTCCACCACTATGCTGACGATTTACAGATCTACTCACATTTCGACCTGAATCGTTCCGCTTTAACGGCTGCGGTTCAGCAAATGGAGGACTGTTTGGGTGAAATAAAGAACTGGATGGCATGGAATTCTATGTGCATGAACGACGGCAAGACACAGTATCTTCCGATTGTACCCAAGTCTGCGGATGCAATCGTTGACGGCACTGTGATTCGCGTTGGTGGTTCTATAATTACAGCTTCAAGATGTGTTCAAAGTCTCGGTGTCTCCATTGACAGGCACCTAGATATGAAAAAGCAAGTGTCGCAAACTGTCAGCGCATGCTCATTCTACCTCCGCCACATCAATCAGATTAGCCGTTTTTTACCCAAACCAACAAAGGAACGCGTAGTCAATGTCATCATCACATCGCGGATTGACTACTGCAACGCACTCTTGTACGGCACGGCACGTCTGCAGTTAACATCGCGCGTCTGCAACGAATACACAACTCGGCTGCCAGACTGATCCTGCGTCGTCCACGTAGTGACAGCGCCACGCCCCTGTTACGCGAACTTCATTGGCTGCCTGTTGCGCGTAGAGTGGATTACAAGATACTGGTACTCACGTACAAAGCCATGCACAATGACGCGCCCGTGTACGTGTGTGAACTCGTGCACCCATATCAACCGGCAAGAGCACTGTGCTCTGCGAGCAGTAACATGTTGGAAGTGAAGCGCACTCGTGTCAAGGCTGGGGACGGCTCGTTCGCTGTAGCTGCTGCGTCTCTATGGAACACTTTACCGAGTGCTGTTAAAACCTGTGACACTCTCGCCAGCTTCAAATCTCATCTGAAGACACATTTCTTTTGTGTTTCATATTAGTGCCACTCTACATGAACACTGCCCTCTACTAAAACCAATTTTAATTAGTTATCGTATTCGTATAATGATTATTCATTATTCCTCACGTAAACTATTTTATATCAAATGTTTTACTAAATTATTTATTATTATTAATTTTATATAGTTATTGTGCTAGATTGATTATTATTAATATTATTTAATTTTGATGAATAACTGATATTTATTTACTTGTTTATTTATAAATTCTACATTATTCAATATGTATGTATTTATTTATTTTATTCTTTACCACTAATATTTATTTTAAATTAATATACATATACATATTTATTGCAATTCTACGATTTTTATGTATTTTAATATGTTGTGAAGCATCACGAACAATACTGGATGTGGCGCTATACCAAATAAAATATATTATTTATTATTATTATTATTATATTATTTATTTATTACTGCCAGGGAGTAAAGTGTAAAGCGCTTTGAGCAGTCCTGAGGACTGGATACTGCGCTATATAAGAACTTACCTTTACTTTTTTTTTACTGTATATTAACTCTTAGGTTCACAGACTAAAAATCATGAGTTGTTTCCCTTTACAAATATGTGGAGCCAGTAATCTGAGTAGAACAAACCCTTGTCAAATAAAAGTAACATACTAGTTATTAAATCACCTCTAACCTGATTCAGCAGCTTCTGATGTACGGTGACGGAAGAGAGACCATGTGCGGTCTCGGGAGACTGACAACAAATGGTCCCCGGAGTGTGAGAATGCAAGACTGGTGACAGTGAGAGAGTGAGCCTCCAGGTGACAGACACACTTCCAGGTTGCCACGTCCCATAATATCACCGCAGTGTGTTCCATCTTTGACGCCTGTAAAATGCATTAGAATCAATTTAGATAGATCTTCATATATTTAATTAGATGTGCCATGTCTTACGGAGGTAATAATAAAATAAATAAATACACATTTTTGTACTGGGAGGAATGTGACACCATTTCGTTTTAATATGGACTTAATACGATAAGGTACAATTGTAATACACAGGTGTACATTTCAATGACAAATTTATCCTGGTCAACGAGCAAATTCTTTCCGTGCTAGCTTGGCAGATTACCAACAAAATGCAGCAAATTTTATTTGACATATCTGGTAGGTATATTTAGTAAAGCATAATAAAGATTTAGACTGGTCTATATAGAATTTCAAGTAAAAATGGATTTCAACAAAGGAATTGCAGCACATCTGATTTACACGACATGCATAATGTAAACAATTATATAACAGCTTTTTATGTAAAATTACTAAACACAGGTAGATGTGTACACAAATATCCTGTTGATAAATAAAGATCATAAAATATTCTACTATAATATATGTCGAGCCATGTTCAACTAAAAGGAATTTGGTATTACCTGGTATTTGTAGTGCGCAAATATTTCAAAATACATAATGCATACATACATATTTGCACACACACACACTTACATACATACAACTGACCCCCTAACTGACCACCTCCAACTGACCAATGGACTCACCTTACATGCCGATGCAAGCACTGTACCTTTGGGGTGACAGGCCAGGGCAAAGATCTCAAAGCCGTGACCGTACAACTTCTGGATCTCTGGTCAGAGGGTGTTCTGAAGCAAGTCACCCTCTGTCAGGGGCTCTGAAAATTGGAAGTGTTTATTGGATGCAACAGACATACAGAAGCATAACCTAATAACAGTCGATATTCAAATATATGTTTTAATACAAATTACTTAAAAAGTATCCTTAGCATTTATTTATAGCATAAAAAGTGTCCTTTACTTATTTAGCTGTTTAAAATTATCAACGTGGTCTGGGAGACTGCAGCCTCGTACTTGCTTAATGTTAGTCCTAAGTACAGGTTTATGTGGATGTCACCCAGAGCTGCCAAGTTGTGTTGAGAAAGGTGACATGACAGAGCAAAATGGATATTAAGTTGGATATTGACATGGAGTTTTGTTCCTGTTTGTATTCCACAGATCATGAGGTTTAGCATGATACATCATTTGTTGGAATACCTTTAGTAGTTTATGATATATATTGCTAACATTGAAGAAAACTTCAAGAAAGCAATGTCTTGAGAAATTAGGTCTTTTTGACTCACTGTCTATTATTGTCTAATATGGTTTCATAAATTGCATGTATTTTATTAGTCGAGGGAACTAAACTGGATAATGACAGCTGAGATTCGAAGGTATGTATTTCTGCCAAAATCACAAAATTGATGGGACATGACCTGGACAGCGTGTGCAGAATAGGCCTTTGTGACTTAATACGTGATTCGCTGTGCAGAATAGGTCTTTGTGACTTAATATGTGATTCGCTATGCAGAATAAGCCTTTGTGACTTAATACGTGATTTGTTGTGCAGAATAGGCCTTTGTGACTTAATACGTGATTTGCTCTGCAGAATAGGCCTTTGTGACTTAATACGTGATTCGCTGTGCAGAATAGGCCTTTGTGACTTAATACTTGATTCGCAGTGGCGGGGCATGAATAATATGCAGGAGATCCGGTTTCACAACAGGACTCCAGGTGGCAGCACTGCTGGTCATTCCTGTTTCAACTGCAGACAACACTTTACAAGTCACTTAAGATAATGAGAATAACCTTGTCGATTCCGTGGACACTCTGCACTATCAGTGCATATATATAAATAAAACATATCAAAATGGTTATGGAAATTGGCATGTTTGTATTAATATTTTTAAATAGCCAAATGCATGAGATTTCCAGTGAGAGCGAGCATGAGATGGACGCTGGACACACAAATCTCGCATCAACGGATGAGACCTGGTAGCTCTGGTCATCCTTGCTAGACTTCATCATACACATTGCTCAAATTTTAATTTAAACTACTAAACAAATCAAGGAGATAGATTTACTTGAGAAAATTCTCAAGATCATAAGTTGTCATCCTCCTTATTCGAGAGGAGTTACGCACAACAAATTATATTACATTGTATTCATTTGCTTATTATTCATAACCATGGAAACTACTGACATGATTCTTACAGCCATGATGCTATCCTATTGGTATGTATGAAATTACACATTTGACAACAACTACTAAACATGTGTTTCTTAAACTGTGAATTCCCTGATTACGTACCTCACACTTTATCCATTCGAGAGTAACCATTTTCCCTGCTACATATAACACCTTTGTCAGTGCTTTTATTGCTGCACTAACATTTAAAAGTCCACATCACCCAATGCTTCATAACAGTTAAGATGAGTTCATTATTCTTTTTGATATTTTCCCTTACTTCTTTAACAACTACATCACTGCATTACTTCACAGTTATGACAATCTCCCCTAATGCTTGGTCAAACTTTTCCCCTTACTTCTTTAACAAACGTTTCATTGCACTACTTAATAGTTATGACAATCTCCCTTGATGCTCGGTCAACCATCTCTCACACAGCCTCCACAAACACACACCTGTAAGCTGGAGCGGAGCAAAGTAGGCCTCCGAATACTGCGGGTTCGACTGAGGTCGAAGGTCACCTGCCCCATACAGCTCCTTGTTCTGGGTAGATACTTGCTCCAGGTAGATTGCCTTGTTCGACAGACCAAGAGCTGGCACACTGGCGCCCTCCGGCAGCCCCTCGTAGTACTACAATAAGTCGCTTAACTGTATATCATGGAACCAAACTCAGACAGTGCTTCTAAAGAGAATAAATTGAACATTATAGAAGGCCTACACGTGAACTGTATGAAGCAGCTTACAGCAAACAAGTTTATATGATAGTCAAGAAATGTATATTTTTAGCAATCATAGTTGTTATGAAAATCAGTTTATGTATAATAAAAAATGTGTAAAGCAGTCTTATGTGCATGTATGAGCTGCAATACATGCATGTGTACACGCATGCACTCACCCACGCACTTACTCACTCACTCACTCACTCACTCACACACTCACTCACACACTCACTCACACACTCATACACACACTCATACATACACTCATACACACACTCATACAAACACTCACACTCACTCACATACCCATGCACACTCACTCACACTCACTCACATACCCATGCACACCCTCACACGCACCCATGCACTCACTCGCACTCATTCACACACGCACGCTCTTGAGTGTGGATGACACTAATGAGAGGCACTACTGACATACAATTACCTGTCTGTCACACAAGTCTTTCTCGGTGTCAATGCTGCAGAGCCGACGGAAGTTGTCTATGAAGTTGACCGGCGCCTTGAAGACACGCACCACTTTCTCATCAGCTCCGCACGCAAATGAGAACCTGCGTGACAACAGATAGGATAATGATTAAGCAATAACAACGACATCTTGCAAAGTTTCAGTATTTGCCTAGATGTCGTTTTCATGACGCTTGCACCATCATCAGAACTAGTTTTGGCAGCAGCTAACATAGTGCCCATCCCACACACAAGTGGTGTAGTGCTTGCTAGAGATGGCGAGGCCATGACAGGATATATATTTACCCTCAGTGTGGGATCTTTGACTTGCCCTGGCATATCCATTTGAGAGTAACCCTAGGTAGAAGGGCCAACTCACTTGTCAATCATGGTGACACACTAATACTCACATGTCAATCATGGTGACACACAAATACTCACTTGTCAATCATGGTGACACACTAATACTCACTTGTCAATCATGGTAACACACTAACTCACTTGTCAATCATGGTGACACACTAACTCACTTGTCAATCATGGTGACACACTAATACTCACTTGTCAGTCATGGTAACACACTAACTCACTTGTCAATCATGGTGACACACTAACTCACTTGTCAATCATGGTGACACACTAATACTCACTTGTCAATCATGGCGATGCACTAATCCTCACTTGTCAATCATGGTGACACACTAATCCTCACTTGTCAATCATGGTGACACACTAATCCTCACTTGTCAATCATGGTAACACACTAACTCACTTGTCAATCATGGTGACACACTAATACTCACTTGTCAATCATGGTGACACACTAATACTCACTTGTCAATCATGGTGACATACTAATGCTCACTTGTCAATCATGGTGACACACTAATACTCACTTGTCAATCATGGCGATGCACTAATCCTCACTTGTCAATCATGGTGACACACTAATCCTCACTTGTCAATCATGGTGACACACTAATCCTCACTTGTCAATCATGGTGACACACTAATCCTCACTTGTCAATCATGGTGACACACTAATCCTCACTTGTCAATCATGGTGACACATTAATACTCACTTGTTAATCATGGCGATGCACTGCAAGTCATAGCCATGGATCTGAGGTCGAGCTATCTCATGCCATCCGCTCTGAAACAAGACAATCCAGGTGAGTCACCTAGTGACTGACATATGTCCCTCTGCTGACATTCTGAGGTATTCCATTTCATTGCGTCTATTGAGGAGATGTATAAGAAAGGCAAGTTCTTATATATATCCATCGGTCAATGGGGCTCTGCGAAATGCTCAACGCAACGTCAGATCACCCGTTATATTGGGCCTCGTCAATGCCTGTTCCATTCGCAATAAAAATGTATAATAAAAAATGTGTAAAGCAGTCTTATGTGCATGTATGAGCTGCAATACATGCATGTGTACACGCATGCACTCCCTCCCTCCCTCCCTCCCTCCCTCACTCACTCACACACACACTCATACACACTCATACACACACTCATACACACACTCACTCACACACCCATGCACACCCTCACATGCACGCATACATCCACGCACTCACACTCACGCACTCACACATGCACGCTCTTGAGTGTGGATGACACTAATGAGAGACACTACTGACATACACTTACCTGTTTGTCACACAAGTCTTTCTCGGTGTCAATGCTGCAGAGCCAACGGAAGTTGTCTATGAAGTTGACCGGCGCCTTGAAGACACGCACCACTTTCTCATCAGCTCCGCACGCAAATGAGAACCTGCGTGACAACTTGTCTATCATGGTGACAAACTAATACTCACTTGTCAATCATGGTGACACATTAATAGTCACTTGTCTATCATGGTGACACACATATACTCACGTGTCAATCATGGTGACACACATATACTCACTTGTCTATCATGGTGACACACATATACTCACTTGTTAATCATGGTGACACACATATACTCACTTGTCTATCATGGTGACAAACTAATACTCACTTGTCAATCATGGTGACACACTAATACTCACTTGTCAATCATGGTAACACACTAACTCACTTGTCAATCATGGTAACACACTAACTCACTTGTCAATCATGGTGACACACATATACTCACTTGTCTACCATGGTGAAACACTAATACTCACTTGTCAATCATGGCGATGCACTGCAAGTCATAGCCATGGATCTGAGGTCAAGCTATCTCATGCCATCCACTCTGAAACAAGACAATCCAGGTCAGTCACCTTGTGATTGACATATGTCCCTGTGCTGACATTCTGAGGTATTCCATTTCATTGCATCTATTGATGAAATGTATAAGAAAGGCAACTTCTTATATATATCCATTGGTTAATAGGGCTCGGCGAAATGCTCAACGCAACGCCAGATCACCCGTTATATTGGGCCTTGTCAACGCCTGTTCCATTTGCAATAACAGACGTTTTTATTGACCACATCATTGATGCCAACTTTGGTCTCGTGGCAGTTACCGAGACCTGGCTCAGTCAGGGAGATAAGGACACAAAATCAATGAAAGATTTAACACCAATCAGCTCAATTTCATGCATGTGCCCAGAAAGAACCAGTGAGGGGATAGCATTGGCTTCTTATACAGATCGATCTTTAAAGTTACCGTCAACAACAAACAGCCGATGCAATCATTCAAATTTATGAACATTGATGTCATGTCGCCCGCTAGCTTCATCAAGCTGATCACTATATACCGCCCACATTGGTCAAGCAAAAACAAACTACCTCATGTCGACTTTCTTGTCGAGTTTGCATCCTTTGTTGAAGGTTATGCCATGATGTCGTGCTGAAGGTTATGCCATGATGTCGTGCTGAAGGTTATGCCATGATGTCGTGCCGTTTCACGATGATGGGAGACTGCAATATACACTGGGACAGACCGTCTGACTGCACTGCGAGGCATTTCATCGAGATAATTGACGCCGTTAACATAATCCAACACGTTCGTAAGCCTATACACACCGATGGCCACACTATCGACCTGATCCTCACATGAGTGGAGAACCACGGAATTGTTTCCATGAAAACTTCGCCGTTTTTCTCAGGTAATTTTTTTTATTTGCATTATTGACACCTTAAAGCCAACTGTCGCTAAGAAACAAATAATGTATCGGAAATATACGAGCACCAACAAGTCAGCGTTTTGCGATGACATTGCTGTGTTGACACTGGTTGCAATGCCCTCTGCCAGCGACGCAGATGAACTTATCAGTGTATACAACACTGTGTTGTCCGACCTCATCGAGAAACACGCACCTTTATTGTCATGTCGTGTCGCTATACGCCCACTGGTGCCTTGGTACAGCGAGAAGCTGTCCGATGCCAAGAGATCACAACGACAACTTGAACGAAAATGGCGATGCACATCCCTTACTGTACATCGTGAGATATACAAGGCACAATGTGCATACGTCAAGAAACTAATCAACACCGCAAAGTCGGACTACTTTTCATTTGAACTTGATCAATGCAGTGGCAATTCTAGACTATCATGCTAGTACACAAGGGCCTTGACTTACCTGACGGTCATCTTCTGCTGTCCAGTAGCTGTGTAGCCTTGCAGTCTGGTCAGCGCTGACCGTCAGCACAAACTGCCCAGTGTCTGGCTGCCACACCAAGTCCTGCACGGGGCCAAAGTGGCCACCAGATGTCACCACTGGCACACACAAACCGATGTCCTAAAGAAGAAAGTGTCAAATGAGTACCAAAAATGTTCATGTATCAATTTCCTCTAACATTGTCTTTTTATGGGAAAGAACCATCTCATCTGTAGATAAAATAAATCTTCTTTTTACAGTTTATTGTATTATGTCTGCAAAAGTTTGATCAGCATTCATTGTAATTAAATATTGGCGTTTGTAGAGGAATTAACACATGCACAGATATCAGCTATTCAAATGGTAGAAGGAACAATTCTGTAGGATAGAGTCCTGTAGATACCAACTGGTCTTGATGCCAATGTAAATAGACATAGGTAAACGTGGGCCATGGAAAGGAAAATAAATATTTGAGTAAATGAGATAAATTACCAGCTAGACATCCATATGCATTTTAAATGCGTTTAAAGCAAAATGGAAGTAAAGGTTTTGTGAACTAAATCATTTCTGTGTGTCAATAATTTGGACAGCCAATAAACATGGGAACATTTGAAAATGAATTAATCCATTAATACAACTTTACAAGTCAGTACTAAGAAAACTAACATAGATCTTGGGTGGGGAATCTATGGATCGGGGCCACACTGAACCCACCTTTTGTTGTCTCCACATCTGGAACGCCCCCTGGTATCCATATGCCAAGATGCTCTGTCCATCGGGGCTGAAGACCCCTCCATAGAATCCCAGGGAATTTCCCCCAACATCACCCACACGAACCTTTTAGAGAGAAATAATATCCGAGTTTTTCAAAAGAGGAATTTTTAATTTGCCCTGATGTTGATGACTGAGTTGTAACATTCCACTGACAATTTTATAAATTTTGCATAACGAAAAAGAGGATATATTGTTACTTTTCTCTCTTACTGAAATCTTTAGTGCTGTAAAAACATAATTATTTCATGTAGATGATTGCAATTTCAATTATTTTTTATACAGCTGCATTTCTGTTATACAAGAAAATATACGGCATATTTATTGCATATTCGTAAATTCATAGTTGCATTTCTCTATTTCAAACTCACATAAATAAGTGTCTGTAAGAATAAATATGTAAATAAAAATTCCAACAATAGTTAATCTGGTTTACATTTTCGATCCAAACTCCCATTTCTGGGTCTGGTTTCCAAAGGATCACAGTCTTGTCCATCGATGCTGATAACAAACACATTGGTTGGTGGTGCTCTCCATCTGAAAGAACGTTAAACCAATCATAAGTACTTTTTAGTTCATTGACAAGTCTGTAATTAATAAATTAAGATGAAAAAAACTCAGTTCAAAGTCACATGGTTCTTTCACAAACAGACATTACCTCTGATTATCTCAGGTTCCCATCGGATGCTATAAATCCAATTTTCATGACCTTGCATCACTGATTCCAAGGTCACTGCATAGTTGATCGGTTTACCTGGAATCGCGATAAATAGCACAATCTATAATTCACAATTTGCTCACAATGCACATATGTATATACACAAAATTAACAGTCAAGTGAGATTTCACACAACATGCAATATTTTACAGAAATGGCTGCAAAGAACAAAGAACTTCCAAGCCATAACTTTGAAAAACATTTAGACCAACAGCAACTTTTTAGAAAACCTGGTGCTAAGATTAATTTAGTCTTAAATATTATAGTTCCAAAGGCTTTTTCCAAGATTGATATTTATTTCAGTATCAATAAATTATGAATGCACATTTCGCTAAATATAATAAGGAACGCAATAAGGAAACTTGCAAATGCGAATCTTAATACGTCTCTTATCATGTACAGGACATCAGATCATTTTTTATACTTCACTTTTGAAGTGTAAATCTTTTATTTCTATTATCTAGAATTATCCCTGACATTTAGGCACTGATTTGATCACCAGGGGTTAGATCGAGGTGGTGGTGGTTTGAATCCAACTACTGCTGTTAAAAAACTTGGGCAAACTAACCCCACTATGTCTTTCAGCAGAGACACTAAAGGCTGTTGGTTCCTGCAACTAAGTGTCTATGCCTGGGAAAGTAAAAAAATCCCATGCAAAGAATTTAAAAAAACCTTCTGTGGATATACAAAAACTAGAAAAGTGTGCAAATAAACCAGGCAACACGACAGTACTAATGTCACGTTCGTAATGTGACAGCTGAGAACAAAAACATGTGTTACCTTTTTGCAGAAAAGAGAAGATGGTTTCCTTCAGTTTTATTTCCTCTCCCTGCAGTAGGTCGTCAATGCTTCGTTCTGTCAATGCAGCACCTTCCACCAGGTGGCGCCGTGAAATCCTCCACACACGGATGTAGCAGTCCTGTGCACAGCTCGCCAGAAGTAGGTCACCGCTGTCTGGGGAGAAACTATTACAAGTGCGCATGGTGTTCTCTATCTGTACATCTAGGAAAATGTCCCATAGACACACCACGCCAGTGGACATAACAGCGTTGATTGGTTTAGTGTTCTCCACCAATTTTAGTTATGTACATGCGATATGCGTAATATTTTGTGAAATGTTTTTCTCCTTGTAATGGTGCTCGTTTATGGTTGTATGGCTGTACCAGTAATGCTACATGTTGCAATGGTACAACTTGTAGCAGTTCATATGCCTGTGTACAGACAGCTCGAAACACAAGTTAAAGGGGGAATGAAACGTTTGAACAACCATAGCCCAGACATAAGAAAATACCATGTACAGTACATATCACCATGATTTGAGCACAGCGCAGTGGTATATTTTAAATAATTTTTCAAACTTAGCCATTATCGGTTTGAGTCGCGAAATGCCACTCATGACCGCACAACGTAATTGAACAGGCGATGCGGCATAGCTCCAAGATACACCAATGAATCGCATATAAAAGCATAAATAGAAAATCGAATGCACTGAATGACTACTGGATATACTATCCATGTTTTCACATACTTAGAGGGAAGGATTCCTACAGAAAAAAGCAGGTTGAGGCTAGAGTAGTGGCTTGTCGGTCTCCATTAATATTCATGAAGCAATGATGCGTAAATACGCATGTGCTCTGTTGGCAACTATACGGTCATTTTTTCGCAGGGAGATGTGTAGCTGGGAATTTCCCTACCAAACTCAAATAAACAAAGTTACGCATACACAGTTACTTTGTTATAAAATCTTTCACCACCGTGCTTATTCACTTAATATTAAAATATGTTTTGCAATTTAAATGTAGTATTACAACAAGGGACCGGGGATGGATCCTGAGGTGGGTCTGGGGGACAGATGGACATCACTTTTGGCAGTGTACACAACTGAAATTATATTGAAAGGCTGAAAAACAGATTCTAGGTACACTTTGCACCTTTTCAAATGTTTTGTCTACAAAATTGCACTGGTTGATGCTTCTTTTTTGGCCAACAATTAAATTAAATAGATGGTTTACAAATGCAATATGTTAGGTTAAAATCAGAATGTATGGCTCAACATGTTGCACGTTGTCAACTGTTCAATTCGAAATATTTTTAATGGGTAGGGAATTTTGTTGTGCTTTCAATGTTTTATATTACAACATAAGAATAAACAAAGGTAGATTTGTCCATGTATCAATATTATATAGAAGTATATTGTAAGCTCTAGTTATTATTTACTATTGACTGACATATTGACTGACATTCTAGTCAAAATTAACTTACCGGCTGTTAGGTCAATGGTTACAGCATTAGGTCACGTGTCACCTGTGTGATTTATGGTCCAAACGGTCATTGTATCATTGTATATACATATTATTAACTGAATATATGTAAATATAATGGTTTCAGCCACTGATAAAATAATGTGCAAAAATATTCTAAGTGCTATCAATTCTTTTTTTAATATTTATTTTTGAATCATAGAACACTATATTTTTCTGCTAATTTGAAATAAAATTGCATGAAAAATAAGGATAATAACTAACTGCCACCATGACATAACGTAACTATGACTTACAGAACTTCAAGTACTATATTGATTATAATTATGATTTGGCTGGTTGGCACACATACTAAAATTTTCAAATATGTCTACAGGCATGGGTGATGTTGTTTTGAAAAGGGTGTCCACGAGCCTATTGCTAATACCTGGTAGGAAGCACTGAGCCACTGACCATAACCTAAGAAACCAAAATGCATATTACGTCTTAGCCTCCTCGTACGTGTGACCAGACACCAAGATGTCGTCAAGGTACACTGCTACCATCGGTATATTCTGCACTAGTTGCTCCATCTCCCGCTGAAAGATGCCGGGAGCGGATGCTACGCCATAGCATAGGCGTGTATATGCGAATAGTCCCTTAAGCGTAGTGATAGTAGTGAGCTTCTGTGAGTCGGCACTGAGGACGACCTGTTGATAGGCGTTGCTCAAGTCTAGCTTAGAATAAGCAACGCCCCCTAACAGTTTAGCGTACAAGTCCTCAATGTTAGGGATCGGGAATTTGTCAATCTTAGTAGCTTTATTGACAGTGAGCTTATAGTCCCCGCAAATGCGTACCTCGCCATTAGCTTTTAGAACGGGTACGATTGGTGCCGCCCATTCAGAGTGTTCAACTGGTACCAGCACCCTCTCTGCCTGTAATCTATCGAGTTCGCTATCGACTTTGCCCCTCAATGCCAGTGGAACAGTGCGTGGTTTGAAGCAGCGTGGCACAGCTTTGCCTCAACCCGCTTTAGTTTGCCCAGACCTTCACTAAAGAGTTCTGGAAACATGCGCGCGAAATCAACATTTTTCTCTACCCGATGAACTGTAGACCTGTCCAACTTGAGATGCTCCAACCAATCTCTGCCGAGCAAGTTGGGAACATCGCCGTCGACTACCAGGCAAGACAACCGGTGTGTCTCGTCTCGGTGACGCACGTCGACCGTCACGCGCCCTGCCGGCTGAATGAGCTGACCGGCGTAGGTGCGTAGCGTAGGTAGATTGTCGGTGCCTAGCGGTAGCAACTGCGTGCCGCGACGTAGGCTTTCGAGTTGTCGCAGACTGATGATGCTCGTAGCTGCGCCAGTGTCGATTTCCATCTGGGCTACAACATCATTCAGCATGGCAGCATACATGTATGGTTTTACAGTAGCATTCTTTGTTTGCAAAGTGTTCAAATCGAGAATGTCGTCGCGGTCGCACGATACATGCTGTATCGCCGTTGACAGTTCAGGTTCGATCGCAGTGACGTGTTGAACTTGCGACTTCGAACGACAAACACTCGCGAAGTGATTTTCACGCTGACACAGATAACAGCGTTGGGCGAAATTGAGGGGTGTCAGGTTTGGGTGGATTTTTCTGAAAACTGAGGTATGAGAATTTTACGAGTTTTCCATAGCACTTGTGTCAATGGAGGTTAAATATGCTGTGAAATTTTCAAGAAAATTTTTCTTCAAATTTAGCAGGAAATGAAGGAAACGTTATAATGGCCGCCTATGTAAAATTAAAATGTGGTCTTACCCCAAATTAGAAATACGCCCGTTTTATCACAAAAACAGCCAAAATGTGATTTGAGCGACGGGTGATGGTTTTTCGGCTGTATTTGGAAGCTGGTGTAGACCAGAATATCGTGCAGCTATTGCATACTGTTAGTATTACACCTAAAAGAAGTTTTAAAAGTAATTAATAAGCCAGTTATTATGTGATATGCATGGAAAATAAAGTGATAATTTTGGTGGCGTGAAAGTTAAAAAGTACATTCCAAGCATGTTCTATGATACTGAGTACCACGAAAGCTTGTGTAAAAAGTGTATATGTGTCAGGGTGTGGAGTTTCTTTTAAATCTACATCATGTGCAACAATATTGACATATTTCCAGTAGGATGAATTTCGCCTTAGTTATATCATTTATATTTTTGTAAGCGACATCTATAAATGCGTGTTTCATAACCCCAATACTAACGTGGGTGTTTCTGCTGTTCCAACTTGTCCTTCCTAATTATATGGCACTGATATATATCATACTTGGATCGCACAATAAGCAATAATGGGCAAGCAGGCAACATTTTGATTCCACCCCCCCCCCTAACGCGGCCCTAATTTTAGTGAAATGTTGGCCACCATAGGAAGCAAGTTGTCCACACACTTCTACTAATCAGGCATCTAGCACCTATTTTTTATAGCAACATCCATACACTAACTGAGACAAGAAGAACAATTGAGAATCTACATAAATATACCACGAATGTAACAGAGAATATCATAACAGTGTGTGACTCTCCACATGTGCAGCGACCGCAATGATCCGAATTAGTTCATTTTTAGCCATAAAAATTAAAACTGGTCACCTAAGAGAAGGGTCATATGTTGAAATTGTGTACATGGACCGGCATGCTATCATTTTCAACGATCATGTGCTTTTCAGCTGTAATATAACCGAATCATACCGAAGTTTGCACAAGGCAAGGCAGCTTAAACTAACTGTAGGCTGACGTCAACTACTCTGACAAGAAGCTGTTTTTTTTACTGGTATTTTGTACGTTATATCCGTATATTTAACATCAGAAATGTTTGTTAGTACCCTTGTAAGAATTTGGCGATGTTTGAATAAAATATGATTAGGACAATGGACTCGTTGATGTACTTGGAGAGATACTGGGTGCCACAACTGTCAACAACCTTTATCACGTGTCTTGGATGTCCTTGTCAAACGTTTGTTTCTTTCTGAAATTAACTATTTTGCCAGTAGTATCTCGTTTCCAATAATGTATGCACATCAGCGAAATATATAGTGGCCAAGTAATTGACGTGTGGCGATGTTTGGACACTCTGTATCAAGCAGAGATCTGCGCCTGTGTAAAAGTATGGCTATTTTAAGGGGGGTTAGGACAACAATTTGGGCGACGCAAGATACACGTTCCACTGGGCATCCCAGTTTTGGTTTCATAATGTACTATGTATATACCTCAATTTACACCCAGCATTTAGCCCGTTATCTACAACATAATTGTAGTTACCATCAAAAGACGCCTCTGTGCCGTTCAATATTGTGAATATTGTTGAAATGCCTGGCTTGTGCTTTTGACACCTACTGGTGTCGTACACGAGTGACATATAGTTCATGTTTGCATCAGATTATTTAGCATAGTTTGTGGGCATTACGTAATACAAAAATTCGTGAAGATTTGCAACGTGCATGTCCAATAAAATGCTGCTTAAAATAATGATTTTGTGTATTTTTTGCAAAAGAATACAACATTTTATGAAAAATTACAAAAAAATATATTTCGTTAATATTCTATATATTTTATTCCCATATCGGTAAGATACTGTGTTGGCCTGTATGCTGTGCTCAGTACCATTCATACCAGGCAAACGTCGTATGTAATATAAAGTACCGAATAAGCATGTTTAAACCAACTCAAGGCGCTGTTTAGCTTGGAGGTGTGCACAGTTTGCTGACGCATATTTTAATTGTTACTGAGACAGTGTAAATTTCCCTTTGTGGTTAATCTAGTTATATGTATAGCTTGATATAAATCTAACTTTCGTGAAGATTTGCAAGATTCAGGAGATCTATTTGGGGTAAGACCACATTAAGGATTCGTCCGCCATTACCCACCGAAAGAGTGCCCTTGAAAATACCGTTTTGGTGGCATGTGTGAATTTTGTTCGAGCACTTTGGCATGGCACATGTCAGTCCAGTGAATACTAAATGTACTACTACATTAGATATTTCACGAGGTAGCAATAAACATACGCTAGTCGCTCGCGTATTCGCACAGTGGCTATTTTGCAGAACGCACCAATATTTCAAAATCCGTCACCAGATTGGGGTGAAATTGAGGGGTGTCAGGTTTGGGTGGATTTTTTCTGAAAACTGAGGTATGAGAATTTTACGAGTTTTCCATAGCACTTGTGTCAATGGAGGTTAAATATGCTGTGAAATTTTCAAGAAATTTTTTCGCCAAATTTAGCAGGAAATTAAGGAAACGTTATAATGGCCGCCTATGTAAAATTAAAATGTGGTCTTACCCCAAGACAACCGGTGTGTCTCGTCTCGGTGACGCACGTCGACCGTCACGCGCCCTGCCGGCTGAATGAGCTGACCGGCGTAGGTGCGTAGCGTAGGTAGATTGTCGGTGCCTAGCGGTAGCGACTGCGTGCCGCGACGTAGGCTTTCGAGTTGACGCAGACTGATGATGGTCGTAGCTGCGCCAGTGTCGATTTCCATCTGGGCTACAACATCATTCAGCATGGCAGCATACATGTATGGTTTTACAGTAGCATTCTTTGTTTGCAAAGTATTCAAATCGAGAATGTCGTCGCGGTCGCACGATACATGCTGTATCGCCGTTGACAGTTCAGGTTCGATCGCAGTGACGTGTTGAACTTGCGACTTCGAACGACAAACACTCGCGAAGTGATTTTCACGCTGACACATATGACAGCGTTGGCCCTATGCCGGGCACTGGAGTTGACGTTTAACATGTGGCGCCGCCCCACAGCCATTGCAGAGACTATGGTGTGAACTTGCTCGCCAGTTGTCAGCACCGTCGTTCGGCGACTTCCGATTTCGTTGATGGGAAGTCGTCCTCCAGGTAGCAGCAGCTGCGTTTGGTTTCGCCTGCTGGTGTGATCGACTCCGCCAGGTGGAAGCACCTCGCGATTGAGTAGCCGATTTTGTGACTGACAACTTGTTGACAATCGAGCGATCGGTAACATTGCCAGCGCTATTGCCTGTCATCGATGCGTGGTTGTTAGCCATAGCCTGGCCCTGAGCATTCGTAGCTTCTAGCGCACGCCCAAATTTCAACAGTTCAGACAATGTGATGTGTGCGTCACTCAGTCCCTTATCGCGGACTTTGCCGAGTTGACAGCGTTTAATATTTTGTGAGCGAACTTCCCTGTATAGGTCGTTGAAGTTACAGTTTTTAGCGAGTTGCTTTCGTCGGGCATGGAACTTATCCAGACTCTCGCTGCGTAGTTGCGCCGCCTGGCGGAACACGTAAACCTCGTACTCGATATTTCTTTGCGGAGCGAAATAGGCCGTAAGTATGCGTTGAGTGTTCTCCAGAGACGTATCATCCACAATGCCTAGTGATTCTGCCAGTTCAAACACTTCCTCACCCACGTAGTGTAAGAGTATAGCCTTCATTCGCCGCTCGTCAGTAATGTCCTTCGCGACTGCATAGTTCGTGAAGCGTTTCAGCCAACGCTCCCATCTCGACGCTGCAGAGTCTGCTGGTTCCGCTGCAAACGCTGGCAGACCTTCTTGACCCATCGTAGCCGTGGATGCGTAGTTCGAATTTCTCGTCGCCAATTGAAATGTATCGTTGTACTGAGTATTGTGGTGGACAAGGCTAGAATTGAAAACTCGATGTTGATCGGTTCCATTTTATTTCACAACAAACCCAACGGGGTTTTTCACTTCCGTTAGCACGGGTAAGCTAAACTGCATAGCGTTCAATTGCAATATTAGGCTAAACAGCGATACACCACAGCAATCGTTAACTCTATTGAATTGCACGATTACTACACGATGTCGATCGCCGGTTGCAGCCCCTTTGCCAAGCCTATGGCAAATTACAATGTACTCTTGTGTCACGGGGGGGGGGGTCGCTGCCATTTTGTAATTCATGATTTCTACTACTTGTGCAGTATATCTATAGTGTCCTCTCCCCAGTTTCAGGGTTTCCGTGGAACGTTCGGTTACATCGTCGGGAGTATTGTTCAATGTTATTGCACTCACATTCGAGATGACTAACTTCGTTCGTATACCGGGACCGATTCCCGGTCGCAGGCCACGTGTTCAACGTAAAGTGTTTATATCCGCCTGCGTGTGGATGACCCTGATGAGTGATCGTATTAGCCAATGTCTTGATTACCACTTTCCCATTATAGGTCCAGCAGTCAGCTATTTTCTTTGCACGTTTCAACTGCCTTGTAGCGCTAGCCAGCGCAACGCTGCGTCAAGTCCTCGTCGACGAAGATTTCGAGTTGGTTTTCACTGACGCTGTTACTCAATCGGCTTCTAGCCTGTATGACGCACGTTAACACTATATTGAATCGCACGATGACTACACGATGTCGATCGCCGGTTGCAGCCCGTTTGCCAAGCCTATGACTAATTACAATGTCCTCTTGTGTCACTGGGAGATCACTGCCATTTTGTCATTTATTATTTCCACTAC
>CM034531.1:44055855-44083460 GCA_020002185.1 Paraescarpia echinospica
CAGTATATTTTCAGTACATGTAACTACAACAGTTACAATGACAACATATCTTGACAGTATATTTTCAGTACATGTAACTACAACAGTTACAATGACAACATATCTTGCCAGTATATGTTCAGTACATGTAACTACAACAGTTACAATGACAACATATCTTGCCAGTATATTTTCAGTACATGTAACTACAACAGTTACAATGACAACATATATTGACAGTATATTTTCAGTACATGTAACTACAACAGTTACAATGACAACATATCTTGACAGTATATTTTCAGTACATGTAACTACAACAGTTACAATGACAACATATCTTGCCAGTATATGTTCAGTACATGTAACTACAACAGTTACAATGACAACATATCTTGCCAGTATATTTTCAGTACATGTAACTACAACAGTTACAATGACAACATATATTGACAGTATATTTTCAGTACATGTAACTACAACAGATACAATGACAACATATCTTGCCAGTATATTTTCAATACATGTAACTACAACAGTTACAATGACAACATATCTTGCCAGTATATGTTCAGTACATGTAACTACAACAGTTACAATGACAACATATCTTGACAGTATATTTTCAGTACATGTAACTACAACAGTTACAATGACAACATATCTTGACAGTATATTTTCAGTACATGTAACTACAACAGTTACAATGACAAAATATCTTGCCAGTATATTTTCAGTACATGTAACTACAACAGTTACAATGACAACATATCTTGCCAGTATATTTTCAGTACATGTAACTACAACAGTTACAATGACAACATATATTGACAGTATATTTTCAGTACATGTAACTACAACAGATACAATGACAACATATCTTGCCAGTATATTTTCAATACATGTAACTACAACAGTTACAATGACAACATATCTTGCCAGTATATGTTCAGTACATGTAACTACAACAGTTACAATGACAACATATCTTGACAGTATATTTTCAGTACATGTAACTACAACAGTTACAATGACAACATATCTTGACAGTATATTTTCAGTACATGTAACTACAACAGTTACAATGACAAAATATCTTGCCAGTATATTTTCAGTACATGTAACTACAACAGTTACAATGACAACATATCTTGCCAGTATATTTTCAGTACATGTAACTACAACAGTTACAATGACAGCATATTTTCATTACAGTTAATCATGAGAACAATCTTTACAATTTGCAATGACACCTTTCTTTCATAACTTGTAACTATGACAACAGTACTGACAGTTACCATGACAACATACCTGGACAGCTGGTACAAAGGTGAAGAACCCAACAGTAAGAATGAGCAGCTCAGCCATAAGGTTCTTGAAGATGTGCCATCCCTCTTTACTCAGGCCTGCAACAAGCACAAAGTGAAATGGTTTTAGCTCACACTGACCATAGTAGCTTCTCAGGAACTCATTACCCATCCAACTCACTGTCATGAAACAGGACATAGCATCAGTGAGACACAATCGTTGGCAATTCATAGAGAAAAATGAGAAATCGAACAATCAAATTTGGGCAGCTATACAACAGATGTCCACTCTGTGCAGCTATACAACAGATGTCCACTCTGTGCAGCTATAAAACAGATGTCCACTCTGTGCAGCTATACAACAGATGTCCACTCTGTGCAGCTATACAACAGATGTCCACTCTGTGCAGCTATAAAACAGATGTCCACTCTGTGCAGCTATAAAACAGATATCCACTCTGTGCAGCTATACAACAGATGTCTACTCTGTGCAGCTATAAAACAGATGTCCACTCTGTGCAGCTATACAACAGATGTCCACGCTGTGCGGCTATAAAACAGATGTCCACTCTGTGCAGCTATAAAACAGATGTCCACTCTGTGCAGCTATAAAACAGATGTCCACTCTGTGCAGCTATAAAACAGATGTCCACTCTGTGCAGCTATAAAACAGATGTCCACTCTGTGCAGCTATAAAACAGGTGTCCACTCTGTGCAGCTATAAAACAGATGTCCACTCTGTGCAGCTATACAACAGGTGTCCACTCTGTGCAGCTATAAAACAGATGTCCACTCTGTGCAGCTATAAAACAGATGTCCACTCTGTGCAGCTATAAAACAGATGTCCACTCTGTGCAGCTATAAAACAGGTGTCCACTCTGTGCAGCTATACAACAGGTGTCCACTCTGTGCAGCTATAAAACAGATGTCCACTCTGTGCAGCTATAAAACAGGTGTCCACTCTGTGCAGCTATAAAACAGATGTCAACTCTGTGCAGCTATACAACAGATGTCCACGCTGTGCGGCTATAAAACAGATGTCCACTCTGTGCAGCTATAAAACAGATGTCCACTCTGTGCAGCTATAAAACAGATGTCCACTCTGTGCAGCTATAAAACAGATGTCCACTCTGTGCAGCTATAAAACAGATGTCCACTCTGTGCAGCTATAAAACAGGTGTCCACTCTGTGCAGCTATAAAACAGATGTCCACTCTGTGCAGCTATACAACAGATGTCCACTCTGTGCAGCTATAAAACAGATGTCCACTCTGTGCAGCTATAAAACAGATGTCCACTCTGTGCAGCTATAAAACAGATGTCCACTCTGTGCAGCTATAAAACAGGTGTCCACTCTGTGCAGCTATACAACAGGTGTCCACTCTGTGCAGCTATAAAACAGATGTCCACTCTGTGCAGCTATAAAACAGGTGTCCACTCTGTGCAGCTATAAAACAGATGTCAACTCTGTGCAGCTATACAACAGATGTCCACGCTGTGCGGCTATAAAACAGATGTCCACTCTGTGCAGCTATAAAACAGATGTCCACTCTGTGCAGCTATAAAACAGATGTCCACTCTGTGCAGCTATAAAACAGATGTCAACTCTGTGCAGTTATACAACAGATGTCCACTCTGTGCAGCTATACAACAGATGTCCACTTTGTGCAGCTATAAAACAGATGTCCACTCTGTGCATCTATACAACAAATGTCCACTCTGTGCAGCTATAAAACAGATGTCCACTCTGTGCAGCTATAAAACAGATGTCCACTCTGTGCAGCTATAAAACAGATGTCCACTCTGTGCAGCTATACAACAGATGTCCACGCTGTGCGGCTATAAAACAGATGTCCACTCTGTGCAGCTATACAACAGATGTCCACTCTGTGCAGCTATACAACAGATGTCCACTCTGTGCAGCTATAAAACAGATGTCCACTCTGTGCAGCTATAAAACAGATATCCACTCTGTGCAGCTATACAACAGATGTCTACTCTGTGCAGCTATAAAACAGATGTCCACTCTGTGCAGCTATACAACAGATGTCCACGCTGTGCGGCTATAAAACAGATGTCCACTCTGTGCAGCTATAAAACAGATGTCCACTCTGTGCAGCTATAAAACAGATGTCCACTCTGTGCAGCTATAAAACAGATGTCCACTCTGTGCAGCTATAAAACAGATGTCCACTCTGTGCAGCTATAAAACAGATGTCCACTCTGTGCTGGTTATAAAAACAGATGTGTCCACTCTGTGCAGCTATATACAACAGATGTCCACCTGTAGGTATACAACAGATGTCCACTCTGTGCAGCCATATACAACAGGATGTCCATGCTAAAAGGGCTATAAAACAGATGTCCACGCTGTGTGGCTATAAAACAGATGTCCATGCTGTGCGGCTATAAAAACAGGATGTCCACTCTGTAGGTATACAACAGATGTCCACTCTTGTGGTATACAAACAGATGTCCGACTCTGTGCAGCTATGGCCAACAGATGCGTCCACGCTGTGCGGCTATAAAACAGATGTCCACTCTGTGCAGCTATACAACAGATGTCCACTCTGTGCAGCTATAAAACAGATGTCCACTCTGTGCAGCTATACAACAGATGTCCACTCTGTGTAGGTATACAACAGATGTCCACTCTGTGCAGCTATACAACAGATGTCCACTCTGTGCAACTATAAAACAGATGTCCATGCTGTGCGGCTATAAAACAGATGTCCGCTCTGTGCAGCTATACAACAGATGTCCACTCCGTGTAGGTATACAACAGATGTCCACTCTGTGCGGCTATAAAACAGATGTCCACTCTGTGCAGCTATACAACAGATGTCCACTCTGTGTAGGTATACAACAGATGTCCACTTTGTGCAGCTATACAACAGATGTCCACTTTGTGCAGCTATAAAACAGATGTCCACTCTGTGCAGCTATACAACAAATGTCCACTCTGTGCAGCTATAAAACAGATGTCCACTCTGTGCAGCTATAAAACAGATGTCCACTCTGTGCAGCTATAAAACAGATGTCCACTCTGTGCAGCTATACAACAGATGTCCACTCTGTGCAGCTATAAAACAGATGTCCACTCTGTGCAGCTATAAAACAGATGTCCACTCTGTGCAGCTATACAACAGATGTCCACGCTGTGCGGCTATAAAACAGATGTCCACTCTGTGCAGCTATAAAACAGATGTCCACTCTGTGCAGCTATACAACAGATGTCCACTCTGTGCGGCTATAAAACAGATGTCCACACTGTGCGGCTATAAAACAGATGTCCACTCTGTGCAGCTATACAACAGATGTCCACACTGTGCGGCTATAAAACAGATGTCCACTCTGTGCAGCTATACAACAGATGTCCACTCTGTGCAGCTATAAAACAGATGTCCACTCTGTGCAGCTATACAACAGATGTCCACTCTGTGTAAGTATACAACAGATGTCCACTCTGTGCAGCTATACAACAGATGTCCACTTTGTGCAGCTATACAACAGATGTCCACTTTGTGCAGCTATAAAACAGATGTCCATTCTGTGCAGCTATACAACAAATGTCCACTCTGTGCAGCTATAAAACAGATGTCCACTCTGTGCAGCTATAAAACAGATGTCCACTCTGTGCAGCTATAAAACAGATGTCCACTCTGTGCAGCTATAAAACAGATGTCCACTCTGTGCAGCTATACAACAGATGTCCACTCTGTGCAGCTATAAAACAGATGTCCACTCTGTGCAGCTATAAAACAGATGTCCACTCTGTGCAGCTATACAACAGATGTCCACTCTGTGCGGCTATAAAACAGATGTCCACACTGTGCGGCTATAAAACAGATGTCCACTCTGTGCAGCTATACAACAGATGTCCACGCTGTGCGGCTATAAAACAGATGTCCACTCTGTGCAGCTATACAACAGATGTCCACTCTGTGCAGCTATAAAACAGATGTCCACTCTGTGCAGCTATACAACAGATGTCCTCTCTGTGCAGCTATAAAACAGATGTCCACTCTGTGCAGCTATACAACAGATGTCCACGCTGTGCGGCTATAAAACAGATGTCCACGCTGTGCAGCTATAAAACAGATGTCCATGCTGTGCGGCTATAAAACAGATGTCCGCTCTGTGCAGCTATACAACAGATGTCCACGCTGTGCGGCTATAAAACAGATGTCCACGCTGTGCAGCTATAAAACAGATGTCCACGCTGTGCGGCTATAAAACAGATGTCCGCTCTGTGCAGCTATACAACAGATGTCCACACCGTGTAGGTATACAACAGATGTCCACTCTGTGCAGCTATACAACAGATGTCCATGCTGTGCGGCTATAAAACAGATGTCCGCTCTGTGCAGCTATACAACAGATGTCCACTCCGTGTAGGTATACAACAGATGTCCACTCTGTGCGGCTATAAAACATGGTGCACGTACAATTTGAAAGTCTTAGCATGAGTTGTTTGCTTGTTACGTGGAGAGACCCCAACTAGTGTCCCACTCACGTGTACCTAGTATGGACAGGAAGTGCAACTTAAATTATCTTCTGGCCAATCATAAAACCTCTGTGTTAATGCCATGCAAAACATCTTGTATGCAGATTGGTTGTGCCAGATATGTCTACCGTCATTAACATCATTTCACAGTTATCTGTTTCATTTGAATGATTCAACCCGAAAAACATGTTTACATGGCATGTCGTTTGCTGAATACCAATGTTGATATTCATAGATTTAACAATGTATGTCAGTAATGTCACACTAAAACACATTTCAGTGGTAGTTAGAACAGATATAATGTGAACTGGAAAACATGATTGTATAAGCAGATAATCTGAGTTACATCTCTAAAGAAGCCACAATTAATGTGAAGCTGTCTACATGCTCTACATACCTTGGGCCACCCTCAACTTGACATCCAGTTGGATGGGAGTGGACACGATAGACTTGGTCATCACAAGCACATTCTCCAGGCCAATGATGACCACCAAGTAGGGGAAGATCTCACTGCAAATATCCAAGCAGCATTTGGAGGATTTCAAATGCAATCAGGGATAATCTCAAACACTGATGTAGGACACAACACAAAACCTGTCATTTAACCTCTGATCCTCCTCTCCTGTCTAACAACTTTAAATTACATCAGGCTGTGGACACACATAACATATTCATCATAATGTCAAACTGCTTCTGCATGCTCAATATAAGGATGCTTATGAAGCATGATAACAAAAAATAAACAACTAGTGCGTATACAGTGATGTACGTAGCTAAACAAAGCAGCTATAACCCGATCTCTGCCATGAAACCTAGTTTGTGCTGTGTCATTTACTGGTGCGTTGAGATCATCCGTAATCATAAAAATTTATTTCCTTGCAATCGTGAGATTTAATAACATAATTTGTAAATATGTTAACAATTGTACAATAAGGACAGGTTCTTCAAACCACACATTTTTGTTGAGGACACTGTACTAATATTTTAGCGGTTTCTAAAGTTAACAAGAAAATGTACTGAATAATAACTGACCACCCACACCTATCACAGACTGTGGCCAATAGTGGTTCCCTACAATGCACCCATATTTAAATCTGTCTGACCTTTGACCCATTACATCACCTTTGACCCACCTGCCATTAAGACTTGGTGTAAGTCCAAACGAGAGACAGAGAGAGACAGACATGAGCAGAGACGCAATGACAGTGACCACGGCACTGAAGGCCAGCCCCCACTTGGACTTCACCATCTCAATCTTGCCTGAAAAAATATGATACTTAAAATAAAAGTTCATATAGCGCAGTATCCAGTCCTCAGGACTGCTCAAAGCACTTTACACTTTACTCCCTGGCAGACCTGTTCAACTGAACACCATCTCGACTTCTCTGGGAAGCATTCAGCCATGTGGACATTAATGTACAAAGACTATTCGGTCACAAATATCGACCACTGTCTATAGCCAGGTAGCCATTCATACAGCTGAATGAACAAATTTGCCCAAGGTTCGACACCGCAGCACAGGATTCGAACCCGGGTTCTCTCGATCGAGAGTCCAAAGCTCTAGCCACTGCACCACAGTGCTCCACAATACTGCGTCACGTATATCGCATCTGTCTCTTTTCACAGGACCTTCTGAAGATTTCACCAGTGACGCTCCCACTTACGACTGAAAATTAGTATCATCAGTGTTACTAAATGTATCTTTTCGGCATGAACTATGCATGGAGAGGATATACGCCCTATGCATGGAGAGGATATACGCCCTAAGGTATGTTATCTGTGAATCTTATGCATGTGATGGTTTCATGCAATAAACATCACAACTCCAAGCCTTTATTACAACACAAATGGTCCCAATACTCATCACAGATTGAGCTATAAACAAATATGTCTGACTCCTATTCAGTTGTTTGGTAAACCTGTGCAATAATCTTTTATATCTAAGCTAAACCTCTACAAAAGAAATCTAAACAATCAAAATAGTAAATAATCTCAGCAGAATTTACTTGCAATGTCCTGATGAAAACATTCACCTGCATGGAAAGCATACTTTGAATGGTCTTAATAATATCACAACATAGCCCCAATAAATACGGATATACTGTGTCTTTAAAATGTAACACGCTTTGAACGGTTTCTCATGCCAGATGATCCACTACATAATAACTTACCTTCGCCTTACTTGAAAACAACGCTGAATGCTTGCAATATTAACTCATACAGTAGCTGTAACATGCCTGCAGACTAAGAGAGGTCGACTTACGCACGGAGAAGTAGATGTAGAGAAAAAGAAGAACGTATGACACCATCAGGGGGGTGTACTCGACAAAGTGGTTGATGGCACGGAAGTGCACATGTGCGAGGTGGTCGACTTCGCTGTTGTTGAAAGTGAGGCTGAGCGGGTACGCCATCTGGAGTTTGTCTTGCAAGGCAGCCATGAATCTGAAGAATTAGATTTGAAATGGTTAAATAGTAGTAGTAGACAGTAAAGAAACGAAAACAAGAAGTCAATTAAAAGTTCTTCTTCAATTGATGCAGCATATCACGAACCAGGATCATTAAGATTCAAATTTGTGTTGTCGGTTCAATGGACAAATGGGTACATCTGTTAAAATATTGAAAGAACTTACTACAGTCATCAGGTTGAGTATCCAGGGCTGCCTACCTGACAAAAACAATTTCTGTAATGACCCCCCCCCCTGCCGCATCCCTCTCCCCTGCTGCACTCCCCCGCACCAACCACCCCTCTCCCCTGCTGCACTTCCCCGCACCAACCACCCCGCTCCCCTGCTGCACTCCCCGCACTAACCACCCCTCTGCCCTGCTGCACTTCCCCGCACCAACCACCCCTCTCCCCTGCTGCACTCCCCGCACCAACCATCCCGGCCCCTGCTGCCACCACCTGCCTGCTGCACTCCCCGCACCAACCACCCCGCCGCCCTGCTGCGCTCCCGCGCAACCACCCTGCTCCCCTGCCACTCCCCGCGCCAGCCACCCTGTTTATGTGCCTGGAATCAATTAATTTAAGTTACTAATTTAATCATCAAATGTAGATATACTTTGTTTCAACATAACGTTGCTTACACTGTAACTCCTGTCAGCAATTAGGTCGTGGGTTAATACTTCAAAGGGATGCTTGTTTTGCAGCATCCAATAAGTTACATTGTGTTGATTACAGCTGTCAAGGTGCATTCATGGCCAGACATGTCCAAGTGTTTTATGTCTGTAGAGCATCACCATGGGAAAGACGGCGCCAGTGAATGGCCAATAATCATCCAACGAGCGTCTAAATTTACAACACCCAGCAGAAAACATTATATTACTAACAGTCAGTGACAATGTTAAGACAATGACTATTTCACGTAATTTAATGGTTCTACCTAATGTCATCTTAATTTATTTATTTCATTATACAATTCTACACCTGTAAATTGTATTAATGTCTAGATGTGCATTATTGACACTCATATTTTGTGTCGCTGTTATTGCTGTTGACTGAAAGATGCAGTGGTACTAGCAATACAACTTGGACTGCCAGCTGGTTGCTGGCAGTCCAAGTTGTAACATTGTACACATGCAAAGCACTGGCTGACGTCACCTATGGACTGCATAGAACTTGTAGTGGTCTAAACAGTTGATGATAAATTGTAACAAGTTAACCATATAAGTTTCTTCAAAGCATCTGGAGCAGCATTATTTATAGATTTGGCAATTCTTTAACGTGTATCATTTTCTGTAGTCCGATATTTGTATTTCCGTAATACAGCGGCAGTTTCCGTAATGCGGTAATCTGAGGGGAATTTCAGTAATGATTATGGAAAATCCGTAACGGTAGGTAGCCCTGAGTATCCTGCAAAATTGTAATTAGCCTTGTCCTAGTATAATGAGGTTTGTCTTTTTTACTGGATCTAGTTTAAAATAATATTATTGAGTGTTAATGTCACCGTAAATAAATAACTCATTAATTTGGTACAAATGAGCCGGCATTACACAGTGGACATGTTCCATATTTGGTGAAATAATTATGAAATGAGATGAACAAAAAATCTAACCGAGGAGAAACCTTTAAAATCTTACTAAGTTTCAATGAGCAAGTAGATAGAATAGCTGAATGATATTACTAAAGTGTGTCTAAGAGTACAACAGGAGTACCCTCTCTATCTAACTCACAACAGAACCATACACCCAAATTTACCTCTGATTTATTACTATTCTTGGGAGAGAAAAATCGGTTTTGGACCTCCGTGACATCGGTGAAACGAACTGTCACACGTACCTTTGGTCATACTTCTTGAAGACGATGGTGACAGCGAATGAGACGACTCGCTGTCGGTTGCGGAGGTAGAACCTCTTCACTCCTGTTTCCTTCCAGACGACCCCGAAGAGGATGTCTACGAGACGGAGATACAACGTATATGACATGTTCGGTAATCTTAAAATCAAAGTTACGTTCAATATGTGACTTGCATGGGCTAAAAATAGCTGTCTAGGTCATGTGACCTGCCACAGTGAACCAGGTATTAATTCACACAGGCCTATTCTGCACATGAGCTAAAAATAGCTATCTAGGTCATGTGATCCGCCACAGTGAACCAGGTATTAAGTCACTCAGGCCTATTCTGCACGAGCTCAAAATAGCTGTCTAGGTCATGTGACCTGCCACAATGAATCGGGTATGAAGTCACACAGGCCTATTCTGCACACGAGCTAAAAATAGATGTCTAGGTCGTGTTCCAATTCACTTAGTGTTAGCAGAAATGCAAAGCTTATAATCTTATATTTCAATGTCTAGTATATTTTCCTCAATAAACAATCCAGAACTAATAAAAACACCCATTTATGAACCCATAGATTTAAAAACTTTAATTATAGGCAATATCAGTCAAAATGACCTAATTTCTCAAAATGTTGCTTTTAAGTTTGTTTCAATTTTAGCAATAAATTAAAAACTACTGAAGATATTTCAACAAATCAGGTATCATTTCAAAGCCCATGTTCTCTGGAAAGGCATAACACTTAATTTCACAACTTTGCAACTTAATAGCCACTTTGCTGTGGCAGGCTGTATCCTATGTGCCAGAAGGCATTACATACACACAAATGCAATATATGGTTTGATGAAGTATTTGTATCATCTTATGTGCCAGAAGGCATTACATACACACAAATGCAATATATGGTTTGATGAAGTATTTGTATCATCTTATGTGCCAGAAGGCATTACATACACACAAATGCAATATATGGTTTGATGAAGTATTTGTACCATCTTATGTGCCAGAAGGCATTACATACACACAAATGCAATATATGGTTTGATGAAGTGTTTGTACCATCTTATGTGCCCGAAGACATTACATACACACAAATACAATATATGGTTTGATGAAGTATTTGTATCATCTTATGTGCCAGAAGGCATTACATACACACAAATGCAATATATGGTTTGATGAAGTATTTGTATCATCTTATGTGCCAGAAGGCATTACATACACACAAATGCAATATATGGTTTGATGAAGTATTTGTACCATCTTATGTGCCAGAAGGCATTACATACACACAAATGCAATATATGGTTTGATGAAGTATTTGTACCATCTTATGTGCCAGAAGGCATTATATACACACAAATGCAATATATGGTTTGATGAAGTATTTGTACCATCTTATGTGCCAGAAGGCATTACATACACACAAATGCAATATATGGTTTGATGAAGTGTTTGTACCATCTTATGTGCCAGAAGGCATTACATACACACAAATGCAATATATGGTGTGATGAAGTATTTGTACCATCTTATGTGCCAGAAGACATTACATACACACAAATGCAATATATGGTTTGATGAAGTATTTGTATCATGTTATGTGCCAGAAGGCATTACATACACACAAATGCAATATATGGTTTGATGAAGTATTTGTACCATCTTATGTGCCAGAAGGCATTACATACACACAAATGCAATATATGGTTTGATGAAGTATTTGTACCATCTTATGTGCCAGAAGGCATTACATACACACAAATGCAATATATGGTTTGATGAAGTATTTGTACCATCTTATGTGCCAGAAGGCATTACATACACACAAATGCAATATATGGTTTGATGAAGTATTTGTACCATCTTATGTGCCAGAAGGCATTACATACACACAAATGCAATATATGGTTTGATGAAGTATTTGTACCATCTTATGTGCCAGAAGGCATTACATACACACAAATGCAATATATGGTTTGATGAAGTATTTGTACCATCTTATGTGCCAGAAGGCATTACATACACACAAATGCAATATATGGTTTGATGAAGTATTTGTACCATCTTATGTGCCAGAAGACATTACATACACACAAATGCAATATATGGTTTGATGAAGTATTTGTACCATCTTATGTGCCAGAAGACATTACATACACACAAATGCAATATATGGTTTGATGAAGTATTTGTACCAGACATTTGTTGAAGATTACATAATTTTGAACTGCTCTTTCAATGTATACATGTTTTCTACGATTGTTCCAAGTTCTGTAAACATTCCGGCGATAAGTTGGGGATGGTTTGTGTATGTGAAAGGGCAATGGATGGGTGAATTAAAAAAAACATGTTACAAATCCTTCACTTGGTCATAGGTGAACGCTTGAAACTTTCATACATAAGTACATACACTATACACATGTTAGCTCAACTGTAGTAGGATATAAATAATTCAATAAGACTTTTATTTTTTAAAGTCCATAATACTTACATTTTGTGTGTGGGTGTTAATGTAGGGGGTCCATACATACCTCTCAGCGATGGAGGTGTACTGAAGGGTGGTCGGAGATCTCTGTAAATGGTGTTGATGATTTCTCCATCATCAGAAAATCTGCCACACATTAAACACGTATGTTGGACAACTTAGGCTGTGTCCTGCTCCACAGGTAGTAAAAAGGGACTTGGTGAAATTTCTTAATGTTTGTGCCATAACTGTTGTCTTTTTTGCAGTGTGAGGGACATCTTCTTTGTTGTTAAATTTAATTACCTTCAGTATTTCACTCAAAAACGACTTCTCCAACAATCTGTTTGCGGTACAAGTTTGCCATGTTTTGATACTACTTCAGCCCATTTCAGGCATTGCGGAATCAGCCTACCATTAAAACTAACACAAGAATATCTGTCAATGCAACACAGCAACAGTGGGCTTGTGGATCAGTTTTAAAGCTCGTGTTCTCTGGACTCTCAAAAGGCATAACACTTCATTTCACAACTTTACAACTTAATAGCGTATCCCGAATGGTACATATTGTACATTGCTTTCACTGTTACAGACTCACTTGTTGACATCTTTGTTCCAGAAGAACGCAGGTGACACAATGAGACAGCCGTATTCAGGGAGCATGCCTTGTGGTATTTTCTTCATAGTCGTCTCTGACACATGTAGGCAGTAATCAGCCACAGAAACTGAATGCTCCCTAACAAAACAAAAGTGGTCAGTTAAAACTGAATGCTCCCCACAATAGATATAATGAATGCCATTGAGGTCGAATGTCATTATATCAGGCAGGGATTCCCTTGGAGCGCGGAAACATGTCAATGATGCATTGTACACTAGAATGTCACACACTTTTTGCCGAATGTGCCCAAAACACACATACAAAATGTGTCCGAGAAATCTGAGAAAATTGTGGGGCATTTGTGTAGAATCCGGGCCCACCTCGATTTTGTCGTTATTAAATATAATTATATAGTTTTGCTTAAATTTGACACTTCAATGCGATAATAAAATCATTCTGCATCATCCCAGAATTATTTACGCTATAACAAATATTGCGTCTTTGGCTTAGTGTATTTTGAGGCCCAAACAGCATTCCGGTTTGCTCCAGTCGCCGCCCGAACATAGACAATGGCCGCATGGACAACAAACAGAACAATGGCTTGAATGGAGTTATTTAAATCACACCTTACAGTGATGACTGGACCCTGAGAACAGTCAAATCAATGCCCTTGTTCCTTGCCTAGTCCTCGGCTCTTGTTGTCATTGTTTATAAGCTTTAGTCGAGCACAGTGAACAGCTTGTTGCCACTAACACCATATTATTGCCAATCGTCAACTTTTAACTCTTGCTGAACAAAATGCAATCCATTTACATCTATACAAATAATATCCATCCATACATCTACACTATATGCACATTTTTATATTCACGTTTGTTTACTAAATGTTACAATTTCAGTACATTATAAACAAAAAATTAAAATTTTAAAAGCATGTTTATAAATCATGCCTCTTTCAAAATAATTTGAATGTACATTCATTACAAATGCCTCCATCACCCAGGGTCATAAACTTTCGAAAAAAGACAATGCTATGTTCTAGTCTTACATGTAATAGTCTTACTGTATAGTATAATTTAACTGGGCTAATTTAATTGGGTGATTTTCCAAAAACTTATAATCTAATTTCCTCTAAAAAGACTGTACCGATGCAATTTCAACCACAGACTGAGAGAGGCTATTCCATTCATCTGTTCATTGGTGTATCAATGAGTTTTTTAATGTTTAATCAACATGGTTCTTTAAATATTTTGAGTTGGTGCTCTCTCGTATGTGAATCGTTGTCACTCAATGTCACAAACTGCTGCATCTTATTTCTCAGTTAGAATCTCCCTATCCTTGGTGCAGTAGACTGTAGTAGCATGACAAGTCCACAAAAAATGGGGCACACCTATCCAGAATGTATCTAGTTTTGTAACGTTACAGATTTTGAAAAAACCTGAACATTTCTGAGCACTTTGATATTGATGGTTATATATTTTGTATCCAGAAATATATTGCATAGGCAGTCCTGAATAGAATTCAAAACAAGTTAAATAATAACATGATTACATGCCTAATATGTAAAAAAATGTAATGTTTACATTTACCATGTTATTTAGGCAATCATACTACCAAGCAAATTAATTAATACAATTTTAATCAACTGATTTGGGGCACATCAAATTTTGAAAAAAGCACATAGTTCTACCTCTGATGTACCCAAAGGGCACAACAAGATTTAACAAGATTGCCATCCAGAAAATTACTCTGGATGGCAGGTGGACAAGGAAGCCTTTTGGCTTATCGAGAGTCCAATACTTTTTTATCTACATGTATCCCGCCTTTTTAAGGTGTGTGTCGATTTTATTTTTAAACATATTCACGCTACTAGCACCAACACAATCAGGAGATAATCTGTTCCATTCATTTACAATCCTTTGTGAGAATGAGAACTTTCTTATATCTAATCTACACTGCTCCTTTACTAATGTAGCTTCATGTCCTCTGGTCCTTCTATCTTTCTTAACTGAGAAAAAAATGTTTCTATCAATATTTTCATAATCATTCAATATTTTAAACACTTCTATGTGATCTCCTCTCAATCTCCTGGTCTCTAGTGTTGTTAAACCACATTCTTTTAGGCGTATTTCGTAACTAAGATCCCTCAGATTTGGTATCATTTTAGTCGCTCTCCTCTGTACTCTTTCTAGCATATCTATGTCCTTCTTGCGATATGGCCTCCATGCTTGTATACAATATTCTAAATGAGGCCTCACTATTGTTTTGTACAGCGGTACTATTAATTCTTTTTTCTTATACGCTATATTTCGCCTAATTAATCCAAGGATTTTATTTCCCTTTGACGCTGCAATTCCGCACTGCTCTGAAACCTTCATATCAGCACTAATGGTTAACCCTAAGTCCTTTTCTTTTACAGTAGTACTTAGAACAGTACCCCCCATTTTATATTTTACCTCTTCATTCCCATGACCTGTGTGGAGGCATTTACATTTCCCAAAATTGAACAGCATTTGCCACTTTTCAGACCATTTGATCAACCTATCAAGATCATCTTGTAAATGCTGTCTGTCTCCATCACTTTTAATCCTTCTAAACACTTTTGTATCATCCGCAAATTTTAACACCTTGCTTGTTATATCATCGCCCAAATCGTTGATATATATTAAGAATAATATAGGTCCTAGTACTGATCCCTGTGGTACCCCACTCAATACCGATTTCCAGTTTGAAGCCTCCCATCAACTACTACACGTTGTCTTCTGTCATTCAGCCATTTTTCTATCCAGTTTATTATACCATTTCCTATGCCATGGGCCTTTAGCTTAAGGAGTAATCTTTGATGTGGTACTTTGTCGAAAGCTTTTTGAAAATCTAAATAGATGATATCTACTGGTGATCCCTCATCTACCCACCTAGTGATGTCTTCCAAAAAACATAACATATTTGTTAAGCATGACTCGCTTTTAAAAACCCATGTTGAGATGGGTTTATCAAGTTATGTTTAACAAGAAAATCCACCATGTGATCTTTAATTAGTCTTTCTAATAATTTGCAAATCACTGATGTTAAACTCACTGGTCTATAGTTCTCTGACTTGTTTCTCGAACCTTTTTTAAATAACGGTATAATGTTTGCCTCTTTCCATTCTAAAGGAACCACTCCCTCTTCTAATGACAAATTGAAAACTGTTGCAAGCGGTACGCTAATTTGTTCTACAATTTCCAATAGTAGTTTGGGCGGAATCCCGTCCACTCCAGGTGATTTATTATCCTTCATAGCCCTTATTTTCTTAGCTACCATTTCCGAGGTTACAACTAACTGTCCTAAATAGTCTGAATCTGCCCCCTTGAACTTAGCCTCTGGTACTGGCAGTGAACTAATATCTTCCCTGGTAAACACTGAACTAAAATACTCATTCAGGTCTTCTGCCATTAAGAATCCCTCTGATATTGTATTTCCAGCACTATCTTCTAGAGGACCGACCTTATCCTGAACTTTCTGTTTGCTTCGAATATACGCATAAAAACTCTTACTGTCATGTTTTATATTACTAGCTAATTTTTTTTCATAGCTTCTCTTTGAATTTCTAATTTCAGCTGTAGCTTGATTAAGTGCTTCTTTATAAATGTTGTAGTCTTCATCATTTCCAGTACATCTATATGACTTCCACATCATTTGTTTATACTTAATTTTTCTAATGGCTTCTTTCGATAAGTGTTTCTTTTTAGACCGTTTCCCTTGTTTTTTGAAAGGTACAAATTTATCGACTATGCACTTAATTTCACTATTTAAGATATTCCAGCATTCGGTTGCTGTCTTATTCTTCAGTGTGTTATTCCAGTCTATCTTTGCTAAATATTTCCTCATGTCCTTATACCTTCCTTTGTGGAAATTTCTCCTATACTGCTTTTTACTATTCCTTTCTGATTTTACTTTGATGGTAAAATGTATCTGGTTGTGATCACTACTCCCCAGTGGCTCACATATCTTGACATTGTCAACTAATTCTTTCTGTGAGGACAAAACTAAGTCTAACACATTCTGTCCCCTGGTTGGTTCTAGCACATGTTGAGAAAGGAAACTATCTTGTACTAAAACTAAAACTTGTGGTCCTCACTCCCCATACTCTGTAGAGATTTCCATTGTATATGCCCATGGTTAAAATCCCCCATAATAATACAGTCCCGTTTGCTTACTTCCCTTATAGCGTTTTGTATTTTTTCATTCTCTTCTATGCTTATGTTTGGACTTCGATAAACTAACCCAACTGTTAACGTTGAGTTTCCTGTAACTATGTTACACCAAACAGCTTCTTCGCAATCTGCTTCTCTTTCTAATTTTATTTCATAAGCCTGGATAGATTCTTTAATATATAAAATAACTCCACCTCCCTTTCTTCCTATTCTATCTTTCCTAAACATTACATATCCTGTTAGTCCCAATTCGGCATCTGATATATCAGTGGTGGCCCACGATTCGGTTATACCTATTATGTGAGGGTCAATATCTTCTACCATAATGTTTAGTTCACTTCTTTTGTTTACTATGCTCCTTGCATTTAAACAAATGCATTTATATCCTGATTCAGAACAGTTTTCGAGGCTGTTCTTTGCCGATTTATTTCTGCTGTCTTTATCTATGCCTCCAGTTTCAGGCTTCTCTGTGAATCCCCCATGCATGTCTTTTTCCTGATTGATCCCTGTATCACGGTTCTAATTTCAAACGTAAATGTCAATCTGATTGTTTGTTTGTGTACGTATGACAATGTTAAGGAGTGGACGGCCCTCTCTATGCAAGAGCTTATCACCACAGCCACTAACAGACAGGATTGGAAAAATATCTGCAGCTGCAGCCTCGCTTATGTCCCCCAACGACTAAGTCGGTCAAGGGACCGAGTAAGTACAGTCGCGCCTCGTTACAAAGCGGTAGTCGGGGTCCACGAAATGAATCCACGTTATAAACATGGCGCGTTCCCATATCTGCCATCAGGGGCGCTACGACGACGACTGACACCACTGCTGCACGAAGAACGCCATCGGCATCGAAGCCAAAGTGTGTACGTCGCGCAGTCTATACGCAGTTTATGAAGCTTATTAATCTGCCAGCCAACGTCAATGAGTATTCTGTTTAAAAGTCATACACTGTTGAAAACTTGAATGTTGAACTGAATAAAATTCATGAATTGTGTACTGTTTTTAAAATAAACAACGGACCAACAAGTCACAGTCAACTGAATGATAATATGGTACCGCTGACGTAAGATCTAAAACAATGACCTGGCACTCAGCAGCCGAATACGCAAATGATTTGACAAACTCTTGTGTTAGAGTTGATTAAGGATTTAAAGCTATAAGTACGCTCACAATTGGCTTAACTTCGTCTTTCAATCAATAATTTTTTTAAATACAAATTTAGAAAGCACATTTACCGTGCCAAACAATATACGATTCACCACTTCATATGCGTTTGATGAATTTATATTTTGGCGCACCAGTACAGGCAGTAGCTTTGCGTTCATCGCAGGGAAAAGCTAATATTTGTTACGCAATGTTAGCTTACTGATCTTGCCTACTAAGCTGTATTAAAACATATTTAACCCATTCTTATGCAAGGCGTATTTGTGAATTTCAATTGCACTTAACAAGCTGCCCGGCACCGAAACCAGGCGAACTCGCGATCCGGGGGCATTACTAGCAGATTGGAAACGATTGGTTTGATGTCGGCGCAAAACAAACAATACCTCGCTCCACATTTACTGTTCCTAAAGTTAAAATTGACCATAATTATAGTCAAAGAAACTTATAGGCCTACCTTTGATAGCATTGGCTGTGCAGAATAAACAACGGCAACGTAGTGACGCACCTTACACTTGATTCGTTGCAGTTGTACATCAACGTTAAATTTATTGTCCGCCAACTAGTCTTTCAATATACACGTCGTGGACAAAGACGGGGATAACTTCACACAAAACAATTGACAGTTATTACCGTGTTAATATAGTTTGTCGTCGCGCCCATTTTCCCCCTGGTGGCAGAAATTAGGGGTCCACAACCGACCGCATTATAACCGAATCAGAGTTATAACGAGGTGCGACTATATGTGCACATGAGGGTTTATATGTAGCGACTTTTTACCAGGGATATAACAATACATTGAACTATCAATAGTCAAGGTCATAACGCAATACTATCAATACCAAATTTAATTACCTATAGTCATTTTTGATAGTACACTGAACTATCGATACTAAAAATAGCTGGCAAAATAAATTAGCTGGGCTACTTGTGCCACTGCAATACTGCTTGTTTACATGTATTTAATCATTTATACTTACTTATTGACCTAACATCAACAATCATCAACAAGAGCATAATAATAATAAATTTGAAGATTCACATGAAACAACTATTTTAAAGGCCATGTAATACATGTAAGATGTATATAGATATATGCAAAGATATATAAATAAATAAATTATATATTATGCAGTGGAACCTTGCTATTAAGGTCACCCTAGGGACTGGACACAAGTGACTTGAATAGCAAGGTGACCGTATTAACAGGACTAATATTGTATGCTTTACTGAATGCAGAAATAATCTGGGACTAATCTAAGGTGACCGTAATCATGAGCTGGCTGTATTACTGAGGTGACCGTAAAACGAGGTTCCATTGTATATAAATATTATATATATATATATATATTATATATAGATACAAAGTTCTTTAAATAGCATTAACCCTATAACCTCTGACCTGTCGCCAAACTGGAAGTTATTGACGTCCTCCAACACTGCAAACACAGTCTTCAGTGGACCGCGGAATGCATCAGTCGGGATCAACTGTCTCTGTTGCCATGGTGACACGGCTGCCTTGACAACGATCTGCTGGACGTAAGCAACGGGCGGACCAAGGTACTGCAAGAGATTCAAATTATGGATACAACCGGCAACAAAATAAAAAAATAAAGCGGTAGCCTTTTCTTTGATCTTTTCATGATCAGTAGTATGAGCCAGCCCTAAAACAGTGTCCAGTGTTGATGCGAGATCCACAATCCGCAAAAATTAAGTTGTAAAGATCACAAGATATGGTCTAACACACAGCTGCCATAGACCGATACCTTAGAATCATGAGTACAAACAATCTGAAAAACAAACATTAATTTCTGTAAATGTAAACACTTCTGAACAGGGTCTTACTCTGTATACGTGTCCAAATAAAGATGATTTTTCTTTACATGTTTAAGGAACCTTCCACACAAGGAAACTTACTCCAAAACCCCAAGAAACCAGCAACATTTAAACTTAAACTGATTATTTCAAGAAGTCTTTTAATGCGATTCTCTTCACTTCCTTCACAGATTAGTTACAGCAGCATAACACTGATGCATATCATAATATGTTTGAAACTTATTATTTAGGTCACCATCAGGACTGGAATAATATGACTTGACTAGCAAGGTGACCCTACTGTCACATAAATAAGGACTGTCTTAATTGCAAGGTGGCTGTACTACTGAGGTGACCATAACGCAAGGTTCAACTGTAGTTTATATTTCTTATGCAGAAAACACATGTAAGTGACTATCATACACGCGTCCACGTACCCATCTAGGCAGTCTATGCTCCTCTCCCTGGCTGTTTCCCTCTGCAGGGTTTGGTGGAATCCGAGGGGGGATCTTGTAGCCCTCAATGGGGGTGGTGAACTGGAGAGGTGCATTCCCAGGCAGGGGAAGTCTGGTGAGGGGGTAACTGGGGCAAGAATAACAAGTGTTATTAATAGTAGATAACAAGTTTTATTAATAGTAGATAACAAGTGTCATTAACAGTGAACAACAACAGATATTAAACCTTTACTACAGCCATTTTTTGTATAAAAAAAAAACATCCATGTTTCCAAGTTATTTAACCAAAACAGACAAAATTAAGGCCAGTATATTCACAACCAGAAATTTTTGTAATTTACATACATCATGTTCTAATGCCTTTAGGCTACTTTAATACAGCCTGATCTCATACTGACCACGGGACACGTTCTAGCCATGGAAAATGCAGAACAATTTCCTGATATTATTTATTTTCATATTCAGTGGGAATTCAAACATGTAATTTTCTAATTATAATATCATTGAGCTACGCCAATAAAGGGCAACATTATCTTTGAGATACATCTCCGAGGCATATTTATCAGAGTAATTATAGATTTGTGTATTAACACAATTCATACCAATACAATTCCAGCAGCACTCTGTCCTGCTATGAAATATACGTGAACGCCAGATTTCTTGACGGTAATATGAAATAGGTTATTAACAAAGTGAACTATTGTTTGTTTCTGATGATTGGTTCTTCTAATAGGTGGTTTTTTTTCTTCACTTTAAATAGCATCCACTCTTGATGACAAAAAGCTTGGATTTCAAGTGTTTACAAGATCTGGCCTGGACAATCTGGCATTGAAGTACAAGTGTCTCCTTCGTTGATGTAACAAACAATATGTGTTCAAGGGGTCTGAGGGAAAATGTGCAACTGGTCATACGTGAAGTACTGATACATGCATGCTGGTCATACGTGAAGAATTGGTACATGCATGCTGGCCATACGTGAAGTATTGGTACATGCATGCTGGCCATACGTGAAGTATTTGTACATGCATGCTGGCCATACGTGAAGTACTGATACATGCATGCTGGTCATACGTGAAGTACTGATACATGCATGCTGGTCGTACGTGAAGAATTGGTACATGCATGCTGGCCATACGTGAAGTATTGGTACATGCATGCTGGCCATATGTGAAGTATTTGTACATGCATGCTGGCCATACGTGAAGTACTGATACATGCATGCTGGTCATACGTGAAGTACTGATACATGCATGCTGGTCATACGTGAAGAATTGGTACATGCATGCTGGCCATACGTGAAGAATTGGTACATGCATGCTGGCCATACGTGAAGTATTGGTACATGCATGCTGGCCATACGTGAAGTATTGGTACATTCATGCTGGTCATATGTGAAGTATTAGTACATGCGTGCTGGTCATATGTGAAGTATTAGTACATGCGTGCTGGTCATATGTGAAGTATTGGTACATGCATGCTGGTCATATGTGAAGTATTGGTACATGCTTGCTGGTCATATGTGAAGTATTGGTACATGCATGCTGGTCATATGTGAAGTATTGGTACATGCATGCTGGTCATGTGTGAAGTATTGGTACATGCATGCTGGCCATACGTGAAGTATTGGTACATGCATGCTGGCCATACGTGAAGTATTAGTACATGCGTGCTGGTCATATGTGAAGTATTGGTACATGCATGCTGGCCATACGTGAAGTATTGGTACATGCATGCTGGCCATATACGTGAAGTATTGGTACATGCATGCTGGTCATATGTGAAGTATCGGTACATGCGTGCTGGTCATATGTGAAGTATTGGTACATGCGTGCTGGTCATATGTGAAGTATTGGTACATGCATGCTGGTCATATGTGAAGTATTGGTACATGCGTGCTGGTCATACGTGAAGTATTGGTAGATGCGTGCTGGTCATACGTGAAGAATTGGTACATGCATGCTGGCCATACGTGAAGTACTGATACATGCATGCTGGTCATACGTGAAGTACTGATACATGCATGCTGGCCATACGTGAAGAATTGGTACATGCATGCTGGCCATACATGAAGTATTGGTACATGCATGCTGGCCATACGTGAAGTATTGGTACATGCATGCTGGTCATACGTGAAGTACTGATACATGCATGCTGGTCATACGTGAAGAATTGGTACATGCATGCTGGCCATACGTGATGTATTGGTACATGCATGCTGGTCATACGTGAAGTACTGATACATGCATGCTGGTCATACGTGAAGAATTGGTACATGCATGCTGGCCATACATGAAGAATTGGTACATGCATGCTGGCCATACGTGAAGTACTGATACATGCATGCTGGTCATACGTGAAGTACTGATACATGCATGCTGGTCATACGTGAAGAATTGGTACATGCATGCTGGCCATACGTGAAGTATTGGTACATGCATGCTGGCCATACGTGAAGTATTTGTACATGCATGCTGGCCATACGTGAAGTACTGATACATGCATGCTGGTCATACGTGAAGTACTGATACATGCATGCTGGTCGTACGTGAAGAATTGGTACATGCATGCTGGCCATACGTGAAGTATTGGTACATGCATGCTGGCCATATGTGAAGTATTTGTACATGCATGCTGGCCATACGTGAAGTACTGATACATGCATGCTGGTCATACGTGAAGTACTGATACATGCATGCTGGTCATACGTGAAGAATTGGTACATGCATGCTGGCCATACGTGAAGAATTGGTACATGCATGCTGGCCATACGTGAAGTATTGGTACATGCATGCTGGCCATACGTGAAGTATTGGTACATTCATGCTGGTCATATGTGAAGTATTAGTACATGCGTGCTGGTCATATGTGAAGTATTAGTACATGCGTGCTGGTCATATGTGAAGTATTGGTACATGCATGCTGGTCATATGTGAAGTATTGGTACATGCTTGCTGGTCATATGTGAAGTATTGGTACATGCATGCTGGTCATATGTGAAGTATTGGTACATGCATGCTGGTCATGTGTGAAGTATTGGTACATGCATGCTGGCCATACGTGAAGTATTGGTACATGCATGCTGGCCATACGTGAAGTATTAGTACATGCGTGCTGGTCATATGTGAAGTATTGGTACATGCATGCTGGCCATACGTGAAGTATTGGTACATGCATGCTGGCCATATACGTGAAGTATTGGTACATGCATGCTGGTCATATGTGAAGTATCGGTACATGCGTGCTGGTCATATGTGAAGTATTGGTACATGCGTGCTGGTCATATGTGAAGTATTGGTACATGCATGCTGGTCATATGTGAAGTATTGGTACATGCGTGCTGGTCATACGTGAAGTATTGGTAGATGCGTGCTGGTCATACGTGAAGTATTGGTAGATGCGTGCTGGTCATACGTGAAGTATTGGTACATGCATGCTGGTCATATGTGAAGTATTGGTACATGCATGCTGGTCATATGTGAAGTATTGGTACATGCGTGCTGGCCATACGTGAAATATTGGTACATGCGTGCTGGTCATACATGAAGTATTGGTAGATGCATGCTGGTCATACGTGAAGTATTGGTACATGCATGCTGGTCATACGTGAAGTATTGGTACATGCATGCTGGTCATACGTGAAGTATTGGTACATGCGTGCTGGTAATATGTGAAGTATTGGTACATGCGTGCTGGTCATATGTAATAAGTAATATTTAATGAATCTGTAACATATATATTATTTTAAATAGTAATTACATCCCAACTAACAAAGACATACGCTATTATCACACCTTTTTAAAATCGCTTTCACTACCTAAATGAGTGACATGTAATTGTGAACTTTTCTGTAAAGCGCTTTGAACAGAACTAAGGGCTGAATACAGCGCTACAGGGGTGTATATAAGAGCTTATTATTATTATTATTACTTTTCTATTATTGAAAACAATACAAACATATTAAATAAATTGGTTAGTTTGCATCTTATTCCAACTATTAGTATTATAAATTGTATGAATCTTTGTGGATTCAACTAATATAGAAGATAGTTATTAGCAATCCTTGGAACAAAAGAAAAACAAAATTGCATTCCTTTGTGGATTATTTATTTGTTGTCAAGTTGTAGAAATAATTCTGCTGTAACGGTTATAGAGATCGAGTAAAAAGTAATAGATTGTGATTAATTTGAGAGTTAGTGTTAGTAATGAACCATCTATAGTACTTCAATGTCTAACCTTTTACTTATAATATAACAACAAAAAGTCCAGCCAGCTGACAAACTAGATCCTTGGATTGAATACAAAGTTTGGCAGGGTTTCGACACCATAATATGATGCGTAAACTCTTCTGAACCCAAACTAGAGTACAAACATTAGATAAGGCTGTTCACGTGGCAGGGTTAGGGTACCAAAGGTTGGATTAGGGCTCAATACACCACCCTAAAACACGCCCTTTGTCATCTCAGCCATGTGCTACTTTGGGGGCCAGACAGTTAATTTTAGATGTAAGTTACACCAATTCAGTGTATTTATTTAATTCCGAACGACTGTTGATAAACAGTGGTAAAAAGTATGCTAAATAAACATCAAAATACATGTGGGAAACTAAAGTGAGCTCTTGCTTAGAATTACAACAATAGAACTGTTTAAGAATTGATTACATTTAATACTTTGTATGTGCTGCATTTACCATAGAAGCAGTCGGCAGAGCATGCTTAGACCAACACGTAGATCCATATTGACAAGGTTATTAAATTTTATGTATCTTTTTCAAAATAAATGAACAATACCCGGTATACCTTTTTATATCCATATTTAACTTATTGAATCAAAGTATGGGGAGGAGCATGTAATACACATTGTAGTCCTCTATTCAAATTGCAAAAGTATGCAATTCAGTTAATTATGTCAGCTCCACACAGAGTGCACACAGACCAACTCTTCAAGAAGCTGTCCAGTTTACCAATAAGAAAAATCTACGAATACACAGTTGTACTGTATATGTATAAAATTGTTAAGAATATGTTTCCGCCGGTTATGACAAGGATGTACATTACAAATAACGAACTCCATAAACATTATGGAACTATACAGCGACAACAGTGGATTGTAAGTATGCATCTGTAATGTTTAAATGTCAACTCAAGAAAATTTGTTTGGTCAATAATATTAATGACTTATACAAATAGCACTCTTTGTTGCAATTTTAAATGAACTATTTATTAAAATAGTACTACTGTGCTTTATTTCTTCTTTCTTCAATTACACAAACTGTTATCTTCCAACATGAAATTTACATATGTATTACATGTATTGTGAGGGCTAATCAGCCACCAGTGGCTTTATAGTTTATACCGTCATTATAGGAACTATGACAATCTGTGTATGTAATCGAAACGAATGTAATGTATCATAGTTTCTATAATATACCATTATTATCATTATTAAAAAAGGCTGTGTGCATTACCTGCTGAAAGAAGTATCAAAGCAGAAGTGCCTACTTCCATACAACAGATTTAGTGTAATAGGAGTGATGTTCAGACAGAACAGACAGAGATCAACTATTAAACGGTCTCCACTCACCAGGTGAAGAGGACAATGCAGATGACGAGGGTCATCACTCCAAAAGGGTGACTGGCACAGAAGAGACCGTGGTGGTAGAACAGCGTGGAGATCTTCTCCTGCGACCACTTCCATGTCGACGGAGCGAACCCAAACATGGCCGGCAAATCTGCAGTAGATATGTAACATGTGCAACTATAGTTTCACAGCTATAATTATGACTATGAGACTTTTCAGATAACATCTGAATGGTATCATAACAAAACGCAATTTTTGAAATTTCACTCAAACAAGGACAAAACGTTTGCTTAAACACATGTTGAGTTAGGATATTATCTATTTTATCCAAAAACGTGACAAATCCCCTTTAAGCAATGTACACAAAAGAACGATTGTTTTTGAGATCAAAACACGATATATATCCATTTTCAGCCAATGAGCACCGTCTTGCCACATGTGCAGGTGCACAGAGTGATGGTGCGTGCGGTATGAATATATAGCGTTTTGATAACAACATTATTTAATATCACTTTTTGCATACAAATTTTGGCTTCTTAATATACACCAACTTTATTTACAAGTATTTACTTAAACTTTGAGGATGAAACACATAAGTGATTATTGCTCAAAACCAAGAAATGTGTTTTGCCCTGAACCCTTCATTCGTTTCCTGTTACATAATCTCAAGTAATGTTAGGGTAGGAAGGACAGATTACATATTTCTATTGTTATTTTCCTGGGGTGAAATATTTTAGTGTAGGTACATGCAACTGGGTGTTTTCTTGACCAGTAAGTTTTGGTTGAAAATGCGTTACCCACAATTTATACAGACCAATAAAATATGTATATGTATATATATATATATACACATATATAAAGTAAAGGTAAGATCTAGTTATATAGCACACTATCCAGTCCTCATGAATGCTCAAAGCGCTTTACACTTTACACCCTGGCAGACCTATTCAATCAAACACCATCTCGACATCTCTGGGAAGCATTCCTTTATACTTAACAGAAAAGCACAACAAAATAATTTTCACCCAAGAAACAGTATTTAGGGATCGCCCCATGTTACACTCATAAATCAGGGATCCCACGTAGCAGAAAACAGTCCTGCACTTGAATAACTATAACATTAGAGCTGCCTTTGATGGAGTGGCACCAGTTAAAAAAGGAACTATTTCTGTTCTTCATCCTTTGTCAGTGTCTCGTTGTATTTTTGGATCAGGCTGATACCCCTTTCCACCATGTTGTTTACTACTTGCATCCGAGAGGACTGATCCCGAAG
>CM034531.1:44084460-44106598 GCA_020002185.1 Paraescarpia echinospica
CGGCACGTTAGCCTATGAACTTTGAAGCACGTGTGGCTTGGCTGGCGGTGCCAGTGTTTTTAGGCTTTTACCGTTTTAGCCGAGCTCAACTCAAGTCAAGAGAAGAGTGAAAAGACTACACCTTTGTCGTGATAATCGACAACTAACACCTTTCCTATTTTGCGGAGAAACACCGAAAGCGGTGAGTGTTTTCTAATTGATGTAGTATATTTAAACGGATAAGCCTAAGGTAGCACGTTAATTTCATGATTAATACAGTCGCATTCAATTTCAGGGCAGGTTTAGGGATTTTTACTTGGTAATGGGTTTAGCCTTTACACTGGGCTTTACTTTAGCCTTTTTAAGTTTAGGCGTTGCCGTTGCACAGCGACAGTTCAATTCAGATGTCAATATTTTGTGTAGCATTATCTGAGTCGAGCTGTATTTGTGGCCGGGTGATATATTCGTAATTAGGCATGACGCATCGATTCATGGGCGTATTCAGACTGGTTGAAACTGAAAGTGATCAGGAACGCAGTGGAACCAGGATTTCCCTTGGCTTCTTCCTCTTGATTTTGATTGTAACACTTTATTGTGGAAACCCAGCAGTAGAGGAATAACGTGAGAAATAACTCCAGTGTCCACCCTTCACAGCTGTGAGGGCGTGCATGGGAATAAAACACTTAAACAGTTACACATCGTAATAGTTGGGAAAGTAATAATAATACTTTAGTACAAAATATTATAAATATTCAGTTCCACTGGGTAAATCTAAACATGACTTCCAGCCTACCAACATTACTGGGAAAATGTCATAGTCCGCCAGTGTCACATATGGGCAAAAGCACAGTAATGCATTACAAATTCGTGACACATGCATCACAAAACAAATGTATGTAATTCTTTTTGAAAGTTATCTATTTCATAAGTTAAGATATCTAACATTCACACAGTCACATGAATATTATTTACATTTGTCTTTAATTTTTGGGAAAAATGTATGGTGACGTACTAAAAATGACATAAAAGTACTTATACACATTTACCAATCAGTGTTTTAAAAATTGCTTTCACAGACAGGGTTAGATATAAGATAATGTATCAAACCATTTAACACTATTCTCAAGGCATACTTACCAATTACTGACAATTTATACAACATTCACCGTTACCTAGACCAAACGCTACTGCAAGAACAGTTGTAATGATCACTCAAAATGTTATTATTCACATAGTAGTTCACCAGCATAAATCTGTGATTGCAACAACGTTTTCTAGCCATATATAAAATGACCCTTGTGAGCATGTCACAAAATAGTCATGCATTTTTCATTACATTTCGTCAGTTAAACATGAAAATAGGAAAAACTAAACACGTTGACATAGCATAACTTGTTTTTCCTGTTACCTTAGCCTTTTAACTTATGACATTACAGAAGGGAAACATAGAATACATTCTTATAGTTGTTTATGGTGTGATTTGTAAACACTACAAAACCGTCCATGAAAATAATGCATTACCGTACTTTTGCCCATATACATATATGATTTGTAGTTATATATATTAGTGGTGCTAGAATCTGAACCGACTTGATTTAGCCTAAATTTAATACCCCAGACTTAGTGTTTTTATTCAATAATTCCACATCATTTCAGGTATAAAGTGTTTATAATTGTCACCTCTTCCGGCAGTTTTGAGGTCCAAATAGCATGCTGACTTGTGCCAGTCTACGCCGCTGTGCACATGCGTTACCATGCGGTGTGCTTCAGATGAGCAACATCACATGTTGATGAAATCCGGGTGCTGTTTAGGCCTCAAACATGCACTAAGATACGACATTTTTATAATTATAATGTAAATATTCCTGGGATGAGTTGGAATGAGGGAACTAACATACTGTGGTATCGAATTTAGGCAAAAATAATATAATTATAACAACAAAATCGAGGTGGGTCTGGATTCTACACAAGTGCCAATGATTGCTTGTGGCTGAATGTGAGTGGTGTGTAAAGTGCTTTGAGCAATCCTGCAGACTGGATACTGCATCGCTCATCTTACTGACATATGCACTATTTGTCTATTACTACACAGTTTAGAACATTTTACCAATAATGAAATTTATTTTTATTTTTTGGAAGCACTTTCTTTTTAACCAACTTTCAGCCAGACATGGGTACACGCAGGTCCTCAATAGTGTCTGATAATATGATAATGTTTTACCATAATTATGTATAGCTTTTTGTCAGACTGTCTAACAAAACGTGTGTGTGTGCATGTGTGTGATATTTTTTATTCAGACAGCATAAATCCTACCACAACACAACACCTGTATTTGACAAGAAAAGAATGCTGTACAGTTATTGTGTCTAGACGTTTAATCACACATCTGTGCATGCATTTATGAATGAGCACATTGAAACACGACATCACTTACTTGACCTCAGGGAAATAAACCATCTGGTGTGTTGTTTCTAGAACTCTGTGCCTGCTATTAAATATGTTTCAACAAGACTACAACCCTAAGCAATAACTTCCAGTAACTATATATTATATTTAGAAAGTGTTTTTAACTAGATGTTTGGATTGAATGGCATGTAATTTCATACTTGTTGTTTGTAGTGTAGCTGGTTCAATGTTTTTATTATGTACTTGTTGATACGTTGTGATAACTGGTACCCCTGGTAATTCAACTGCCCAGGGGTGTACTTATGCCAGTTTCTGGAATCATTCCATCTATTCATGTGGTGGACTGTAGGCAATGACACAGTCACTGATAGGACAGTCAACATTGGTGTTAAAACTGGTCTGTCAATTACCGGGTACATATTTGTACTCTCCACATCTCCCACAGCTAAGGTTCCTAGTACTTTAAGTCACACAGGCCTATTATATAACCTACAGTGTCCGCGGTTATCCGGCCCTCCTCAACGTCTAGAGATCACAGATGAAGTGGAAGACCTGAAGTTGGAGGACCTTGTAACAAAACGGACCAGTTCCTTCTTTGATATCTTGATGGAAGGAGGAAAAGCGAAATCTCAATCCTTCCTGGAGAAACCCCCCGTACAGTGGATGGACGAACCTTTTTTCAACTAACTTCGGGATCAGTCCTCTCGGATGCAAGTAGTAAACAACATGGTGGAAAGGGGTATCAGCCTGATCCAAAAATACAACGAGACACTGACAAAGGATGAAGAACAGAAACAGTTCCTTTTTTAACTGGTGCCACTCCATCAAAGGCAGCTCTAATGTTATAGTTATTCAAGTGCAGGACTGTTTTCTGCTACGTGGGATCCCTGATTTATGAGTGTAACATGGGGCGACCCCTAAATACTGTTTCTTGGGTGAAAATTATTTTGTTGTGCTTTTCTGTTAAGTATAAAGGAATGCTTCCCAGAGATGTCGAGATGGTGTTTGATTGAATAGGTCTGCCAGGGAGTAAAGTGTAAAGCGCTTTGAGCATTCATGAGGACTGGATAGTGTGCTATATAACTAGATCTTACCTTTACTTTATATATGTGTATATATAAATATATACATATACATATACATATTTTATTGGTCTGAATAAATTGTGGGTAACGCATTTTCAACCAAAACTTACTGGTCAAGAAAACACCCAGTTGCATGTACCTACACTAAAATATTTCACCCCAGGAAAATAACAATAGAAATATGTAATCTGTCCTTCCTACCCTAACATTACTTGAGATTATGTAACAGGAAACGAATGAAGGGTTCAGGGCAAAACACATTTCTTGGTTTTGAGGAATAATCACTTATGTGTTTCATCCTCAAAGTTTAAGTAAATACTTGTAAATAAAGTTGGTGTATATTAAGAAGCCAAAATTTGTATGCAAAAAGTGATATTAAATAATGTTGTTATCAAAACGCTATATATTCATACCGCACGCACCATCACTCTGTGCACCTGCACATGTGGCAAGACGGTGCTCATTGGCTGAAAATGGATATATATCGTGTTTTGATCTCAAAAACAATCGTTCTTTTGTGTACATTGCTTAAAGGGGATTTGTCACGTTTTTGGATAAAATAGATAATATCCTAACTCAACATGTGTTTAAGCAAACGTTTTGTCCTTGTTTGAGTGAAATTTCAAAAATTGCGTTTTGTTATGATACCATTCAGATGTTATCTGAAAAGTCTCATAGTCATAATTATAGCTGTGAAACTATAGTTGCACATGTTACATATCTACTGCAGATTTGCCGGCCATGTTTGGGTTCGCTCCGTCGACATGGAAGTGGTCGCAGGAGAAGATCTCCACGCTGTTCTACCACCACGGTCTCTTCTGTGCCAGTCACCCTTTTGGAGTGATGACCCTCGTCATCTGCATTGTCCTCTTCACCTGGTAAGTGGAGACCGTTTAATAGTTGATCTCTGTCTGTTCTGTCTGAACATCACTCCTATTACACTAAATCTGTTGTATGGAAGTAGGCACTTCTGCTTTGATACTTCTTTCAGCAGGTAATGCACACAGCCTTTTTTAATAATGATAATAATGGTATATTATAGAAACTATGATACATTACATTCGTTTCGATTACATACACAGATTGTCATAGTTCCTATAATGACGGTATAAACTATAAAGCCACTGGTGGCTGATTAGCCCTCACAATACATGTAATACATATGTAAATTTCATGTTGGAAGATAACAGTTTGTGTAATTGAAGAAAGAAGAAATAAAGCACAGTAGTACTATTTTAATAAATAGTTCATTTAAAATTGCAACAAAGAGTGCTATTTGTATAAGTCATTAATATTATTTACCAACAACATTTTCTTGAGTTGACATTTAAACATTACAGATGCATACTTACAATCCACTGTTGTCGCTGTATAGTTCCATAATGTTTATGGAGTTCGTTATTTGTAATGTACATCCTTGTCATAACCGGCGGAAACATATTCTTAACAATTTTATACATATACAGTACAACTGTGTATTCGTAGATTTTTCTTATTGGTAAACTGGACAGCTTCTTGAAGAGTTGGTCTGTGTGCACTCTGTGTGGAGCTGACATAATTAACCGAATTGCATACTTTTGCAATTTGAATAGAGGACTACAATGTGTATTATATGCTCCTCCCCATACTTTGATTCAATAAGTTAAATATGGATATAAAAAGGTATACCGGGTATTGTTCATTTATTTTGAAAAAGATACATAAAATTTAATAACCTTGTCAATATGGATCTACGTGTTGGTCTAAGCATGCTCTGCCGACTGCTTCTTTGGTAAATGCAGCACATACAAAGTATTAAATGTAATCAATTCTTAAACAGTTCTATTGTTGTAATTCTAAGCAAGAGCTCACTTTAGTTTCCCACATGTATTTTGATGTTTATTTAGCATACTTTTTACCACTGTTTATCAACAGTCGTTCGGAATTAAATAAATACACTGAATTGGTGTAACTTACATCTAAAATTAACTGTCTGGCCCCCAAAGTAGCACATGGCTGAGATAACAAAGGGCGTGTTTTAGGGTGGTGTATTGAGCCCTAATCCAACCTTTGGTACCCTAACCCTGCCACGTGAACAGCCTTATCTAATGTTTGTACTCTAGTTTTGGTTCAGAAGAGTTTACGCATCATATTATGGTGTCGAAACCCTGCCAAACTTTGTATTCAATCCAAGGATCTAGTTTGTCAGCTGGCTGGACTTTTTGTTGTTATATTATAAGTAAAAGGTTAGACATTGAAGTACTATAGATGGTTCATTACTAACACTAACTCTCAAATTAATCACAATCTATTACTTTTTACTGGATCTCTATAACCGTTACAGCAGAATTATTTCTACAACTTGACAACAAATAAATAATCCACAAAGGAATGCAATTTTGTTTTTCTTTTGTTCCAAGGATTGCTAATAACTATCTTCTATATTAGTTGAATCCACAAAGATTCATACAATTTATAATACTAATAGTTGGAATAAGATGCAAACTAACCAATTTATTTAATATGTTTGTATTGTTTTCAATAATAGAAAAGTAATAATAATAATAATAAGCTCTTATATACACCCCTGTAGCGCTGTATTCAGCCCTTAGTTCTGTTCAAAGCGCTTTACAGAAAAGTTCACAATTACATGTCACTCATTTAGGTAGTGAAAGCGATTTTAAAAAGGTGTGATAATAGCGTATGTCTTTGTTAGTTGGGATGAAATTACTATTTAAAATAATATATATGTTACAGATTCATTAAATATTACTTATTACATATGACCAGCACGCATGTACCAATACTTCACATATTACCAGCACGCATGTACCAATACTTCACGTATGACCAGCATGCATGTACCAATACTTCACGTATGACCAGCATGCATGTACCAATATTTCACGTATGAACAACACGCATCTACCAATACTTCATGTATGACCAGCATGCATGTATCAGTACTTCACGTATGACCAGCATGCATGTACCAATACTTCACGTATGGCCAGCATGCATGTACCAATTCTTCACGTATGGCCAGCATGCATGTATCAGTACTTCAGGTATGACCAGCATGCATGTATCAGTACTTCACGTATGGCCAGCATGCATGTACCAATTCTTCACGTATGGCCAGCAGGCATGTACCAATTCTTCAAGTATGGCCAGCACGCATGTACCAATACTTCACGTATGGCCAGCATGCATGTACCAATTCTTCACGTATGGCCAGCATGCATGTACCAATTCTTCACGTATGACCAGCATGCATGTATCAGTACTTCACGTATGACCAGCATGCATGTACCAATACTTCACGTATGGCCAGCATGCATGTACCAATTCTTCACGTATGGTCAGCATGCATGTATCAGTACTTCAGGTATGACCAGCATGCATGTATCAGTACTTCACGTATGGCCAGCATGCATGTACCAATTCTTCACGTATGGCCAGCAGGCATGTACCAATTCTTCAAGTATGGCCAGCACGCATGTACCAATACTTCACGTATGGCCAGCATGCATGTACCAATTCTTCACGTATGACCAGCATGCATGTATCAGTACTTCACGTATGACCAGCATGCATGTACCAATTCTTCACGTATGGCCAGCATGCATGTACCAATTCTTCACGTATGGCCAGCATGCATGTACTAATTCTTCACGTATGACCAGCATGCATGTACCAATTCTTCACGTATGACCAGCATGCATGTATCAGTATTTCACGTATGACCAGTTGCACATTTTCCCTCAGACCCCTTGAACACATATTGTTTGTTACATCAACGAAGGAGACACTTGTACTTCAATGCCAGATTGTCCAGGCCAGATCTTGTAAACACTTGAAATCCAAGCTTTTTGTCATCAAGAGTGGATGCTATTTAAAGTGAAGAAAAAAACCCACCTATTAGAAGAACCAATCATCAGAAACAAACAATAGTTCACTTTGTTAATAACCTATTTCATATTACCGTCAAGAAATCTGGCGTTCACGTATATTTCATAGCAGGACAGAGTGCTGCTGGAATTGTATTGGTATGAATTGTGTTAATACACAAATCTATAATTACTCTGATAAATATGCCTCGGAGATGTATCTCAAAGATAATGTTGCCCTTTATTGGCGTAGCTCAATAATATTATAATTAGAAAATGACATGTTTGAATTCCCACTGAATATGAAAATAAATAATATCAGGAAATTGTTCTGCATTTTCCATGGCTAGAACGTGTCCCGTGGTCAGTATGAGATCAGGCTGTATTAAAGTAGCCTAAAGGCATTAGAACATGATGTATGTAAATTACAAACATTTCTGGTTGTGAATATACTGGCCTTAATTTTGTCTGTTTTGGTTAAATAACTTGGAAACATGGATGGTTTTTTTTATACAAAAAATGGCTGTAGTAGAGGTTTAATATCTGTTGTTGTTCACAGTTAATAACACTTGTTATCTACTATTAATAAAACTTGTTATCTACTATTAATAACACTTGTTATTCTTGCCCCAGTTACCCCCTCACCAGACTTCCCCTGCCTGGGAATGCACCTCTCCAGTTCACCACCCCCATTGAGGGCTACAAGATCCCCCTTCGGATTCCACCAAACCCTGCAGAGGGAAACAGCCAGGGAGAGGAGCACAGACTGCCTAGATGGGTACGTGGACGCGTGTATGATAGTCACTTACATGTGTTTTCTGCATAAGAAATATAAACTACAGTTGAACCTTGCGTTATGGTCACCTCAGTAGTACAGCCACCTTGCAATTAAGACAGTCCTTATTTATGTGACAGTAGGGTCACCTTGCTAGTCAAGTCATATTATTCCAGTCCTGATGGTGACCTAAATAATAAGTTTCAAACATATTATGATATGCATCAGTGTTATGCTGCTGTAACTAATCTGTGAAGGAAGTGAAGAGAATCGCATTAAAAGACTTCTTGAAATAATCAGTTTAAGTTTAAATGTTGCTGGTTTCTTGGGGTTTTGGAGTAAGTTTCCTTGTGTGGAAGGTTCCTTAAACATGTAAAGAAAAATCATCTTTATTTGGACACTCGTATACAGAGTAAGACCCTGTTCAGAAGTGTTTACATTTACAGAAATTAATGTTTGTTTTTCAGATTGTTTGTACTCATGATTCTAAGGTATCGGTCTATGGCAGCTGTGTGTTAGACCATATCTTGTGATCTTTACAACTTAATTTTTGCGGATTGTGGATCTCGCATCATCACTGGACACTGTTTTAGGGCTGGCTCATACTATTGATCATGAAAAGATCAAAGAAAAGGCTACCGCTTTATTTTTTTATTTTGTTGCCGGTTGTATCCATAATTTGAATCTCTTGCAGTACCTTGGTCCGCCCGTTGCTTACGTCCAGCAGATCGTTGTCAAGGCAGCCGTGTCACCATGGCAACAGAGACAGTTGATCCCGACTGATGCATTCCGCGGTCCACTGAAGACTGTGTTTGCAGTGTTGGAGGACGTCAATAACTTCCAGTTTGGCGACAGGTCAGAGGTTATAGGGTTAATGCTATTTAAAGAACTTTGTATCTATATATAATATATATATATATATATATATATAATATTTATATACAATGGAACCTCGTTTTACGGTCACCTCAGTAATACAGCCAGCTCATGATTACGGTCACCTTAGATTAGTCCCAGATTATTTCTGCATTCAGTAAAGCATACAATATTAGTCCTGTTAATACGGTCACCTTGCTATTCAAGTCACTTGTGTCCAGTCCCTAGGGTGACCATAATAGCAAGGTTCCACTGCATAATATATAATTTATTTATTTATATATCTTTGCATATATCTATATACATCTTACATGTATTACATGGCCTTTAAAATAGTTGTTTCATGTGAATCTTCAAATTTATTATTATTATGCTCTTGTTGACGATTGTTGATGTTAGGTCAATAAGTAAGTATAAATGATTAAATACATGTAAACAAGCAGTATTGCAGTGGCACAAGTAGCCCAGCTAATTTATTTTGCCAGCTATTTTTAGTATCGATAGTTCAGTGTACTATCAAAAATTACTATTGGTGATTAAATTTGGTATTGATAGTATTGCGTTATGACCTTGACTATTGATAGTTCAATGTATTGTTATATCCCTGGTAAAAAGTCGCTACATATAAACCCTCATGTGCACATATAGTCGCACCTCGTTATAACGCGCCCCGTTATAACTCTGATTCGGTTATAACGCGGTTGGTTGTGGACCCCTAATTTCTGCCACCAGGGGGAAAATGGGCGCGACGACAAACTATATTAACACGGTAATAACTGTCAATTGTTTTGTGTGAAGTTATCCCCGTCTTTGTCCACGACGTGTATATTGAAAGACTAGTTGGCGGACAATAAATTTAACGTTGATGTACAACTGCAACGAATCAAGTGTAAGGTGCGTCACTACGTTGCCGTTGTTTATTCTGCACAGCCAATGCTATCAAAGGTAGGCCTATAAGTTTCTTTGACTATAATTATGGTCAATTTTAACTTTAGGAACAGTAAATGTGGAGCGAGGTATTGTTTGTTTTGCGCCGACATCAAACCAATCGTTTCCAATCTGCTAGTAATGCCCCCGGATCGCGAGTTCGCCTGGTTTCGGTGCCGGGCAGCTTGTTAAGTGCAATTGAAATTCACAAATACGCCTTGCATAAGAATGGGTTAAATATGTTTTAATACAGCTTAGTAGGCAAGATCAGTACGCTAACATTGCGTAACAAATATTAGCTTTTCCCTGCGATGAACGCAAAGCTACTGCCTGTACTGGTGCGCCAAAATATAAATTCGTCAAACGCATATGAAGTGGTGAATCGTAATATTGTTTGGCACGGTAAATGTGCTTTCTAAATTTGTATTTTGAAAAATTATTGATTGAAAGACGAAGTTAAGCCAATTGTGAGCGTACTTATAGCTTTAAATCCTTAATCAACTCTAACACAAGAGTTTGTCAAATCATTTGCGTATTCGGCTGCTGAGTGCCAGGTCATTGTTTTAGATCTTACGTCAGCGGTACCATATTATCATTCAGTTGACTGTGACTTGTTGGTCCGTTGTTTATTTTAAAAACAGTACACAATTCATGAATTTTATTCAGTTCAACATTCAAGTTTTCACCAGTGTATGACTTTTAAACAGAATACACATTGACGTTGGCTGGCAGATTAATAAGCTTCATAAACTGCGTATAGACTGCGCGACGTGCACACTTTGGCTTCGATGCCGATGGCGTTCTTCGTGCAGCAGTGGTGTCAGTCGTCGTCGTAGCGCCCCTGATGGCAGATATGGGAACGCGCCATGTTTATAACGTGGATTCATTTCGTGGACCCCGACTACCACTTTGTAACGAGGCGCGACTGTACTTACTCGGCCCCTTGACCGACTTAGTCGTTGGGGGACATAAGCGAGGCTGCAGCTGCAGATATTTTTCCAATCCTGTCTGTTAGTGGCTGTGGTGATAAGCTCTTGCATAGAGAGGGCCGTCCATTCTTTAACATTGTCATACGTACACAAACAAACAATCAGATTGACATTTACGTTTGAAATTAGAACCGTGATACAGGGATCAATCAGGAAAAAGACATGCTTGTGCCCTTTGGGTACATCAGAGGTAGAACTATGTGCTTTTTTCAAAATTTGATGTGCCCCAAATCAGTTGATTAAAATTGTATTAATTAATTTGCTTGGTAGTATGATTGCCTAAATAACATGGTAAATGTAAACATTACATTTTTTTACATATTAGGCATGTAATCATGTTATTATTTAACTTGTTTTGAATTCTATTCAGGACTGCCTATGCAATATATTTCTGGATACAAAATATATAACCATCAATATCAAAGTGCTCAGAAATGTTCAGGTTTTTTCAAAATCTGTAACGTTACAAAACTAGATACTTTCTGGATAGGTGTGCCCCATTTTTTGTGGACTTGTCATGCTACTACAGTCTACTGCACCAAGGATAGGGAGATTCTAACTGAGAAATAAGATGCAGCAGTTTGTGACATTGAGTGACAACGATTCACATACGAGAGAGCACCAACTCAAAATATTTAAAGAACCATGTTGATTAAACATTAAAAAACTCATTGATACACCAATGAACAGATGAATGGAATAGCCTCTCTCAGTCTGTGGTTGAAATTGCATCGGTACAGTCTTTTTAGAGGAAATTAGATTATAAGTTTTTGGAAAATCACCCAATTAAATTAGCCCAGTTAAATTATACTATACAGTAAGACTATTACATGTAAGACTAGAACATAGCATTGTCTTTTTTCCAAAGTTTATGACCCTGGGTGATGGAGGCATTTGTAATGAATGTACATTCAAATTATTTTGAAAGAGGCATGATTTATAAACATGCTTTTAAAATTTTAATTTTTTGTTTATAATGTACTGAAATTGTAACATTTAGTAAACAAACGTGAATATAAAAATGTGCATATAGTGTACATGTGTGGATGGATATTATTTATATGGATGTGAATATAAAAATGTGCATATAGTGTAGATGTATGGATGGATATTATTTGTATAGATGTAAATGGATTGCATTTTGTTCAGCAAGAGTTAAAAGTTGACGATTGGCAATAATATGGTGTTAGCGGCAACAAGCTGTTCACTGTGCTCCACTAAAGCTTATAAACAATGACAACAAGAGCCGAGGACTAGGCAAGGAACAAGGGCATTGATTTGACTGTTCTCAGGGTCCAGTCATCACTGTAAGGTGTGATTTAAATAACTCCATTCAAGCCATTGTTCTGTTTGTTGTCCATGCGGCCATTGTCTATGTTCGGGCGGCGACTGGAGCAAACCGGAATGCTGTTTGGGCCTCAAAATACACTAAGCCAAAGACGCAATATTTGTTATAGCGTAAATAATTCTGGGATGATGCAGAATGATTTTATTATCGCATTGAAGTGTCAAATTTAAGCAAAACTATATAATTATATTTAATAACGACAAAATCGAGGTGGGCCCGGATTCTACACAAATGCCCCACAATTTTCTCAGATTTCTCGGACACATTTTGTATGTGTGTTTTGGGCACATTCGGCAAAAAGTGTGTGACATTCTAGTGTACAATGCATCATTGACATGTTTCCGCGCTCCAAGGGAATCCCTGCCTGATATAATGACATTCGACCTCAATGGCATTCATTATATCTATTGTGGGGAGCATTCAGTTTTAACTGACCACTTTTGTTTTGTTAGGGAGCATTCAGTTTCTGTGGCTGATTACTGCCTACATGTGTCAGAGACGACTATGAAGAAAATACCACAAGGCATGCTCCCTGAATACGGCTGTCTCATTGTGTCACCTGCGTTCTTCTGGAACAAAGATGTCAACAAGTGAGTCTGTAACAGTGAAAGCAATGTACAATATGTACCATTCGGGATACACTATTAAGTTGTAAAGTTGTGAAATGAAGTGTTATGCCTTTTGAGAGTCCAGAGAACACGAGCTTTAAAACTGATCCACAAGCCCACTGTTGCTGTGTTGCATTGACAGATATTCTTGTGTTAGTTTTAATGGTAGGCTGATTCCGCAATGCCTGAAATGGGCTGAAGTAGTATCAAAACATGGCAAACTTGTACCGCAAACAGATTGTTGGAGAAGTCGTTTTTGAGTGAAATACTGAAGGTAGTTAAATTTAACAACAAAGAAGATGTCCCTCACACTGCAAAAAAGACAACAGTTATGGCACAAACATTAAGAAATTTCACCAAGTCCCTTTTTACTACCTGTGGAGCAGGACACAGCCTAAGTTGTCCAACATACGTGTTTAATGTGTGGCAGATTTTCTGATGATGGAGAAATCATCAACACCATTTACAGAGATCTCCGACCACCCTTCAGTACACCTCCATCGCTGAGAGGTATGTATGGACCCCCTACATTAACACCCACACACAAAATGTAAGTATTATGGACTTTAAAAAATAAAAGTCTTATTGAATTATTTATATCCTACTACAGTTGAGCTAACATGTGTATAGTATATGTACTTATGTATGAAAGTTTCAAGCGTTCACCTATGACCAAGTGAAGGATTTGTAACATGTTTTTTTTAATTCACCCCTCCATTGCCCTTTCACATACACAAACCATCCCCAACTTATCGCCGGAATGTTTACAGAACTTGGAACAATCGTAGAAAACATGTATACATTGAAAGAGCAGTTCAAAATTATGTAATCTTCAACAAATGTCTGGTACAAATACTTCATCAAACCATATATTGCATTTGTGTGTATGTAATGTCTTCTGGCACATAAGATGGTACAAATACTTCATCAAACCATATATTGCATTTGTGTGTATGTAATGTCTTCTGGCACATAAGATGGTACAAATACTTCATCAAACCATATATTGCATTTGTGTGTATGTAATGCCTTCTGGCACATAAGATGGTACAAATACTTCATCAAACCATATATTGCATTTGTGTGTATGTAATGCCTTCTGGCACATAAGATGGTACAAATACTTCATCAAACCATATATTGCATTTGTGTGTATGTAATGCCTTCTGGCACATAAGATGGTACAAATACTTCATCAAACCATATATTGCATTTGTGTGTATGTAATGTCTTCTGGCACATAAGATGGTACAAATACTTCATCAAACCATATATTGCATTTGTGTGTATGTAATGCCTTCTGGCACATAAGATGGTACAAATACTTCATCAAACCATATATTGCATTTGTGTGTATGTAATGCCTTCTGGCACATAAGATGGTACAAATACTTCATCAAACCATATATTGCATTTGTGTGTATGTAATGCCTTCTGGCACATAAGATGGTACAAATACTTCATCAAACCATATATTGCATTTGTGTGTATGTAATGCCTTCTGGCACATAAGATGGTACAAATACTTCATCAAACCATATATTGCATTTGTGTGTATGTAATGCCTTCTGGCACATAAGATGGTACAAATACTTCATCAAACCATATATTGCATTTGTGTGTATGTAATGCCTTCTGGCACATAAGATGGTACAAATACTTCATCAAACCATATATTGCATTTGTGTGTATGTAATGCCTTCTGGCACATAAGATGGTACAAATACTTCATCAAACCATATATTGCATTTGTGTGTATGTAATGCCTTCTGGCACATAAGATGATACAAATACTTCATCAAACCATATATTGCATTTGTGTGTATGTAATGCCTTCTGGCACATAAGATGATACAAATACTTCATCAAACCATATATTGCATTTGTGTGTATGTAATGCCTTCTGGCACATAGGATACAGCCTGCCACAGCAAAGTGGCTATTAAGTTGCAAAGTTGTGAAATTAAGTGTTATGCCTTTCCAGAGAACATGGGCTTTGAAATGATACCTGATTTGTTGAAATATCTTCAGTAGTTTTTAATTTATTGCTAAAATTGAAACAAACTTTTAAAAGCAACATTTTGAGAAATTAGGTCATTTTGACTGATATTGCCTATAATTAAAGTTTTTAAATCTATGGGTTCATAAATGGGTGTTTTTATTAGTTCTGGATTGTTTATTGAGGAAAATATACTAGACATTGAAATATAAGATTATAAGCTTTGCATTTCTGCTAACACAAAGTGAATTGGAACACGACCTAGACATCTATTTTTAGCTCGTGTGCAGAATAGGCCTGTGTGACTTCATACCCGATTCATTGTGGCAGGTCACATGACCTAGACAGCTATTTTGAGCTCGTGCAGAATAGGCCTGAGTGACTTAATACCTGGTTCACTGTGGCGGATCACATGACCTAGATAGCTATTTTTAGCTCATGTGCAGAATAGGCCTGTGTGAATTAATACCTGGTTCACTGTGGCAGGTCACATGACCTAGACAGCTATTTTTAGCCCATGCAAGTCACATATTGAACGTAACTTTGATTTTAAGATTACCGAACATGTCATATACGTTGTATCTCCGTCTCGTAGACATCCTCTTCGGGGTCGTCTGGAAGGAAACAGGAGTGAAGAGGTTCTACCTCCGCAACCGACAGCGAGTCGTCTCATTCGCTGTCACCATCGTCTTCAAGAAGTATGACCAAAGGTACGTGTGACAGTTCGTTTCACTGATGTCACGGAGGTCCAAAACCGATTTTTCTCTCCCAAGAATAGTAATAAATCAGAGGTAAATTTGGGTGTATGGTTCTGTTGTGAGTTAGATAGAGAGGGTACTCCTGTTGTACTCTTAGACACACTAGTAATATCATTCAGCTATTCTATCTACTTGCTCATTGAAACTTAGTAAGATTTTAAAGGTTTCTCCTCGGTTAGATTTTTTGTTCATCTCATTTCATAATTATTTCACCAAATATGGAACATGTCCACTGTGTAATGCCGGCTCATTTGTACCAAATTAATGAGTTATTTATTTACGGTGACATTAACACTCATTAATATTATTTTAAACTAGATCCAGTAAAAAAGACAAACCTCATTATACTAGGACAAGGCTAATTACAATTTTGCAGGATACTCAGGGCTACCTACCGTTACGGATTTTCCATAATCATTACTGAAATTCCCCTCAGATTACCGCATTACGGAAACTGCCGCTGTATTACGGAAATACAAATATCGGACTACAGAAAATGATACACGTTAAAGAATTGCCAAATCTATAAATAATGCTGCTCCAGATGCTTTGAAGAAACTGATATGGTTAACTTGTTACAATTTATCATCAACTGTTGTTTAGACCACTACAAGTTCTATGCAGTCCATAGGTGACGTCAGCCAGTGCTTTGCATGTGTACAATGTTACAACTTGGACTGCCAGCAACCAGCTGGCAGTCCAAGTTGTATTGCTAGTACCACTGCATCTTTCAGTCAACAGCAATAACAGCGACACAAAATATGAGTGTCAATAATGCACATCTAGACATTAATACAATTTACAGGTGTAGAATTGTATAATGAAATAAATAAATTAAGATGACATTAGGTAGAACCATTAAATTACGTGAAATAGTCATTGTCTTAACATTGTCACTGACTGTTAGTAATATAATGTTTTCTGCTGGGTGTTGTAAATTTAGACGCTCGTTGGATGATTATTGGCCATTCACTGGCGCCGTCTTTCCCATGGTGATGCTCTACAGACATAAAACACTTGGACATGTCTGGCCATGAATGCACCTTGACAGCTGTAATCAACACAATGTAACTTATTGGATGCTGCAAAACAAGCATCCCTTTGAAGTGCAAACCCCCCAACCTTAACTGCAGACAGGAGTTACAGTGTAGCAACGTGATATGTTGAAACAAAGTATATCTACATTTGATGATTAAATTAGTAACTTAAATTAATTGATTCCAGGCACATAAACAGGGTGGGCTTGTCACTGTATTGGTTTGATTGGCAACAATGTGGACCGGGGAGCGGGGTGGTTGGTGCGGGGGAGTGCAGCAGGGGAGCAGGGTGGTTGGTGCGGGGGAGTGCAGCAGGGGAGCAGGGTGGTTGGTGCGGGGGAGTGCAGCAGGGGAGCAGTGCAGCTTCAGGGGAGCCAGGGTGGTGTGATGAGGGAGTCACCCAGCAGAGTCTGAGAGGTGAGATTTGATGCTTGGGAGAGTGCAGCAGAGGAGGAGGATGGTTGTGGGGGTGCAGGGAGGGATGGTTTGTCAGAGGTACAGCAGGGAGGGATATAGTGGTAGATGCAGAGGGAAATTACAGCAGGGGAGAGGGGTGGTTAGTGCAGGGGAGTGCAGCAGGGGAGAAGGATCGGGAGTCATTACAGAAATTGTTTTTGTCAGGTGGGCAGCCCTGGATACTCAACCTGATGACTGTAGTAAGTTCTTTCAATATTTTAACAGATGTACCCATTTGTCCATTGAACCGACAACACAAATTTGAATCTTAATGATCCTGGTTCGTGATATGCTGCATCAATTGAAGAAGAACTTTTAATTGACTTCTTGTTTTTGTTTCTTTACTGTCTACTACTACTATTTAACCATTTCAAATCTAATTCTTCAGATTCATGGCTGCCTTGCAAGACAAACTCCAGATGGCGTACCCGCTCAGCCTCACTTTCAACAACAGCGAAGTCGACCACCTCGCACATGTGCACTTCCGTGCCATCAACCACTTTGTCGAGTACACCCCCCTGATGGTGTCATACGTTCTTCTATTTCTCTACATCTACTTCTCCGTGCGTAAGTCGACCTCTCTTAGTCTGCAGCCATGTTACAGCTACTGTATGAGTTAATATTGCAAGCAATCAGCGTTGTTTTCAAGTAAGGCGAAGGTAAGTTATTATGTAGTGGATCATCTGGCATGAGAAACCGTTCAAAGCGTGTTACATTTTAAAGACACAGTATATCCGTATTTATTGGGGCTATGTTGTGATATTATTAAGACCATTCAAAGTATGCTTTCCATGCAGGTGAATGTTTTCATCAGGACATTGCAAGTAAATTCTGCTGAGATTATTTACTATTTTGATTGTTTAGATTTCTTTTGTAGAGGTTTAGCTTAGATATAAAAGATTATTGCACAGGTTTACCAAACAACTGAATAGGAGTCAGACATATTTGTTTATAGCTCAATCTGTGATGAGTATTGGGACCATTTGTGTTGTAATAAAGGCTTGGAGTTGTGATGTTTATTGCATGAAACCATCACATGCATAAGATTCACAGATAACATACCTTAGGGCGTATATCCTCTCCATGCATAGGGCGTATATCCTCTCCATGCATAGTTCATGCCGAAAAGATACATTTAGTAACACTGATGATACTAATTTTCAGTCGTAAGTGGGAGCGTCACTGGTGAAATCTTCAGAAGGTCCTGTGAAAAGAGACAGATGCGATATACGTGACGCAGTATTGTGGAGCACTGTGGTGCAGTGGCTAGAGCTTTGGACTCTCGATCGAGAGAACCCGGGTTCGAATCCTGTGCTGCGGTGTCGAACCTTGGGCAAATTTGTTCATTCAGCTGTATGAATGGCTACCTGGCTATAGACAGTGGTCGATATTTGTGACCGAATAGTCTTTGTACATTAATGTCCACATGGCTGAATGCTTCCCAGAGAAGTCGAGATGGTGTTCAGTTGAACAGGTCTGCCAGGGAGTAAAGTGTAAAGTGCTTTGAGCAGTCCTGAGGACTGGATACTGCGCTATATGAACTTTTATTTTAAGTATCATATTTTTTCAGGCAAGATTGAGATGGTGAAGTCCAAGTGGGGGCTGGCCTTCAGTGCCGTGGTCACTGTCATTGCGTCTCTGCTCATGTCTGTCTCTCTCTGTCTCTCGTTTGGACTTACACCAAGTCTTAATGGCAGGTGGGTCAAAGGTGATGTAATGGGTCAAAGGTCAGACAGATTTAAATATGGGTGCATTGTAGGGAACCACTATTGGCCACAGTCTGTGATAGGTGTGGGTGGTCAGTTATTATTCAGTACATTTTCTTGTTAACTTTAGAAACCGCTAAAATATTAGTACAGTGTCCTCAACAAAAATGTGTGGTTTGAAGAACCTGTCCTTATTGTACAATTGTTAACATATTTACAAATTATGTTATTAAATCTCACGATTGCAAGGAAATAAATTTTTATGATTACGGATGATCTCAACGCACCAGTAAATGACACAGCACAAACTAGGTTTCATGGCAGAGATCGGGTTATAGCTGCTTTGTTTAGCTACGTACATCACTGTATACGCACTAGTTGTTTATTTTTTGTTATCATGCTTCATAAGCATCCTTATATTGAGCATGCAGAAGCAGTTTGACATTATGATGAATATGTTATGTGTGTCCACAGCCTGATGTAATTTAAAGTTGTTAGACAGGAGAGGAGGATCAGAGGTTAAATGACAGGTTTTGTGTTGTGTCCTACATCAGTGTTTGAGATTATCCCTGATTGCATTTGAAATCCTCCAAATGCTGCTTGGATATTTGCAGTGAGATCTTCCCCTACTTGGTGGTCATCATTGGCCTGGAGAATGTGCTTGTGATGACCAAGTCTATCGTGTCCACTCCCATCCAACTGGATGTCAAGTTGAGGGTGGCCCAAGGTATGTAGAGCATGTAGACAGCTTCACATTAATTGTGGCTTCTTTAGAGATGTAACTCAGATTATCTGCTTATACAATCATGTTTTCCAGTTCACATTATATCTGTTCTAACTACCACTGAAATGTGTTTTAGTGTGACATTACTGACATACATTGTTAAATCTATGAATATCAACATTGGTATTCAGCAAACGACATGCCATGTAAACATGTTTTTCGGGTTGAATCATTCAAATGAAACAGATAACTGTGAAATGATGTTAATGACGGTAGACATATCTGGCACAACCAATCTGCATACAAGATGTTTTGCATGGCATTAACACAGAGGTTTTATGATTGGCCAGAAGATAATTTAAGTTGCACTTCCTGTCCATACTAGGTACACGTGAGTGGGACACTAGTTGGGGTCTCTCCACGTAACAAGCAAACAACTCATGCTAAGACTTTCAAATTGTACGTGCACCATGTTTTATAGCCGCACAGAGTGGACATCTGTTGTATACCTACACGGAGTGGACATCTGTTGTATAGCTGCACAGAGCGGACATCTGTTTTATAGCCGCACAGCATGGACATCTGTTGTATAGCTGCACAGAGTGGACATCTGTTGTATACCTACACGGTGTGGACATCTGTTGTATAGCTGCACAGAGCGGACATCTGTTTTATAGCCGCACAGCGTGGACATCTGTTTTATAGCTGCACAGCGTGGACATCTGTTTTATAGCCGCACAGCGTGGACATCTGTTGTATAGCTGCACAGAGCGGACATCTGTTTTATAGCCGCACAGCATGGACATCTGTTTTATAGCTGCACAGCGTGGACATCTGTTTTATAGCCGCACAGCGTGGACATCTGTTGTATAGCTGCACAGAGTGGACATCTGTTTTATAGCTGCACAGAGAGGACATCTGTTGTATAGCTGCACAGAGTGGACATCTGTTTTATAGCTGCACAGAGTGGACATCTGTTGTATAGCTGCACAGAGTGGACATCTGTTTTATAGCCGCACAGCGTGGACATCTGTTGTATAGCTGCACAGAGTGGACATCTGTTTTATAGCCGCACAGTGTGGACATCTGTTTTATAGCCGCACAGAGTGGACATCTGTTGTATAGCTGCACAGAGTGGACATCTGTTTTATAGCTGCACAGAGTGGACATCTGTTTTATAGCTGCACAGAGTGGACATCTGTTGTATAGCTGCACAGAGTGGACATCTGTTTTATAGCTGCACAGAGTGGACATCTGTTTTATAGCTGCACAGAGTGGACATCTGTTTTATAGCTGCACAGAGTGGACATCTGTTTTATAGCTGCACAGAGTGGACATTTGTTGTATAGCTGCACAGAATGGACATCTGTTTTATAGCTGCACAAAGTGGACATCTGTTGTATAGCTGCACAAAGTGGACATCTGTTGTATAGCTGCACAGAGTGGACATCTGTTGTATACTTACACAGAGTGGACATCTGTTGTATAGCTGCACAGAGTGGACATCTGTTTTATAGCTGCACAGAGTGGACATCTGTTGTATAGCTGCACAGAGTGGACATCTGTTTTATAGCCGCACAGTGTGGACATCTGTTGTATAGCTGCACAGAGTGGACATCTGTTTTATAGCCGCACAGTGTGGACATCTGTTTTATAGCCGCACAGAGTGGACATCTGTTGTATAGCTGCACAGAGTGGACATCTGTTTTATAGCTGCACAGAGTGGACATCTGTTTTATAGCCGCACAGCGTGGACATCTGTTGTATAGCTGCACAGAGTGGACATCTGTTTTATAGCTGCACAGAGTGGACATCTGTTTTATAGCTGCACAGAGTGGACATCTGTTGTATAGCTGCACAGAGTGGACATCTGTTTTATAGCTGCACAGAGTGGACATCTGTTTTATAGCTGCACAGAGTGGACATCTGTTTTATAGCTGCACAGAGTGGACATTTGTTGTATAGCTGCACAGAGTGGACATCTGTTTTATAGCTGCACAAAGTGGACATCTGTTGTATAGCTGCACAAAGTGGACATCTGTTGTATACCTACACAGAGTGGACATCTGTTGTATAGCTGCACAGAGTGGACATCTGTTTTATAGCCGCACAGAGTGGACATCTGTTGTATACCTACACGGAGTGGACATCTGTTGTATAGCTGCACAGAGCGGACATCTGTTTTATAGCCGCACAGCATGGACATCTGTTTTATAGTTGCACAGAGTGGACATCTGTTGTATAGCTGCACAGAGTGGACATCTGTTGTATACCTACACAGAGTGGACATCTGTTGTATAGCTGCACAGAGTGGACATCTGTTTTATAGCTGCACAGAGTGGACATCTGTTGTATAGCTGCACAGAGTGGACATCTGTTTTATAGCCGCACAGCGTGGACATTTGTTGTATAGCTGCACAGAGTGGACATCTGTTTTATAGCCGCACAGTGTGGACATCTGTTTTATAGCCGCACAGAGTGGACATCTGTTGTATAGCTGCACAGAGTGGACATCTGTTTTATAGCTGCACAGAGTGGACATCTGTTTTATAGCCGCACAGCGTGGACATCTGTTGTATAGCTGCACAGAGTGGA
>CM034531.1:44107598-44142598 GCA_020002185.1 Paraescarpia echinospica
TCACACATTAACCATTATACAATAGTTATTATACATCTTGTGGCTATGATAATTGTACATAATATGGCTGAAGTGTCATGTGGCATACGCATGTAAAAATTGTTTTAATACATTAAGAAATGTGAAATTTATGGCATTTTATCTACCGCATCTCAACATGCAATCCACGCCATTCAGGCATTCAACAACAAAAATCACTTAAATGTCTGGTTAGTAACCTCATGTATCCACATTCAAGGTTCTTGTTGCAACAGAATGGTCACTGGACGTCAATTTGTATTATGTAGGTGCAGTATGTACATTTTATTGTAGTTATATGTATTATTATGACATTGAAATTTGCAATTGTTGTTATTGAGATAACATTACATTTTCTTATGTAGCCACCTAAAGTTCTGACTAACACTAACCTACATACAATGGACTTGTTGTAGACATTCAAATTATACAGGTACACAGTATTGACTTGTAGCTGTAGTAATGCACACTATGCACTGTGAACATTTCACATGCTTAATTCACTATGTCCTTAGTTGAGGTTGAAGACAGTGTTTAGTAATCACAGCCATCATCCTCAGCTACACTTTCATCATTGTCAGCACTAGACACCTAATTGTCACAGTCTGCACATGTCAGTACATCTGAGTCCATTTGACAAACAGACACACTTTGGCAGTTCACACTTCCTGGGACAACTGCATGCTAGTAGATCCAACACGGCCTCGGGTGCTGGCTGACCTTCCATCCAGTGTACAACCAGCTGCTTAGTCCCATCTTCTCTTTCCAACTTCCACCCTCTGCCAACTGGTGTCGGAGTCCTTGAGTCCTGCTCCAAACATCTTCTCCATATTGCAGCCTGGTAGTTTGCGCGTTGTGCATGTTTCAACAAACATTATCTGCATGGTGGCAGTTGGTGACACTATTTCACCTTTCTTTGCACAGAACAAGTGGTATCTCAGATCATTGACGTTCACAGCGGAATATTTTGGAGCGTAAGGAAGGCATGTAAATGCCTCTAGTTTGTCCATGAGATCTGGAAAAAGATCCATTCCTGGCCCAGCATCCTGAATGAATCCAGTGATTCTTTGTTACTAGTCAAGAGTTTCAAAGCTCTTGCCTTACCTTTTCCAGCAAATGCACTGACAGTGTCACATCCAGTGTATGCGTGCAATCCAATGAGAGCTTTACAAACATCTCTACCAACGGTGGCTGCTATATTTCCAATATGAAGGATTCTTGTTCGGGTTCTAGTACCACATTTCTGGAACAATGTGGCTCTAATGTTCTCGTTGAGTGCCAGGCACATGATGAATACATCATTGTGATGGCACAAGGACGCACTCTCAAGATGACAAATATCCTTTCCCATCCCCTGGGACCTTTGCCATGGGCTTTGTCAACACCAGATGGGTTGTTAAGAAAAACAAACAAAGCCAATTTAGCTAGCTACTTGTCTGCAGGAAAATGTGACAGTAACAGAGGAGCTGCCAGATCATTCTGCAACTGTTTTTTATGGCATGAACCTTGTCCAGCGAGTAAGAGGTGATCAAACTACTTTTGGTGAGGTGGCCAAATCAGTCCTGTCTATGGCACTGAAGGATGGATGTCAGAGTACTGTCTATCAAGGAACTCTCTATCAAGAACAGTGAACGATGAGTAAGAGGAGAAGCGCGTGGACATAGGCTACAGAGTATCACAGCCTCTCACATTGTCAGACAGTGGAGGAACTTACTGAGCCAAGTCAATAATAAGACCAGTCTGATCACTTTCCTGGTCAACGAATGGAGGAAGGCTGAGTACACAGAGCAGCTACATGACAAGGTGCTCTTTGCTACCATTGAAGACAAATTCTACAAGATTACTCCTGAAGGCTGTGAGGAGGTTCCAGCTCTACGGTGTATGCAAGAGGAAGCGGATGGACGCTTACTGCTACATGCAGCCCATGCAGCCAGAGAGGGCTATGAAGCTGTTGTAATCAGCTCAGAAGACAGATATATTCATCATGTGCATGGCACTCAAAGAGAACATTAGAGCCACATTGTTCCAGAAATGTGGTACTATAACCCGAACAAGAATCCTTCATATTGGAAATATAGCAGCTACCGTTGGCAGAGATGTTTGTAAAGCTCTCATTGGATTGCACGCATACACTGGATGTGACATGTCAGTGCATTTGCTGGAAAAGGTAAGGCAAGAGCTTTGAAACTCTTGACTAGCAACAAAGAATCACTGGATTCATTCAGGATGCTGGGCCAGGAATGGATCTTTTTCCAGATCTCATGGACAAACTAGAGGCATTTACATGCCTTCATTACGCTCCAAAATATTCTGCTGTGAACGTCAATGATCTGAGATACCACTTGTTCTGTGCAAAGAAAGGCGAAATAGAGTCACCAACTGCCACCATGCAGATAATGTTTGTTGAAACATGCACAACGTGCAAACTACCAGGCTGCAATATGGAGAAGATGTTTGGAGCAGGACTTAAGGACTCCGACCCCAGTTGGCAGAGGGTAGAAGTTGGAAAGAGAAGATGGGACTAAGCAGCTGGTTGTACACTGGATGAAAGGTGAGCTAGCACCCGAGGCCGTGTTGGATCTACTAGCATGCAGTTGTCCAAGGAAGTGTGAACTGCCAAAGTGTGTCTGTTTGTCAAATGGACTCAGATGTACTGATATGTGCAGACTCCAAAACTGTGACAATCAAGTGTCTAATGCTGACAATGATGAAAGTGTAGCTGAGGATGAACTGGATGATGGCTATGGTTACTAAACACTGTCTTCAACCTCAACTAAGGACACAGTGAATTAAGCATGTGAAATGTTCACAGTGCATAGTGTGCATTACTACAGCTACAAGTCAATACTGTGTACCTGTTTAATTTGAATGTCTACAACAAGTCCATTGTATGCAGGTTTGTGTTACAGTCAGAACTTTAGGTGACTAACATAAGAAAATGTAATTTATATCAATGACAACAACTGCAAATTTCAATGTCATGGTAATACATTTGACTGCAATAAAATGTACAGACTGTGCCTACATAATAAAAACTAAAGTCCAGGGACCATTCTGTTGCAACAAGAACCTTGAATGTGGATACATGAGGTTACTAGCCAGACCTTTACGTGATTATTTTGTTGAATGCCTGAATGGCGTGGATTGCATGTTGACACACGGTAGATAAAATGCCATAAAATCCACATTTCTCAAGGTATTAAATAAATGTTCACATGTATATGACACTTCAGCCATATTATGTATAATTATCATACCCATAAGATATATAATAACTATTGTATAATGGTTTATGTGTGACCACCACTTCAGCAATTTCCATAGAAAAATAATTATCGCGGAAATGGGGAAAAGATTAAAAAGAGTAATTTCACACAAAAGAATGTATGTACTGTAATGCTATCACATATTTTCCATATCTAGGAATGTAAGCCAACATTTTGGTGCAATAAGAACCTCGAATAAGGATACATGTGGTTATTAGCCAAAATTTTAAGTGATTTTTTTTTGAAAACCTGAAAGCCGTGGATTGCATTTTGAGATGTGGTAGATAAAATACCACAACATCCAGAATTCTCAAGATATGAAAATAATTTTGATATGTATGGAAAGCATGACATTTGCACCACATGGTATCTAATTTTTGTTTTATTGGGATGTATAGTAAATATAGTCCATAGTAGTTTCTGTATGGGCACCCCATTAGCAATTTCGTAGAAAACTTGTTGTCGCGAATATGTGGATAGTATGAAAAAAAGTCTCACAGAAAGCTGGGAGTGCTGCAATGCTATCACCTATTTTCCATCTCTAGGGATACAGGCCTAGCCAAAAATCACTGAGCATTCGTCCCATAAAATGTACTGGTTGCCCAAATTTTGGGTCCTGGCTCAAGGCCTAATAGCTTTTTTCGGCAGTATTATATTCATACAAATGTTCATAATTATATTCAGATAGTGCATTTGAAGCAGCCATGCAGTTGTTCAATTCTGTTATCATTCCACAATGTTACAGTTTTTTCTTCAATTTTTCTTGCCCTCAGAAGTTACTTGTAGGTAGGAAGGAGCTGTACAATATTATGGTCGGATGTGCCTAACAGTGACATGGACACGTTGCAGTAGGAGAGGTTAATTATCTTGTCATTACGCGTTGCACAGGTTATGTATTGCTTGTAGGTGGGAAGGTACGTTTTCAAGCTGCAGCCATTGAAATCACCAAGAATTAGCTTCAGAGCACTAGGTGACACACTTTCAAGTTCTTGCATGTGTTGGTGGATAGTTTCTGCAGCTATGGTATAGTTCGTGCTGGGAGACACATACGCAAGTACAGCAAATATTTTACTGAACTCGCGTGGCAGGTAGAAAGCTGGCAGGAGATGGATAGGAGTTAGTATCTGTGGTACATATAGTCCGTCTCACAACATGGTTGTTGCACCATCGTTCGTTTATATAAAACCACAAACTGCCTCCCTTCTGTTTCCCGGAGTCCGCCCTGATTGGAAACCCAAAACTGTCAACATGCAGATCTGAGTGTCAATAGTTTCGTCTAACCACGTTTCAGAGAAGCAGAGCAAGTTTGAATCACGGTACTCAGTCAGAAACTTGACGTTGGCATGCCGTTTGTCCATTTTGCTTCGTAGTGATCGAACGTTCCCTAATGTCGCACACGGGCCCACGTACACTGGTGATTGATTATTCTGTAATTATTGTCTCTGGGGATATCAGGGTCTATGGCACATAGGATTTGATTTAGATCATGAACCTTTCTCAATATTGTAAGAATTTTGTTAGAATGGCTTTCATTCTTTGATGATGATGATATATATACAATTAAAACAATGCAGTATCATAGCGGTGATAATGTTCATTATATCAAATATAACAAAATAACAATGAATGTGTAGGTTACATTATTATTATTATTACTGTTTTCTAACCAACTGATGTGCAAGATATCGTTAATCTGTAAAGATGTTTTTTTTTCAAACAAAGCAATACCAATACCTTGATTACCACGTAAACACCATATTGTTCTTGCAATCATTAAATAAATAGATATTTGCTTAGAAATAAATTGTGTTTTAAATCAACTTAACGCATACTAAACAGTAGGTGGTAAAAGTTTATTTCATGTACACATTGTTGATATTTTCTCTACTTGGAACTACTGATTAGTTCACAATATATTAACTTTTAAAAGGTGTTGATTTCCGTCTTCTTCCATTAATGTCTATCTGTCGTATGGGTCATGACAGGTGGGGGAAAAGGATCTGCGCAGCCTGGGATTTAGAGAAAGTAGAAACAAAGTATATACAAAGTGTAAGGCAGCCTAAACTTTAACAAAGCTGTATGCAGGGCTGAGCACAAGTCACACCTGTCATACCTCTTGCTGGGGGTAAGTGGGCTCCAGAGCAACCTAGTGGTACCAGAGGCCCACAAATAGTTGTTTAGATGTGTCTTGACTCCCGCAGAATGAAGATGCCAAGTGTAGGGGACTAGATGGTTTCTCGGGGCAGTGCGGTCCAGTCACGCATGATGCAGGGGAAGAAGGTGTTATTCATTTAGTCAGTGCAACAGGTGATATGCTGGTACTGCTGACTGTGGTGGCTTCATGGATTGCTGGGAAGCAAGGGCTTCAGGTCGTCAAATGTTTGTCTGTTTTGGATTTTGTAGAGCATGGCGAGTCATGGAGAGCGGCGCTGTTTCTCTAGCATTAGCCTCTGGAGCTGTTGGAGCATATCGCTGGCACTTGATGTGTTTCTGTGTCTATTGAGGATGAACCTGCCAGCTCTTCGTTGGATCTTCTCGATACTGGAGGTCAGCTTGTCAGTGTATGGATCCCAGACGGTGCTGGCATACTCAGCGATAGGCCGGACCATGGTCTTGTGTGCCAGCTCTTTGGTCTTAATGGAACCCACCTTCAAGTTCCTTCTTAAGAAGCCCAGGGTTATGTTGGCTTTGGGGACGGTGTTGTCGAGGTGAGCACCCCAGGAAAGGTCAGTCTGCAGGGTGACCCCGAGGTACTTCATGGAGGACACTCTCTTGAGGGTGTGGTCATGGAAGGTGTAACTTGTATGGGCATTCAGAAGCTTCCTGCTACTGGTCGGGGCAGGTGGCTGTACTTGTCTGGATGGAACGCCATGTCCCACTCTTCTGCCCAGGCTTCCATTTTCCGGAGGTCTTCTTGGAATTTAGCTGGGTCGTCTGTGCAGATGCTAAGTTGATAAATGGCGATGTCATCCACAAACAGTCTGGATGGAGAGGAGACTTTGGGTGGGAGGTCATTTATATATGTTAGGTTGAGGCAACGCCTGGGTACGGATCCCTATGAGACACCGGACTTCACAGTGACATAGCCAGACTGTGCTCCATCGACGTCTACTGCTTGTTCCAGGTCATTGAGCAAGTTTGCGATCTTGCAGTTGATGTTACTTCAGATGCCGTAGTGGTTCAGTTTGTGGGTGAGCAGGCTATCGTTGACTTTGTCAAATGCATTGGCAAAGTTCAAAATGATGATGTCAGTCGCGATACCTCTCTCCATTGTTGCTGAGACCTCTTCTACAAACTCAAGGAGCTAGATCTTCCAGGAGCGATGTTTGCGAAAGTTGGTTGGAGAGGGTGCTGTTTGACTCTGGGGGCTGCATGATGGCGCTGACATGGATGAGCTCAAGGACCTTGACTGGGTAGCTGGTGAGGGAGATCAGCCTGTAATTTGATGCCTTATAGTGTTCTCTCTTCTGGTGTCTTCCAGTCCTGAGGTACTTCTCCAGTCTGGATAGAGGACAGGTAGATCATGGCAAGGATTGGGGGCCACTTCTTTAGCCAGCTTATGATGCCAGCTGGTCGAGCTGCTTTGGTGAGGTTCAGGTTGGCAAGAAACTTTTCGACTCCGTGGACTCTGATGGAGATGTCAGCGCACTGACCCACATTAATGACTATCATTGACAGAACTGGTAGTGAAACAAATCATACGGATCAGTATTAATTAAATAAATGACACTGGTTTGTCATTGAAAAAAACTAAACTGGCCAATAATGGCTGTGATTGATGTGAATGGCTTCCACGCAAGCCATTCGTGTACTAAAAGGCACACTTGATTAATTCAAGACTAGCAAAAAAGTTCTGTCTATGAGCCTGCTCGGAAGGGCACGCAGTTTTTGGCAGGTAACAATTCTGCCAGTCTTCACTTCACTTTGAACACAAAATTGGTTCAATATAAATGAAATGTTTTAGTAATCACTGTGAACGAAAACTAGCCCAGGCATGTTCAGTATCATGCGTGTTTGTCAGGCATTTGGAGATAAATAAAGATTTTGTTTTGCATTGGCAAGCTGATAATTCCATTCCTTAGCAGAACTGCGTCTGAAATGGTGCCGTCGGAAGGGTAGCGATACTCCCTTCCATGCGATAATGTAGAAAATGAATAACGTAAAACATGGCCATTTGATATTTTTGAACCCTCTGAAGTCAAATTAGGTCTGTGTAATCAAACAGTGCCCTTGTTTCACAAGAGAAGCAATAGATCTACATAACTCTATCACATTATACACATCAGAACATTCGTAGCTCAGAAAACTGAATAACGTACAATACATTCTTAATGAGGACACTGCTTTCCTGCAGTTTAGATGTTGTGTAACGACCAGCGAAGTTGATTTAACTTAAGGTTTTTATTGTTGAGTGATAGCCTCATATGTTTGAGTTAAGCAGATGCAGTTTCTAGCCAGTTAGTGCTTTACTGAAACTTAGATATACAAACAAATTTTAGATGACTTAAAACACATGATTTCTGTGGACATTTGTTTCAATCCTGTGAAATGAAGGAAGCATCATAAATCGGTTGGCATACATACCTACAATAAACTAAGACAAGTTGTTAAATAGTTAAAACTTACTAAGTATAATTATTACGATAATTTTTAATGCCCTCCTGTGCTGTGGCCATGCCAAAACAGTCTAGGGTAGGACAGTTTAGTTTTAGCACATTTCTGACACAAAAAGTCTTATATATTATCACATCACATAGAAAAATCAACTATGTCCAAAAAGAGCTCCACCTGAACAAGTTATTTATACTGCTATTAATTTAAAGCCATTCCAATTATCTGCTGGACAAAACACACATTTTGGCTACTGGGGACATTTTTGGTAGTATCAACTATATCATAAACTACATGTGTTCAAATTTTCATGCTTTTGACAACAAATATCCCTTAGCCGCTGTACAATATACAATAATTTGGTTTATTTACAACTCATAAATTTAATTTGTTACTTTTAGAAGGTGATGGAAAGTGTGTGGACAGACCAGGAAGTAAACAGGTATGTTATTGTATTCTGTTACGTATTCTGTTACCTATAATGTATATATGCACGTACATAAGTATTATGACAAAAGTAGAAACTTTGGACAGAAATAATTATTTTGTTTTGCTAGCTTGAACCATTATGTATATATGAGCAGCATACACCTTGAAATTTACAATGATGCAGTGTACATTTCAAATGACTTTAACCTAAAATGTTTGCTTTGCATTTTCATTAAATATAGATTTACAAACGCTGGTTGATACCAGATCAACTTAAACTGTGACCCCATAAAACAATACAAATTGGGAATAAGTTTTTAAATTTTAGTATTAAAATATATTTCCATTAGCCTAGATACTTACCATTGGAATCAATGTACTCGTCAGTATCATTTCTAGCCTCGATCACACGATATCACCCGGCAGACCGGGTGTACCAAAACGCAAAAACCTTCTCCCATCATGCATCTGATACTGCCTCATTTCCAATTTTTGTGATTATCTAACACAGAGTGAGGTATCAGACGCGGGGAAGGTAGGGCGGGTCCTAGAAGTTCCGATGGTAAGTATCTAAGCTAATGGAAATATATTTTAATACTAAAAATAAAAATTCCATTATGCCAGATAAATACCATCAGAAACAATGAATGAATCGAGAGTTACGATGGTGGTAAGGTAACCCACATACATCTGGGTAACTCCCGCAATCACAAGTGGTACCAGACGCGATATCTGGCCACTCAGAAGGGTTATGTCCTTTAAATAGTATGACATAAAGGTGCTCGATGACTTCTAAGTTCCTTACAGCTAGAAATCGCTGCATGAAAGCTTGTTAAAAGAAGGCCAAGGAAGTCGCCAAAGCTCGAACTGAGTGCACTTAAGGAGTAGATCGCAATCTGGCAACCTCCAGATTATAACAAAATGAAACTAAAGTTCTTATCCATCCAGATAAAGTAACCAAGAACAGGTCCGAGTCCGGCACAAGATGGCAAACGTTGGCCTGGTCAACTCCAAGATTTTTAATCAGAGCCCTGAGAGTGTCAGAACGATCTACCTCCGCACCAGTAGTGGTGCACAAGGTACTTGCCATTCTGTATTGAATGAAGAATGAAGTCGCCCACTAAAGCCGAAAAGGTAGAGAATGGATTAGTTTTCCATATACTAGTTTTTTGCATCCGCCACTTAGATTCATAGATTGCAAAAGTAGAAGCCCGTTGCGATGCATGGTCAGCAACTGGTTCTGAAAAACCTCTTCTAAGGGCTCCCCTGATGATAGCAGTGCGTGACGCCGCAAGTTGGAGGGGTCTCTGTGGTAGAGATTGCCCTGATACAGCAGATCTGGGAGAGGTGGCAGTGACCGTGGTAGATCTACCAACAGCTAGTAGGTCTATGAACCAATGTGCTTCCGGCCAAAGAGGGGCGACCAGTATGATCCGACATTGGTCGTGTCGAATCTTCTACAACACTGCTGGAATCAGTGCATGCGGGGGATAAGCGTAACTCCACATCTGTACCCAACTCAGCAACAACCATCCACTGCTACTGCAGATAGATCGGGATTGGAGAGAAAGACAGGAAGACGAGTGTTCTGTTTGGTTGGAAACAGATCATTGGTACATGAATGAACTCCCATAACAGAGTTATGGCTCGAAACACAGATGCATTCAGACACCATTCTGTTGACTGAATTTTATCTCTCCTCAACAGAGAATCTGCCAGAACTTTCCTGATGCCAGGAATATGTCTTGTACGAAGACACAATAGCAGAATTTGAGCAACGAGCCTTGTCAGAGAAATGGATCGTGCCCCCCCCCCCCTGCTTGTTGATGAATGCAACTGCAGTGGAATTGTCCTGCTCTACCAGAAAGTAACCTAGAAAGCCAAAACAGAAGGGCAAGGTGGACGGCTTTCAACTCTAGGAAGTTGATATGTCGTCCAAGAAATTCCGGTGACCACTGACCTGAAGACTAGATGCACTCAGCACTGATGGATATGTCAGAATATGAATGTCGGGATTCCATGGTGTAATCTGTGAACTCCTGAATACATTGGGTTCCAACATCCACAAGTTCAGTTCCTTGAGTACAGGTTGGGGAAGAGGTACGAATCGATGATTTGTGCGCTGATTGAAATCCCACTGGGTACGAAGTGCGATATGAATTTCACGTGAATGTACTCGACTGAGAGGTAGCGCTTTCTCAGAGGACGCCAACAAACCTAGCAAGACCTGCCATAGATGGGCTGGAACTCCGTGTTGACTGATAATGCAATTATAAAGCTCCAATATCTTGAGATATCTGTCTCTTGGCGGAGTGCAAAGGTACTTGACCAGTTCGAACTGGTAGCCTAAAAAAAGAAATTTCTTAACTGGTATCAGGGAAGATTTCTATAGATTTATGAACAGACCCAGACTGCGACATAATGAGAGAACAGTCTGGGTGTGCAGATTGCATAAAACCTGAGACAGCGCTTGAATTAACCAGTCGTCATTATACTGATATATTGAATCCCCAGTATGTGTACAATCTTCTTTACTTCCTGTACAATTTTCATGAACAGCCACAGAGCTATCGCAAGACCGAAGGGCAGAGTCTGAAATTTAAAATATTATCCTTGATGTGGAATCGGAGGTATTTCCGGTATGCCCAATGATTGGGTATATGGAAATAAGCATCTTTCAGATCGAGAGAAATCACCTAAGCATTCTGATGCAGACAACTGCAAATCCGTTCTGCTGTTTTCATCCGGAATGTAGGCATAAAATGCCACCCACTTTTAGATTGGAGGGAGTATTATTGTCAATTAGACAAGAATTTAGTTTTACACCATAATCGGAGGGAATGTGATTATAAATTAGACAAGAATTTACTTTTACACCATAATCGGGTGCACCTATTATAACGCAGGGCGTACACAGTTCCCTGTATACATTGAAAGGGTGACGCGTGGCGTCAGGGACAAGCATGGCTTGAGCCTCTTCTCCCTATCCCTGTAGGGAGGGGGGAGACCATGGTCGTGCCCTCATGCAACTGAAATGTGAGACGGGGTGTTTGAAGAACATCGAAAGACCTGTTTAGGAAAAGGATTAGGTCTGGTCCTGTACCGATTGTTTGTAACATTCACTGCCATCGAAGGGCGGTAAGATGGTATGTGCATCGCAGTGACATGTTTTATTAATGGATACAGTTATTTGTGTGATGAATTTGTAAACAGGAACTTTGATTACAATTAGCATTTAGATACACACACGCTCATACACAAGCTCATACACACGCTCATACACACGCTCATACACACGCTCATACACACGCTCATACACACGCTCATACACACGCTCATACACACGCTCATACACACGCTCATACACACGCTCATACACACGCTCATACACACGCTCATACACACGCTCATACACACGCTCATACACACGCTCATACACACGCTCATACACACGCTCATACACATGCTCATACACATGCTCCACACACATGCTCATACACATGCTCATACACATGCTCCACGCACATGCTCATACACATGCTCATACACATGCTCATACACATGCTCATACACATGCTCCACACACATGCTCATACACATGCTCATACACATGCTCATACACATGCTCATACACATGCTCATACACATGCTCCACACACATGCTCATACACATGCTCATACACATGCTCCACACACATGCTCCACACACATGCTCATACACATGCTCATACACATGCTCATACACATGCTCCACACACATGCTCATACACATGCTCATACACATGCTCATACACATGCTCATACACATGCTCATACACATGCTCCACACACCGCACAGTGTTTGCTTATTGATGCTACTGATAGCATTGTGGATTTGGTTATTAACTATGGGGCCCGTAAATTATACCACTAAGCATAATATTCTTGGTACAATATATAATTTGCTGACATGATGTTTCATTTGATATTTGCTGATTAAGATCAAGCAGCCGTTGTTGTGAATGCCAACAGTCAGAACTTCTTAATTTTAGGTTAAGTTTTATATTATCCACAAAAGGCGTCACAGGATATTTCGGGTAACCTATTATCACTCAATCGCATCAGTAAAATAACAAGTTGATTTAGTTTAACAATTTATAAAACACATTGTTATATCATTCAAAATCAAGACACTTATGCTACTCCAAACAGACTTTATTGATCGTTGAACAAACACCCAGACACCAAACAGACGATGCCACCCCAGCTAGCAAAACTCACTGGACCAATAACACCTGCAGAAATCATGATTGGTCCAGTAATGTTTTGTCATTGGTTTGCCATCATTGGCTTGCCATTGAAAATACCATCATTGGCCTAATAATGTATGCCATACATTTGCCATCATTGGTTTACCATTGTGAAAACATTGTTGGTCCAATAAGAGCTGTCGTTGGTTTGCCATCATTTGTTTGCCTTTGAAAAAACAACATTGGCCCATTAATGACTATGATTGGTTAAAATGCCATTTAAACTTATTCATTGGTTAATGGTGGTTGTTTTGGGTTCCTTCATAATTGATTTGCCATGTAATAACATATTTGATAAGAAAATACCACTTCTGTGCCATAGATACACGTCATTGGCTTTCCCATGACATACCTAATATGGAAACTTGGCGCCATGTTGTGAGACGTGCATAGCTCTGGTGTGAAACCAGTCTGATGCGGGAGACATCGATTCGTCCAGCGTCAGCACACGAACGTTGGCAGTTGGTGTACTTTGGGGCAGCTAGTGTTCTAGCTCGCTCGTGTCGACGCTATGTTCTTGTTTTAGAATCGACTGCCCTTAATTGGTATCAATAGCTTCTTAATATTGTGACCTATGGCCCTGGTGTAGTCATTGTACAGTTTGTAAACAAGTCAAACATTCAAAAACCGATTTTGATTTGGACTTGAACTTAGTCGGGTGTCTTATTCAATACAGTTACAAAAGGTAATAAATACCACCTGCGTATATATTTACATTGCTCTTTTACAACATGTTGAATAGAGTATTCTAAATATTCCAATAACACAATAATTAACTATAAGTTAAAAATTTAGATACAATTAAGGTTAACATATATGTTATGGGCCTACACCACATTTTCACGTGGTGGTGCTGACAGTCAAAATATATACAACTTAACTAACGCCCAATCAATAAAGGTATGTGGTTATAAGCATGAATTTGATATCAATTGTTAATTGTATACATGATTGTTAGCATGTTGTATGATTGCAGTATAAGTACATATTAAAAAAATGTGTAAAGACATTTTTTTCGAATTTTAATTTAATCTCATTGGCTTCTCATTGGCATGTTCATTGACATCTCATTGGCCCAATCATTGTGCCAGTACAGGGCCAATGAAATTATCATTGGCATTTTTCCTGGCATGGAGCTCAAATCATCATTGGGCCAATAAGAGAAAACATATCATGGACCAATGAAAAAGTCCTGGATTAACTTCATTGGTCCAATGAGATTTGCTGGCTGGTATATTGTCTGTGTAAAGTCTGCTCAGCCATTAAGAATTTGACTTCCAATTGCAACATAAAGGCAACAGATAACTGGGTACTTGCATCTTTTATATTGTTTGGGAAGCTCGGCTAGTGTAGTGGTTGGCACATCCGCCTGGCATGCCAGCGCTCTAAGTTCAAAACCCGGACCGGGCAGGCATGATATTTTGTGTAAAAACCTGGCTCTCAACATTGGGGACTGTGTATCCCTCATGACTCAGAGATCACGTTAATGTCGGTCCCGTCTGACTGACTGACTGACTATTTTATTTCTACTCTGTGACATACTTAGTTTTCATTATTTTCGATGGCCGAGCCATTCATACACCATTTACATCAATCATACAACACGTGTTGATATATGTACAAAGGATACAAGTTAAAAGAGATTACAATAAATAATAAATAGAATGCATGAAATTAATAAAAAGATAAAGTATATAAAGTAGTCATAACATACAAGAAACAGATAAAAAAGTACATTTAAAATGGTGGTGTAGCACTCAGATAACCTTCAAAAGATGGTCTTTTGAAGGTTGGAACAGAATGGCTGTTTTGAATTTCAATTGGTAGTTTATTCAATAATTCCAAACTGGACACATTGAAACTGCGTTGATAGTAGGCAGTTCTGGCTTTGGGTGGTTTCAGCTGAGAGGCATTTCTGGTATTGTAAGAATGACTAATTGATGTAAACATATCACACAAATATTGTGGTGCTAGACCATTTACACACTTGTACATAAGAACACATTTATTAAAATCCCTTCTTTGCTGTAGTGATAACCTGCCTAGTGTTTTAAACATAGTGTTTCTATTTTGTCTAGGACTAGACCCAGATGAGTCTAGCAGCTCTGGTCTGTAGTTTCTGTAATCTAGTTTTGGTTGATGTTGAGGCTGAATCATAGATTACATCTCCATAATCGAAGTGCGGTTGAACTATTGCATTATATAATTGCCTGAGAATGTCGATTGATACATTTTATGAAGAGATCTTACGATTCCTATTTTGGATGAAATTTTAGGAATCATGCTGTTAATGTGGTCATCCCATTTTAGGTTTGAGTCGATATACATACCAAGGTACTTGGCTACTGATACATGTTTAAGTGCTTCATTGTTGATATGAATTCTAACATCAGCCATCTTGGCAATGGACTGATGAGTGCCAATTAGCATAAATTTACATTTCTGTACATTAATACTAAGTTTGTTAATATCGAAATACTGTTTGACTTTGCATAAATCACTGTTGATATTGGATTCTAATTGAGCCGAACACCATGGTTTTGCAGCTGAATCAATTTCAGTGTCGTCTGCAAACATGTTTATATTGCAGGATTCAGTGACTGTAGGCAGATCATTTAGGTATAGCAGAAACAACAGGGGGCCCAAGATTGACCCTTGAGGCACCCCAATATTCACAGGCAAAGGATCAGACAGATGGCCATCCACCGAAACTGAATGTGATCTACTAGTGAGGTAGCTCGAGAACCACTGTTCAATGTGTGTAACCCCATATCCTTAGTTTGGCCAGCGGAATATCAGTGTCCACGGTGTCAAAGGCTTTCCGGAGATCAATGAACACTACACCCATTACAAGTCCTTTATCGATGTTTTTTAATCATCGATTTGTAACATTTAGCAGTGAAGTTACAGTGGAGTGCAATCTTCTGAAACCTGATTGGGCATTCGTGAGAAGTTTATGCTCTTCCAAATAATCTGTAAAAGAACTATGAACAAAACGTTCAATTAGTTTAGACAAAATGGGTAGAATTGAGATCGGTCTGTAGTTATTAATTTCCATTGATGGACCTGATTTGTAAAATGGCAGCACCTTTGCACTGTCTCAGTTTGGGACGTAAAAGAACCACTGAGGACAACAAGCACCTGGCAGTGACCACCCTGGCTGTGACCACCCTGGCTGTGACCACCCTGGCAGTGACCACCCTGGCTGTGACCACCCTCAGTGCCAGCACATAAAGGTCGGTTTGGCGATAATGTTCTGAAAAAGGCTGACTGGTTGAATGAGACCTCACAAGACCATTATAGTGTAACCACAATAATACAGACTAGTTAGTTAATAGAACGTTGCCAAGCACTGGAAATAACTAGGAAATATATCAGCCGCCGAGTAAACATCCAGACGCCAAGTTCATGGCTTCGCATTGTTGGATTTGTTGGCGGGCACCCGGCAGCTGATCAGCCACCCTTCTTGGCTTCCCAGCTGTGACTGACCATAAATGCGGCGGTAATCAGGGGGTAATCTCATCGTTTTGCATTGGGTTACTGACCATATTCCTGGACAACGAGGTGACCAGTTAGTGGGACTAACATCCTATCTTTTGCTGTGTAAATAATTTGGGACTGTCCCAAGGTGACCTTAATGGTGAAGTGACCGGATTACCAAGGTGACCGTAAACCGAGGTTCGACTACTTCTGCTCAATTTGAGCTAATTTGCATCTGTTAGTAAGAACTGCACTTTGTAAATTCATGAGTGCTGCGTTTGGCCCAAACATACACAATAAAAATGATTGCAATGTCTTTGTTTAATTAAATGGTATGTTTTTATTGTGGCAGCTATAGGCATTACTTGTGGACATATATAGCTCTTTTGCACCATACTATGGGTGCATGTTTTGATTTTCTGGCCAAAACCGTCTCCGACACGAATCGTGCCTATTTTGTCCTGAAAATACTCATTAAACCACCACTGTAAAGCATTAGCCAAATTATATTGGGATTTTGCTAATGTGTCACTGGTAGACATTACTTCTGGTCACTTGGAGTCATTTTGGACCTCTTTGTATGTCCAGGTGTTGATTTCCTGGTAAAAACATAACTCTACACTATAAAATCTCGAACGCCGTTTTTGTTCAAACAATATATGTTAAGATATGAATGTAAATCTTTGTGTAATTAAATTGGCATGTTGCTATTGTCACATCTGTGCACATCAGCATTCGACCCTTACCATAAAAGGTCAGCCAAACAAATAACTTCAAAAAGTTACTGGTCCGGCGGCAAAGTTACTGATCCGCATTTTGCCAAGTTACCCGAAAACAACGCCACTATGCACAAGCGCAAACAGCCTACAAAACAATATCGAAACATCTATAGCTATATTGCCAGCTGATAATAATTTAATACATATGTGTAAGATAGGAGTTATATCCTATGAATATTTGTTGGGATTTAAACCATAAAATTATAATTTGACCATGCTGACCAGAATTAATGGCTGATAAACAGCACAACCTCTTTGTAGCCTTTTGACAGGTTGTCCAAGGCCAGAAGTGTATGTGGTGCCTCCTGTGTGCGTTTTCATCCAGAGGACATCATCCTTCTGCTTTGATGCAGCAGCAGTCTCTTTAAGACTGATCCTGTTCAAAAAAAATTTGCAGTAGGTGTAGAAACTAACCAGCAACACAAAATAACATATCTGACTTCTCAATGAAAAATTTTCATGGATTGGATGAACTTTTCAGCGTCTGATGTTCCTGTGGGAGCATTATTCAGTGTTGTTTAGGTGCCAGAGTGTCACCCTCTTGTTGTACTAATACCGACGGGCTGCAGTTGTAAACAGTTTTCATTTGGCAGATTTTGATATTGGTGGTTCCCCCAAGATCAGAAGAGCATAGTATGTGTGGACATGATGATGGCAACGCAATGATGATGCCTCGTTTTGATTTAACAAAAATTAGTAGATTATTATACATTGGTTTCATGTGCTTTTTTTACTATAAAAATCACAATATAACTTGTGTGTTTCATGAGCGCCACATTTCACGATAAAGGAAATTGGGCAGTACCGATTGTAAAAGGCATGTTTATAAACCATTTTTGGTTTTAAATAGCGTCTTCTGGTGACCAGTTTTAACTATAAGCTGATGTAAACATAAGGAACCTACTGCTGTTAAATGTTGCAATTTCTCCAGAAAAGTAGCCGGTCACATGAACCAGTAACTCAAAAAAGTTACTAGCCCGACGGCAAAATTAGTGGTCAGTGACCAACGGGTCAGCATATATTTCGAACACTGGTACACATTACTCTTGATCACCCTCCTTGGGAACAGCTCGTGTCGAAGGTCGTTCACCTTGACTTGCGATGTCGTGCTGTCGTACATGATACATGTAAAACGCTTAATCAGCTTGAATGCTCTAGATGTAAATTCCAAAGAAACAAATCCAGTCTGAGACCCGATGGTGAACCCAGCTATGGCTGTCGGATATGCTTTCCATGCCTTCCAAGCATGCCTTTACCGCTGAACTGAGATGTTGAATCAGAACCTGAGAAAGCGTGAAAAAACTGAAAAGCATGAGCTTTTTCCTCCCCAAGTTCTTGGCAGATTGAATTGATGTGGTAGTAGCAGAAGTGCTTTCCTGTACCAAAGCCAACCCACAACTGCATTCCTGGATGGTGCTGGGCAAGATCGTGAGACTCCCACAAAAAATAACAACTACATCGGTGTCTTCGGTTCTGACGAGAACAGTAGTTGCCCCATCATTTAGCGCATAGTCTACATGTAGACATATTCTACTGTCAGCTTCTTCTTGGTCATTCGCCGACATTGATATGTCAGCGCGATTTGACTCTACACTTGAACCACTGGTGATATACACATGTTTAGTTTGTGGGTAGTCATGTTTGACTACATCTTCCGTCAGAAGTTTGAATACCTTTTCCTTGTTTGTGGCATCCTGTAAGAAGCCTGCAAAATACACTTGCAATTTGGCATCGCGGGATGTCTTTCTGCAGACGCCTTTCCCTCGTTTTTCTCGAGTTGTGGCTTTCAAACTGTCAGGTCAGTATGTGTCCCAAACGATGTCAATCCTAGAGCAGCCTTGAAGTTGTCTTTCAGTCCAGGGAATGAAGATGGTGTTTGGTGAATACAGTGACAGTCACTGTATTCACCAAACGTCGATGTGTTTTCTAGTGGTAGGGCGTGCATTATCGCAGCACCATCAGACACTTTGGCATCAAAATGAGAGGGTGCCTCTTGCTGGACATTTGGTTCAATGCAATGCAACAGCTCATATTTGGTGCTTGTTAGTCGAAGTTTCCCGTGCAGAGACAATGCTGGCGGCCACGGGTGATTTTCATGTGCGAAAAAATCCTCCAGTTTGGTGTTACAGACTTGTGCAGCGATGAACAACTGACTGAAGAGATTGCAGTCACTCTTCATTTGTTGAAATTGTTGTTTTGCTTGTGAGTTCGTCGTAGTGGAGTGAGGACGCTTGAATAGGGGCAGTTGGTTTTTCTTGATGGCCTTATGGATGGAGGTCTTCCTTTCAACAAGCACATCCTTGACGTATTTAGAATACCGCTCTTTCCCCAAATGTTCCATTGAGTGCAGTGCTTGCACTACCATTGCGTTCTTGCAATGATGGGTGTCCAGGGTCTTTACTTTGTCGTGAAGCGTGTTTTTTTATATTCAATAATCATAAATATACTAAAACAACTTTTATAACACTCAAACACTAAAGCTATGATATCAGAATGAAATAATAGTTATACTATATTTAGTGTTATCTTCTAGATAAATGTTGACACTTTACTTGTATGTAGTAAATCTGATAACTTTAGCATCGTGTACTAAACTGTCCTCCATTTTGTATTGTTCCTTTAACATCCACTAGGTGACAACGCTTTGTGTAGCTGGTAGTGGACAGATGACAGCACTACATGGAGTATAAATCCATGTATTACTGTAGCAGATGCTAGATTTAGTTGCCGAGTATATGGATCATTCTGAAAGTCAAACGAAAATCAATGTTCGTATAGCGGCCATCTTTAAATCCAATATGGCCGACACTTGAGGGTATTCTCATAACATAAGTGGATTCCTAGACCCTACAAATGTGGGTTTATATACCATAAGCATGTTTCTGGCTTGAAAAGATAAATTCCTGATAAACACATATTTTTTATGATTGACCTTGACTTGATCTTGATCTTGGCTTTCAAAACCATGCAGCCCCCTCGAGAAAGTTATGTATCGTCATAAGGTATGTGTCCAAAATATTTTGTTTGGGGGCCATTTTGAATTTATGAAAATTATTAAATCATCCTATGGAAAGAAGTTTTCAAAATATAAAGCAAAAATGTTTCAAAAACTCAAAAATATTTATATGTCGAGATATTGGACATTAGTAGAAATGGAATTATAACGTTACTAATCTTTGACCTTGACCTGACTGACCTTTAAAATCGGGCAGCCCCACTCAAAAGTACATCTGTGCCAAATTAAAAGAATTTGGATAGTATATCCACTGAGACATGTCTTAGTGTTAGATCAGTTGAAAATATTACAAAATTCCATCGTCATTTAAAAACGTATCTTTACAACCTCGCTTATCCACCGAAGCTCCCTAGCGCCTTAACCCATCTGTTGACAACTGGAAAACTACTTATGGATTTTGAGATTGACCAATCCTTTTGTTTTTATGTGCCTCTGAGCTTGGTTTCCAAGGATTTAGGCGCAATAGAAGTTATTTTATTATTATTATTAACTACCAGTTTTTTAAAGGATGTATTTACGTAATATGATGCTAGTGCAATATTTGCTTTGTACAACACACTTCCATATCAACACTTACAAATGTTCTAGCTATGAATAAAAAATTAAATGTTGCAGAAGCCATCACAAGAACCTTAAACATAACGCATATAAAAATGCTACAATAAATTGATAGTTAGTTTACAGTAAATAACATAAATTTATTTATGACCTACTTTTTAAATAATTAATCCATGTTTTCATAACAAACCAGTTTGATCAAAAACATTTTTTCTCAAATTTCTGCATTTGGAAATGGGATATCTCTGGAAGTAATTATGCTATATACAAATAAGGTTTTCAATGTTGCATTCAGCAGACACAGCTGTGTGAAATGATCAGACACTTAAAACCATCAACAGTTTGAAAGAGATAAAAAGTAAGAAAATATAAACATACAGAAAAATGATATGATCATCTCACAATAGAATGTAAACAGAACATGGATTTGCAAGAATCATAATTATATGCAGCTGTATATGTGCTTCAAAGAGAATGGCAGTGTTTCCAAATGTGCCAACGTTGGCTCAAAATGGTGGCCATTTTGTTTGTTACCATGGAAATAGGGGTTTGGCCAAACAAAGTTCAATATATTTTTACCCAGTATAATCCATTCCATACACCGATACTGTCCCTTGTTTGAGTTCTGGGAGTGCTCGCAGCAGACAAGACATCAACTCCGTATCCAGTTGAGGTCTCGCATCATATGGTAGAGATCAATGAAGGATCTCTTCCAGATTGGCATGGCTTACCATCTATATGCCGATGACATCCAACTTTTCCAAGAATTTTGCCTGAGCGATAATATTTCCGCCGACATTGCCATCATGAAAATAGAACTCTGTGTTGCCAGTATCCGTCAATGGATGAAAACCAACATGCTAAAACTCAATGATGACAAAACGGAGATCATCATCACCCAACCGAAATCAGCAACCCAAAACGTTCTTCCTAAAGGTGTAACTATCGGAAACGTGCGCACATCACCCAACACACACGCCAGAAACTTGGGGGTGACCTTTGATTCTAATATGTCCCTTGAGCTAACTAACTAACATTTGCAGAAATGCGTATTACCACCTCCATAGCATTGGACGCATTCGTCGATACTTAGACAAAGAACACACAAAACAACTTGTGCATGCGCTAGTCATTTCGCGAGTTGACTGCTGCAATAGTCTTCTTAATGGATTGCCAGCGACAGTAATTGAGAAACTACAACGTGTCCAAAATACATGAGCTCGTATCATAACGATGCGGTTGAAATTCATGCTCTTGGAGCTGCACTGGCTTCCTGTGAAGAGTCGCATTACTTTCAAGACCCTACTTCTCACTTTCAAATGCCTTCATGGGCTCGCACCTCCATATCCATCAGTACTTCTCTCTCCGTATCGCCCGACACGCTGTGTATGCTCCTCCGATCTGCTACTCCTTAAACAACCCACTACCCGAACTAATCTCGGCGAACGAGCATTCTCTTGTGCAGCTCCAAGAGCATGGAATCAACTACCACTCACAGTGTGCCAATGCACTAGTGTCAATCAGTTTAAAGTGGCGCTGAAGAAGCATCTTTTCACAAATTATTTTAACATTCGATGATCATAATTATTGATACTTTTATTTTAATTAATTTAGTATTATAATTAATCTATTTTATTGTATTAATCGCTTGCATAATTGTGTTTATTTATATATTTTAAGACAGTATAGTTGATTTTACTTAGTAATAATGATTGCATAGTATTTTAAACTATATATTGTGTTATTTTTTTTTTTGCATTAACCATTGTAAATCGCCCCAGAACAATTATTTGGATGAGGCGCTATATAAGAAATAAATTATTATTCTGAATCTTTGTATGGTAGAGAGACAGGACATTTTTCCCACTATTGTGGATCATTTCGACAAAATTCGCCACTTGCTACAGAATCATATTCCTACTCCTGTTCCTATACACAGAAAAATCCTGTTTGCCATTATCACTTTCATTGTCAGAGATTGACTTTCAGGAAGAGTCAACCTTGTACACTATGAGAACTGCTTTTGACAGGGGAATGGCCGATAGTAAAGGGGTGAATAAAACCTTTCAGAAAGCCCTTTATCAGTTTTCTGCCTGGGAAGGAGATCTTGACCCCATTAAGGTCACTACAATTCCTCCTACAACAGAGCTGGGTTTGCAGGGCATTCTTAAGCAGAAAGATAATCTGACTCTGACAGTGGTCGTACCACCAAAAAACCTTTGGGACTTATGGTGCCTGTCCAGGCAACGTTTAGTGGTCTCATCTGCTCAGCATTTGGATCTGGCAGTTGTGCAGAGATCAGTAGATTATATCCGTTCACAGGAAGGGTTTTCAGCAAAGGTGTCGGCCCAGTTGCTATCAGTCTCCCAGCAAATCAATTTCCGTGGCAAGATATGGGGAAATGGGATTGCCATCGATTCGCAATCTGCTGCCAAATTACACCGCTCCTTCCGGGATGCCACTTTAAACCAGGTTGGCTTTCTGCTAGAATGTCAGAAAGATCAACTACGACAAATCCCAGTTTTTGGTTCAACCCTCTTTAATGGTGAGTTAGCCAAAGAGGGGTTTGTTGGTGAGGGTTCACAGAAATTTCACGATCGTCAACTGATTGATGCTGTCACTGCGATGTGCGGACCATCGTACCCCCTTTTGACGGCAGTGAACGTTACAAAGAATCAGTACAGAACCAAACCTAATCCCTTTCATAAACAGGTCTTTCAACGTTCTTCAAACTGTTTTCTGTTGCATGAGGGCACAATTTCTGTTGCATGAGGGCGCAGCCGCGGTCTTTCTCCCCCATCTAGAGGGATAGGAAGGAGAGGCTCTAGCCCTACTCATCCCAACGCCACGTGTCACCCTTTCATTGTATACAGGGAACTGCCTACGCCTGGCGTAATAATAGTCGCACCTGATTATGGTGTCCAGTTTACAATCATACTCCCTCCGATCTAAAAGGGGGTGGCATTTTGTTCCACTTTGCCAAAGCCTGGCAAGGCCTCACGTGTCAACCGTTGGTTGTTCGAATTCTTGCAGGTTACCGTTTCAAATTTTTAGATCTTCCGCCCCCTTTTACAATGAATCTTCCCAACTTCGGTCAGCTGCTTTCTCCAAACAAAGAATTAAGAATTCAGCTAGTGGCGGACATGTTTCTCAAAGGAGCAGTAGAACTGGTGACAGACATTTCTTCACCAGGATTTTACAGCCTTCTATTTCTAGTACCGAAGACCAATGGGAGTTGGCATCCAGACATCGACTTATCAAGTTTGAATCATTATTTAGACATTCCTACATTCCGGATGGAAACAGCAGAACAAATTCGCAGTTGTCTGCATCAGAATGCTTGGGTGACTTCTCTCGATCTGAAAGATGCTTATTTCCATATACCCATTCACCAGGCATACCGTAAATATCTCTGATTCCAGATCGAGGATCAGTATTTTCAATTTCAGACTCTGCCCTTTGGTCTTGCGATAGCTCTGTGGCTGTTCACGAAAATTGTGCAGGAAGTAAAGAAAATTGTACACATGCAGGAGATTCAATTATATCAGTATCTCGACGACTGGTTAATTAAAGCGCCATCTCAGATTTTATGCACTCTACACACCCATACTCTTCTCTCATTATGTCGCAGTCTGGGTCTGCTCAAAGATCTGCAGAAATCTTCCCTGATACCAATTCAGAAGGTTTTTTTCTAGGCTATCAGTTTGAACTGGTCAACTACCTTTGCACTCCGCCATGACACATATATATATATCAAGATAGTGGAGCTATCCAATCGCATTATCAGTCAACAGGGAGCTCAGCCCATCTATGGCAGGTCCTGCTAGGTTTGTTGGTGTCCTCCAAGAAAGCTGTACCTCTCATTCAGGCGAAATTCATTTCGCACTTCATACCCAGTGGGATTTCAATCAGTGCACAAATCATCAATTCATAACTTCAACCCACCTACACTCAAGGAACTGACCTGGTGGATGTCGTAACAAAATGTATTCAGGAGTTAATGGATTACACCACGGAATCCCGACATTCATATTCTAACAGATGCATCAGAGCTGGGTTGGAGCGCTCTTCTAGTTTGGGAGACAACTTCAGGCTAGTGGGAATTTCTCGGACGACACGTCAGCTCCTAGAGTTCAAAGCTCCACCTCTTGCCCTTCTTGTTTTGCTTCCCATGTTACACCATCACACTGTTCTGGTAGAGCTGGACACCCCACTGCAGTTGCATTCATCAACTAGAAAGCTGTGGGGACGATACTTCTCTGACAACAAGGCTAGTTGCTCATATTCCACTGTCAGAGAGAGAAGTCGATCTTCTCTGCAAGATATATTCCTGGCATCAGGAATCGTTCTTCTCAGAGGTCGAAATCAGTCAACAGAATGGCAGGTCCGAATGCATCAGTGTTTCTGAGCCATAACCTGTTATGGGGAGTACCAATGATGGATCTGTTTGCAACCAAACAGAATGCTTGTCTTCCACTTTGTTCACTAATCCTCGATCCATCTGCAGTAGGTGGACGGTTGTTGTTGAGTTGGTACAGATGTTCGATACACTTATCCTCGACATGCACTGATTCCAGCAGTGTTACAAAAGATTCAACAAGACCAATGTCGGATCATACTGGTCTCTTGGCTACGGGAAGCACGTTATTTATGGGACCAACTAACTATGTTGGTAGATGTTGCAAGGTAAGTTCCTTATATAGCAGAATCCAGTCCTCAGGACTGCCCGTGCCTGTTCACTTTACTCCCCCTGGCAGACCTGTTCAATCGAACACCATCTCGACTTCCTCTGTAGCATTCAGCCATGCTGCAATTAATGTGCGAAGACTATCTGTACACAAATATCCACCACACTGTCCATAGCCAGGCAGTACTCATTCATACAGCTGAGTGAACTGGAAGTAATGTAGAGCAAACGAACTTGCTCTAAGGTTCAACACTGCCGCACAGGGATTCGAACCTGCGGTTCTGTCAGTCAAGAGTCCGGAGGTCTTACTGCTGCGGCTACACAGGCCTACACACTGCCACCTCTCTACAGATCTGCTGTCTCAGGGGTACTTACCACAGAGACCCTGTAACTTGTGGCTTGTATGCACTGCTATTATCAGGGAAGCTCTTGTAGAGGTTTCAGAACAAGTTGCTGATCATACATCGCAACCGGGTAACGGGCTTCTACTTGCCATCTATGAATCTACTAGTAGAGTTTTGTCAATTGGCGTAGTGTGTTGAAAGCTAATCCATGCTATTGGCTACTAGATTAATGGAGGGCTGTGATACTTCGTCCCAACCCCAACCTCTTAGAGCTCCGCTTTGAAGCTTTTATGAATTTGGAAAACTGCCTTTAGTCTCAATTTGCTTCGTCAATAGAAGGAGAGTTACACTTTTCCTTTTGTTTTCTTCCCTTTGCTTGGAAGCCAGACTCGTCTTCTATAATCAGTTAGCCCTTCTTTTCTGGCAAAACCCAGTTAGGAGAAGGATGAAACGTTACTGTCCGTTTCCTATTGCTGTCACTAAGGTATTAGGGAGGGGACATGTGATCTTTCTACTGAAATGCCTGTTAGGGCAGTGAAATTTACTCACAGAACCAAGGGGAAACCTGGAAAATGATGGGAGAGGCTGTTTTTGGCATCTTTCAACCAAACCATCAAGGGATGGCATCCCGAAGTAATTTTATCTGGATTGATAAGACATTTAATTTCATTTTGTTATAATCTGAGGGTGCCAGATCACATGTTAAGTGTCCTGGATTCGCTGGGACTCTGAAATCCATCAAATCCCGATCTCCTGGAAAGGAGAACCAATCTCCTGGATTTTCAGTGAAACCAAAACTTTTTTTCTATCTTATTTTCCGAACTCGGCATGGCCTGGGTTTTATTTCCGGCTGACTCAGAGTATGTTTTTGGTCAAGAGAAGTGGTCAATACCGTCGATACCAGTGCCAGTGTCAGTGAGTTAATTACATCGGTCAGACACTGAGCTAATTTCATGAATAGGGACGTTGGACCAAAGGCCGCTCGGACAACAAAGCGAAAAGGGTTGTTTAAATCATGCTTGCGTTGACTGAACAACAACAACTGTTTAACTATAATCTTCTTGGGTCTTGCCTGTGGTTGATATTGCATATAAGCTTTAGACGAGCACAGTGAACCGCGCTTAGTCGCGGGTTCCATATTATCGCCCACCGCTTGCCGATCTTGTAGACGAAATGTAATCCGTTTCAATCTATACTCAAATAATGTCAGTCGATCCATCTACACTATGTGCAATTTTATTTAATCCATGTATATATGTAACTGTTAGAACTGGAACACATTATAAATGAAAAGATGTATTTTATAACATCAAATGCTCCACCAGCAAGGCAAAGGTCACAAATAATAAATTCATCACGCATGCTCCGTCACCCAGGCCATGGTAACAAACTTTGAAGAAAATACAATGCTAAGTTCTGGTTCTTATACTTGTGAATATAGTATCTGTTTGTAATAATGTAATAAAATATTTATAATAGAAACTATATATGTAATTTGCACATATGCCTAGAACATCAAATTAGTAAACTTGTTCTTCTTTCTACTATACATATAAAGCCACGTACATTTTAGTTTACATATAATTTATTTAATTATTTATGTCCACATATAATTTTAATGTAACACATTAAATACATTAACATGCTGTTATGTGCCATTGATTTAAAGAGCACATGTGCAATGCATTTAGAAATAAAGCTGATCTGTGACCATTTTCATAAATATGAAATACTCAGATTTATACACAATTCCATAATACCTGAGACCCCAATTTACACAAACTTTCCTGATATTACAAGACCCTCCAATTTACGCATAAATCGCATGCATTGGCATTTCTGAAACTTAACGTTTTATTATATAATTATTATTAACGTCTATGGAAAGTATCCTTTTTTATATTTTAATCCGATTTATGTATGATTTTCCAAGATCCTCCGATTTTACGTATAAATGATTTCTGAGACTCTGATTTACGTATCAATGCCCGTTTTCGAGACCCTCTGATTTGTGTATATATCTCCTGGATTACGCCTAACTTAACATGTATGCCACATTACGCATCAGTTTTGGCCATCTTTTAACAATCTTCCATGCAGCAGATTCTAGCTGCAGGAACTTGGAAGTCATTGAACACCTTTATGTCATAGTATTTAACGGACAAGACTCTTCCGAGTGGCCAGATATCTCGTCTGGCACCACTTGTGACTGCAGGAGTTACTCTGTTGTATGTGAGTTATCTTCCCACCATCCTAACTCTTGATTCAATCATTGTTTCCGAGGGTAATTATCTGGCGTAATGGAATTTTAATTGTTAGTTCTTTGAGCCGAAGGTCACTCTGCTTCCGCCGTCTGCCGTTAGCTGCCATATCTCAGAGACCGTTCAGCAACTTTTTCTCTAATTTTGCATAGATATCTTAGGGCACTGCCACTATACACGAGAAATCTGTATTTGATTGAATCGTTCTAAGGGCCTCCAAGGGCCCCAAAACTGGTAACATTTTTATATTTCGCCTATTTTTTCAAAAACTGTTTAGTTTTTTTCTAATTTTGCATATACATTTCATGTGGTAGTGTCACTGTACACAAGAAATCTGTATTTGATTGAATCATTCTAAGGGCACCTAATGACCCCCCAAAACTGGTAATTTTTCACATTTTGTCTATTTTTGTAAAACTTCAGTAACTTTTTCTCTAATTTTGCATAGACATTTCATATGGCAGTGCTACTATACACAGGAAATCTGTATTTGACAGAATCATTCTAAGGGCACCAAAGGTCCCCTAAAATGCTAAATTTGCTAACTAAATTGTCTACTGTAGCAGCAGCTCTATCTGCCTTACAGTCCTTTCCTCAACTAATCCCTTTTCCTTCATTTGTCACACCTCACTGTGGAGGAAGGGTCACTGCCTGATGAAATCTGTGACTAATATGTAATTGGTCACTGGCAGAGGTTTGTGTCAACAGACAGCACCCACTAGACCCCTGGACAGTTGCACATACATTTTAATGGGTCATCCTGAAACAACCAAATGTAAACCATTAGATGAGTTGACATAGTCCTACTATACACAAGAAATATGTATTTGATTGAATCATTCTAGTATCATCAGCATATAGTAGAACATACATTTTCAAGAAAATGTCTACATCATCATCACTAAGGTTGTTGTAAATTTCACCAGCTGCCATGTCAAGTTCCTTATAATTATCACTAACAGAGTGTTCAAAATCATTCAGGTAAATAGCAAATAACAAAGGAGACAAGTTTTCTCTTTGTGGTAACTATACATCACACAAGAAGAAGGCTGACACAGATCCCCAAAATGCAAATTGTTTACACTATCTAGTGATGTGGTTTTGAGAAGGGCCCTTGAGACTATCCCCTAACAGTAGATTTTGTGTATTGTGCCAGAAACAGTACCTGGTAGCTATTCCCCTTCCCAAAACATCTGTCACATGCGGAGTCTGTGTCTTGCATGGATATCTATTTTTAGCAGTTGTTTTATATAATCAGGAAGTTTGTGAAATTAGTTATTCTTAGGCCACAGAAAAGTAATTCCCAGTTTCTCAACAATGCATGTATTTAAAAATAAGTGCCACAATATTTTATTTTCTATTATAATTATTTCTCTAAATGCAACACATGGTGCAATAAGTGAACAGTAAACATGTCAACATTTTACTTCCATCATAACCCTTTATGGTCTGTAACTATGATTCACCAAAAAACATTTGATTAATAATTACCTACAGGGTTGTTTGATTTCTGCCGGGCAGAAACTGTTTCTGCCCAGCAGAAACGGCAACAATAGGAAATACATGCCATTGATAGGCAAACGTGTTCTTTTTATAGAAAACATCAATTTCTTTCTGTACCTGTCAGCGTATGATAACCATTTGTCCGCCCTGCTCACAATAAACAAAAAACATCACATGAATGATAAAAGGAAGATCACTGCCACTTAACTTGAGGATTATTATTATAAAACTGCTCTGCAACTGCTTGGTGGACAGTTAATTAGTGGCTCAAGTTCAAATACATCAGGACGTTTTTCACACATGCATGGTAGATTAGGCTCAGTAGTGTGCTGGCAGCCACTACACATATAGGCACACTGTCCCAGTGTCTGTTGCTATGTAAACTCATAAAGCCTGGAGTAACTAGAGGGATATACTTTTCCTTGTAAATAATTAAATACCCTGATCACAGAAGCATAATGCAAATTCAACTTTTCCAACAATTTCAATATTACTGTATGGTTTACATCCTTGCCGAGTGCCACATTTTGTGCATCTTGCCAACTTACTGCCATTCTCTTCTACAGTTAAAAAATGCTCCCAAATGCTGTCCTTTGGCCTACCACCTTAAAACATGGTTACAACACAGCAGTATATCAGACTTACCAAGGTATGTAGAGAGAGACAATGTTAGCAACTGACTCCTGCCCCATGTTTCTGGATTTGTGGTGTGCACTGGGCAAATTTAAATCAAGTTATATGCAGCTCCAATTCAATCAGTATTATATCATTAATTGCTACTGTGTTTAAGTCAAAATGCATGCTATGTATATGTACCTTGTGAACAACTACTGAAATATTTTATTTCCAGGTGTACCTTCACTGGCATGCATATAGTCACTACTAAACATGTAAACATTTTACTTCTATCATAACCCTTAATGATCTGTAACTATGATTCACCAACAAATATTTCATAGGTATATTCTATAATTACAAATAAGTGTTATTTTGAAGAGCAATGAATTATCCACATGATGATACCTTCTAATATGTTGTTGAATTCACCTATTACATTCATTTCTTTTAGGTATGTGGTCAGTCTCGCATTAATGGAGGTTGTATACAACTTGCCTATGCAGCTTAATAGTGTAATGCCACGATAGTTGTCTGGGTCATCTATTGACCCCTGCTGTTTGTATATAGGCTTAATGATCCCAATACACCAATCTGTTGTCACAATGCCAGATAATAGAACTAGGTTAAACATCTTAACAATAACTATAATTAGTTCTGTGGGGTTGTTTTTTTAAGTAATCATTATCAATACCACATGCCTTTTTGTTTTTGATTTTTTTCATTTGCATTAGTACCTCATCTTGCGTGAATGGTCTGTTTATGTGTTCGTTTGACTGGGAAATGTTTCTTGGATCAAAAGGTATCTCACTAGCTGCAGTTTAACTTTCAGGTTTTTCACCGAGTTTTTTAAAGTGATTCATAAACTTTTCCAGTGAAATATTTCCACATTTTTCACTGCTGTTACTTGCTTTATTAAGTATATCCCAGTATTCTGCAGGCTTGCTATGTTTTAGCGCACAAGTTTTTATGTAACTGTTTATTGTAGCAGTTTGACATTTCTTTTATAAATCATTTATACCCACTAGACAATTCTCTTAACCCTGCATTAGCTTCGTCATTTTTAATTTTCTTTAGTCTACCTTTTGCTCTCAAATAGTCTGTTATCTTAGTTTTATACATAAAGACATAATCTGGCATAACTTGATAAGTCTTTGTAGCAGCACATTTGTACTTCCAGTGTATCATTGCAACATAACATGCATACTGTGTGCCACATTTGAATGTCATGCATGTAATATTTCCATGCAATCCATTTGCACATATAATATAACTTCAACAGCCGTTTTCTTCATTTTCACTTTTTGATCCCTACCATGTTCAATGCTTCATAACTTCACCAATTTTTGTAGCAGTCATAATTTTTGAAACCGTGTAAAGCACCGTACCCAACCTTTACAAGAATGTAAGAAAACAATGTTACAATTTTTCCGACTTATCACTCATTTGGTCAGCTGGGGTCACATATAGGCGTATTAGTCCAAAGGATTTTTAGTATTAAAATATATTTCCATTAGCCTAGATACTTACCATCGGAGGACCCGCCCTACCTTTCCCCGTCTGATACCTCACTCAGTGTTAGATAATCACGAAAATTGGAAACGAGGCAGTATCAGATGCATGATGAGAGAAGGTTTTTGTGTTTTGGTTATGTCATAGTTATTTCAAGATTGCGTGTGTTTGCAAGACATTTTAGCAACAAATCCAGACCTACGTTTGTTTCTTCATGACAACACTATAGAGTTATCCCACATTGGACATTTATGGTACAATTTGGTAGAATGTCGATAGACAGTTCGCTTCACATCTTGGACCTCGCCATTTTGCTGGTCAATAGGGGAAGGCAGTGTTAGTTGAGCCATTTTTCATTATTTTTAATATCTACAACAAAATTATATTCCTATGTCAAAATTGTGTTCACTCACATAAACTATGATTGTTTGTAGATTTTTGCGACAAATGAAATGTGTCTAACATGAATAGATACTATATATAGCTAATTCAAAGAGGTATGGTCAAGTGGCTCTACTAACACTATGTGTGCGGTAAGTTTTGACTCAGCACGGGGTAAGTTGAGCCACATTTGATAAATGCTTTAATTTATGTAGGCCCTGTCGCTATCCGATGTCCCGATTTCCCAATTTTCACAGACACGTGTAGTCTATGATGTATTTTCTAGTAAACCAACACACACCTTCATTCCATACCAAACAACCTCTCCATATGGCTCAACTAGCCCCAGTTCGACATTCAGTATATGGTACAGTCGCGCCTCGTTATAAACGCGGTAGTCGGGGTCCACGAAATGAATCCGCGTTATAAACGAGGCGCGTTCCCATATTCATATGCGGTTGACGAATTAATATTTTGGCGCACCAGTACAGGCAGTAGCTTTGTGTTCATCGCAGCGAAAAGCTAATATTTGTTACGCAATGTTAGCTTACTGATCTTGCCTACTAAGCTGTATTAAAACGTATTTAACCCATTCTTAAGCAAGGCATATTTGTGAATTTCAATTACACTTTACAAGCCGCCCGGCGCCGAATCCAGGCGAACTGGCGATCCGCAGAAGCCATGAGCATGACTAGCAGATTGGAAACGATTCGTTTGATGTCGGCGCAAAACAAACAATACTTCGCTCCACATTTACTGTTCCTAAAGTAAAAACTGACCATAATTATAGTCAAAGAAACTTTGATAGCATTAATTGGCAGTGCAGAATAAACAACGGCAATGTAGTGACGCGCCTCACACTTGATTCGTTGCAGTTGTACGTCAACGTTAAATTTATTGTCCGCCAACTAGTCTTTCAACATACACATGCCGTGGACAAAGACGGGGATAACTTCACATAAAACAATTGACAGTTATTACCGTGTTAATATAGTTTGTCATAGCGCCCATTTCCCCCCTGGCGGCAGAAATTCGGGGTCCACGACCGACCGCGTTATAACCGAATCCGCGTTATAACGGGGCGCGTTATAACGAGGCGTGACTATATAATGAAATTCCCAACTCAAATAAAAAAAATTATTTCTTACTGTTGCATTGTTAAACCACTTGTAACTCAAGAACAGTAACGTATATTGACATGCTTTGATAATTTGCACACTAGCAACTATTAATCACGATCACGAAAAGTTTCATTAAACTTAAACAAAACGTACTTTTCGCACTTACTTTTGGACTATTGTGAAAACTGTCACATGATGTATGTGAATCATGATCTAATAATATGTTATATCAATAGTTTGAATCAAACAACTGTCGCTGCTGTAGTTTCCTGGAAAACAAGGGTGGCTTAACTAACCCAGTGGCTCAAGTAACACCGCCTTCCCCTAAAATGTGCTTCGCATATTCGCTCTGTGGCTAATAACAAACAACATAACACAACCACCATTGTAACGTATATATATAATATTTTACTTGAGCCAGCATTGTTAAGGATGTTACTCAGACAGTGGGGGGGCCAAGGGGCCATGGCCCCCCAATCCCGGAAAATTAGGAGGGTAGGGGACTGAAGATATATAACTAGTTGCCTGATTTATAGAGTGACAAGGTGCAGAGGTTATAGGGGTGCCTGTGTAGGACTCCCAAGTCTTTGGCAGAGAAATTTGTTGTCATTCAGATGGGATTGAGTTACCCAAAGTGGAGGAATCCGACGCTTCTGTGGTAGGTGGTAAGCATCCAGCAGGCTGCAGCCCAAGAGGTGACAGGGCAACGAAAATGTCATCATTCACAATGTGCTTGATGGCTAATGCCTATTTATATATCAACATAAGGATGCAAAATGATAGTTGCCCGGCAAGATGATTAGTTACTGGACTAAGATAAAGTTGCACGTTATGGCCAAAGCAATTTATCTAGATTTTCCACTGCGTAGTCGGAACTTCATATCATGAATTAATTAATTTTAATAAGCGACAATAACGTTACACATGACATGGACATTTTTGTGAAACTCACTCACTGCTGCCGCCGCGGTAGGGGTTTGTTGTGAAGTCACTGGTTGAACGCCAGCGCCTCATCACACACACATACGCACGCACACACACACAAACACACATGTATATATACATACATACGTGTGTGTGTGTGTGCGTGCGTGTGTCATATCTCGCTACTCATTGCTTGCTTGAATGCCGGATGGCCCCCTCCAATACAAAATCCTGCCTACGCCACTGTACTCAGACCACCAATTTTGTTGAAAATCAGTCTCAAATAAGCTCCCGAAGTCACTAAGTCTGAACTCATAGCAACACACTTCAGGAATAAGGCCAAGCATTTTTCCAAAATATTTATGTTGAAACATGTTTTGATTATCGTCCGAGGTGGCGTGCCATTGTTTCTTGCACACAAAGTATGCCAACGATACAACGCATTTGAGTGCTAGGTTCTCATTATTTGAGTTTGAATACATTTAAGAATAAATGTGAGGTGGGAAGTTTTCCATTGATAACTTACATTACACTTACAATGGATGTGTTTGTAGATGCATTTTAAAGTTTTTTAGTAGTCTAAGGTGTCTATAAGATATGATATATATGATGGTAAATCAGATGTCATATGTTCTTATACCGTTAAAACAGCATGGTAATATAGAGCTACAATTTGTTTCTTTGATTCTGTCTATCTAGGTAAATGAAAGATTTGAGGGCAAAACATATTTTGTTGGTTTTGAGAAAAAAACTTGTGTATCATCCTCAGAGTTTAAATGGAAACATTTACATGATGTTGGAATATATCAAGAAACTGAAATCCAAGAGAATGATGTCACAGGTATTAATGTTTTATGCAGATTTGTTATACTTATAAAAATATTATTTAAAGTGATTTTTTAATTAAAACTTGATATATCCATGTCATGTCTTTTTTGTCAAAATGTGATATATCCATATGCAAGTACATATCAAATCACTTTTAGTACACTCAAGGTAAATGGTACCGTGAAAGCATTCGCTGGAAGGATACACTACAGGAGTTGCAAGCGATGTGTCAACAGAAACCAGAGAAGTTGATAATGGAAATTAGGGACCAGATCTGTGTGTGCACAGATTTCTTGATTGCTAACGGGTTAGTACTTTTTTATAATAATATTGGCTGTCACAAATGGTTATGTCAAACAGATGAATTGCTCACCCTTG
>CM034531.1:44145098-44201790 GCA_020002185.1 Paraescarpia echinospica
GTATGTGTTGATTTTATTTTAAAACATATTCACGCTACTAGCACCCACACAATCAGCAGATAATCTGTTCCTTTCATTTACAGTCCTTTGTGAAAATGAGAACTTTCTTATATCTAATCTACAATGCTTCTTTACTAATGTAACTTCATGTCCTCTAGTCATTCAATCTTTCTTAACTAAAAAAAATATTTCTATAAACATTTTCTTAACCATTCGATATTTTAAATACTTCTATCTGATCTCCTCTCAATCTCCTAGTCTCTAGTGTTGTTAAACCACATTGTTTTAGGCGTATTTCGTAACTAAGATCCTTCAGTTTGGGTTCCAGTTTAGTCACTCTCTTCTGTACTCTTTCTAGCATATCTATGTCCTTCTTGCAATGTGGCCTTCACGCTTGTATATTCTAAATGAGGCCTAACTATTGTTTTGAACAACGGTATTATTAGTTCTTTTTCCTTATATGCTATATTTCGCCTAATTAATCCAAGGATTTGATTTCCCTTTCAAGCTGCAGTTCTGCACTGCTCTGAAACCTTCATATCAGCACTACTGGTTAACCCCAAGCTCTTCTTTTACAGTAGTACTTAGTACGCTACCCCCATTGTACATTGTACATCTTCGTTCTAATCTAAAATTCAGGTCTTCTGCCATTAAGAATCCCTCTGATATTATATTTCCAGCACTATCTTCTAGAGGACCAACCTTATCCTGAACTTTCTGTTTGCTCCGAACATGTACATAAAAACAGTTGTTTTCATGTTTTATATCACAAGCTAATTTTTGTTCATAGCTTCTCTTTGAATTACTAATTTCAGTTGTAGCTTGGTTAAGTACTTCTTTATAAATGTTGTAGTCTTCATTTCAAGTATGTCCATATAACTTCCGCATCATTTGTTTGTACTTAATTTTTGTAATGGCTTCTTTTGATAAGTGTTTCTTTCTGGACTGTTTCCCTTGTTTTTTAAAGAGAACAAATTTTGTTGTCGATACACTCAATTTCACTCTAACTTATTCCAGCATTCTATTGCTGTCTTATTCTTCAGTACGTTATTCCAGTCTATCTTTGTTAAATATTTCCTGATGTCCTTATATCTTCCTTTGTGGAAATTTATCCTGTACTGCTTTTTACTATTCCTTTCTGATTTTACTTTGATGGTAAAAAATGTATCTGGGTGTGATCACTACTCCCCAGTGGCTCACATAGCTAGACATTGTCAACTAATTCATTCTGTGAGGACAAAACTATATCTAACACATTCTCACCCCTGGTTGGTTCTAGCTCATGTTGAGAAGGGAAACTAGTTTGTACTAAAACTATAAATCGAGGCATAGTGTTTATCACTGCAGGGTTTATGCCAGAATAACAACAACAAGTCACTATAGGGTCAAGAGGCCACCTAAGGGGCATTCACCAACAACAAGTCACAGCAGGGTCAGAAGGCCGTATTACAGCATTCCTCTCCGCAGGGGGTGGCTAACCAATCACAACATGGGCACTCTCTGAAACTTACTCTACCTCCTCTATGCAGGGGGTAGCTGCCCAATCATAACATATTCCCTGGGGCATGGGAAGTAAAGCTACCCAATCATCTACATTTGCCCAGGGTTATAGGAAGAACAGCTTCCACGCTCGATGCCATCTTTGTCTCTAGCACGAACAAAGTAGCACATCACCCACCAACCAGCCCCATTTCTCCACCTTTGTAAATGATAGGAGGGTCAGTATCTCTAAAGGGTTGGCTTGATACCCAGATGGGTTCAGAACCAGGATTCTGGTCATGTGACCGCAGTCACATGACCATTGATCAAGTAGCTGGCCCAGGATCACGTCCGGTCACGTGAAATATCTCGGCTTGACACCCAGAGGGATGCAGACCCAGGATTCTGGTCATGTGGCCGCAGTCACATGATCAAGTAACTGACCCAGGATCATGTCCGGTCATGTGAAATATCCTGGTCTTGCATCCTGTTCTCAGGCTGTCACAGCTGGCCCCAAAGAGATCTGGCCGGACTGTCCCATTTTGCCATAATACAAATTTGATGCATTTATCAAATGAGTTGTTGTGTTGTTCTGTCATAAACTTGTCCTCACACCCGGTACTCTAGAGATTTCTGTTGGATATGACCATGCCATGATTAAAATCCTCCATAATAATTTAGACCTGTTTGCTCACTTCCCTTATAGCATTTTGTACTTTTTCATTCTCTTCCATGCTTATGTTTGAACTTCGATAAACTAACCCAACCGTTAACATTGACTTTCCTGTAACTATGCTACACCAAACAGCTTCTTCGCAATCTGCTTCTCTTTCTAGTTTTATTTCATAGGCCTGGATAGATTGTTTATTATATAAAATAACTCCACCTCCCCTTCTTCCTATTCTATCTTTCCTAAACATTGCATAGCCTGTCAGTCCCAGTTCGGCATCTGATATATCGGTGGTAGTCCAGGATTCGGTTATACCTATTATGTGGGAGTCAATATATTCTGCCATAATGTTTAGTTCATTTCTTTTGTTTACTATGCTCCTTGCATTTAAACAAACGCATTTATATCCAGCTTCAGAACAGTTTTCCAGGCTGTTCTTTGCTGATTTATTTGTGCTGTCTTTATCTATGCCTCCAGTTTCAGGCTTCTCTGTGAATCCCCCCTGCACATCTAGTTTAAATAAATGCAGCCTGTCTCTCTGTCAACAGATCGCAGCAGCTTCTCTGAGAAAACTGCTGCCCCCTTTCCACTCAGATGGAGGCCATCTCTCATGTACATATCTTCCCTCCCAAAAAAGTATCGCCATAAATCTATGAATGCCATCCCATTCTTCTTCACACATCTGCTCAACTAATGCATTGATCGCCAACCTCTTGCAGTTTTTATATGTTGGCCCTCTTCCTCCCATTACTGGCAACATTCCTGAAAGAATAATCTGTTTAACTCTTGTCTCTCATCCCTATTGTCGACTTCTTTTTTGTCACATTTACTCTCACTTCCTTTCATCCCGTCAACGTTCTTGTCATCACATTTTCTTCTCACCTCTCCCGTCCTATTTTCCCTCATACCACCTTCTCTACAGTCAATTTCTCACTTGTCACCTCTGCACCTGTCATGTTTCCTGCTGTTGATTCCCCAATTTCTTCCCCTCCAATCACCTTCCCTCCTCTCAGTCTCCTATCCTCAATCTTCTTGCCACAACTCTGCTCCTTCGGTCTCACAGATTTGTGCACAGTTAACAGTCTTCTTAAAAACTACATAATGAATAGTGTAAACATAGTTCACTAAACTATTTTCAATAGCTAATTAGATTATTATCATTACTATTAAATAGATTCTGACGTGGTGCCTTGCAAGCGCGCAAGTCAAGGCAAAGTGACACTTGGTGTGCTATGACTGCCACAGCTGGGTGGATTTTGTCTGGCTGTGGTAAGTCATACTAAGGAAGAGAGATTCACCTTTCAGTGCGTTGGAAGGTGGAATGTCTGCTGAAGGAGGTAGTTAGGTTGACAGATATTGTAAAGGGGATGGAGATGAGAATTAGCAAGGAGGTAGGAGGAATGGAGAGAGACGACAGGGAGAGAGTTTGGAATACTGTGAGACTTTACGCTAGATTGCCTTGTTTATTTTGGTTATTCAACACCCTAGCGAATACCCGGGATATTAGTCATATTAACAAACTCGATTTCCCCCTACTATCGCCCACCGAAGCTTTGCCTATGGCCTACAACTGACTTCCTCAAATACACTTACTGTGACTACCGTTTACCTACAGCTGTTTCTTAATATATGTCTATGGATAGTTTACCAATAATATTTATATAATAACAATACTCTTCAATCCTTCCACACATTTTTTGAAATTCCTGCACCAATATCCACAATGAACCGAGCCCAAGATTTACCACCAGTTTTTTACTATCATACTATCATGTATAGGTAGTATGATTTTGAGCATTTTGACCAAAAATAAGAAATTATTAATTAAAAATTAAATATAGAGAAATTAACTTATAATATAATGGTATGTTATCACAGATAATCTTCATACAACACAGTGTAACATTACATGCATGCACAGTAAATTTGGCTGTTGTATTGTAAGTTGTGTTGTAACTGTGTAGTCAGAGTTTTCGTAAAGTTTCAATGCTGTGGGCGAATGCATGGGATTACTTTTTATCTGCAATGTTTCTCCAATAGTTTTGTGATGTGATCAAGTGCACCAAATGTTCAAAACCTACGCAGTATATAAATAAGTCCCTCCTAAATTTATTTAACCTATTGTCAGTCAAGTCCGTTGATGTTCATGACATGTCGTGTGTAAACAGAATATTTTAAATAGTATAGATAATATGTACTGTCAGTTTATTAACATAATGGAAGCTTCCTATGAATATATCTTATATATGTTATGATAATTATAGACGCAGAGCAACTTTTGCCATGCTTGGTTGACTAAACTCTGCTAGTCTGCAGCATTCACGAAAATTTGTTTAGATATACTGCTTGTGTGTATCATTTTCAGTTTCTGGCAAAATAAATGTCAAACATGCTACATGGTATATTGACCACATTGAATGTTGGTTTTAGATGCCAGTCATACATGGAGAGAAGTATAGTTACATAGCTCTAGAGCTATGTGACTACACCCTTGAGAAGTGGCTCTGTCTGGACGAAGTGAAGGAAATGTCTGCGAAAGACTGGAGGACGAAGGCAGTTCAACTGGTTAGAGACTTCCTGTGTGGACTTCAACACATGCACACAAAGAAGACAATGCACAGAGACTTAAAGGTTGTTCTCATCATATTCAATTCGTCCATTCACATCACAACATGACAGCTTACCTTACATTTTTTAAATATATTACTTTTTGACCTTTGCCGACATTCATATACCCGCCATTTTTTAAGATGGCGCCCGTGAAGGCTTATAATTCCCGTGTCTTAGGAATACAAAGCATGTTACAGGTGCGTCAACAGCATGGGAAACGGTGAACCCAACAGCCGAGTACAGGACCATGTATCTTAGAGAGCTGAGAAACATGATTGATCTAGGCGGTTCTAAAGCTGCGTTCACATCTACAGAATAAAAACGGTTTAGCTAAACCGTATTAGTTAAACCGGTTTATGTTTTGCAAATTGAGAGCGTTCACACACGCATGTAGCTCAACCGTTTTAAGGAGGAAGTTGGAGGATTAGTTAAAATGGTTTAACTAAACCGTTTTAAAGTGTAAGTATTAACGCAGCTTACGTTGGCTCATCCAGATCTCCAAAGGTCCCGCATCCGAAAAGACGAGGCAGATATTGAGTCCCTGGTTGATCTGATGGAAAACAGATCCAATGTGTCCCGAAGAGACTGAACTTGTCACCTTATCCACTGGCACTGTGGCCCCAGCAGATGTTGCCAAAGATCTTCTGGACGCTCATCAAGTAAGGCTAGTAGGCGAATAAGCATACAAGATGTTCAAGAAGACATCAGGGATCAAGCACAGCTATCCAATACAAGAACATTGCAGCAGGCCACAATATCCAGTAGTGGAGGAAGTTCCTGTGCAGCTCTTACAACAAATCCAGTCTGATCAAATTCATCATCAAACAATGGAAACTGCCGACGTGCAGGATGACCAAGGATGACTGGGAGTAAGTCACCGAACTGAGGTCCACACAAGAAGAAGCAGATACACGTGTGCTCCTACATGCACTCCACGCTGCAAAGGCCAGGTCAAAGGCAGTCATAATAACAGCCAAAGACACATATGTCATGGTGCTCTGCCTTGGTTTCAAAAGAGACATCCCCTGCTCCATTTACCAGAAGTGTGGAACAAAAAACCGCACACAATTCATCGACATTGGGAAACTGGCACATTCATTGGGAGACAGCATCTGCGGTGACACCCTAATTGGATTTCATGTCTTCACAGGCTGTGACACTGTGAGTGCCCTCACAGGCTGTGGAAAGCTGAGTGCCCTGAAATTTATCAAAAAGGACAGCACATAACAGAAGACTTTCAGCCAACTTGGACATGCAGTCCTCGGAGGTTTCTTCACAACTGTTTGACAAAATACAGCTGTTTACCTACCAACTGTATGCGACAGCTGCAAGCACTCACGAAATCAATGAACTGCGTTACGAACTCTTCTGTGCCAAACGAGGGGAGGTTGAGTCCAGCCAGCTTCCACCATGCAGAGATTGTCTCCACATCAATTTTCTTCATGCTAACTATCACGAATCAATCTCGAAACGCTGCCTTTAGCCTCAGCCAACTGTGGCAGACCCGAAGGAGTGTGGCTAGATGACAGATGAGAACGGCCATCTGGTCATCGAGTGGATGTGTACTCCTCCAGCCCCTGATGCAGTTTTGGAACTGTTATAATGCAAGTGCCTGCGTTCCTGCAAACTGCCCAGCTGCATATGCCTAGCCAATGGACTGGCATGCACCAACATGTGCAAGCTACAAACATGCAGCAATCAAAAGAAAGAAGAACAGTTCGCAGTTGAACTTGGTGACTCTGATGATGGAGATGGCGATAACGATAATTAAACTGATGAGCCTATCATTCTGAGCTAAAGACTTCCTAAACATGTTGTTGACGGGCGCCATTTAAAAAAAATGGTGGATACATGAATGTCGGCGAAGATCAAAAAGTAATACATTTAAAATCACTGTACTAGAAAAACTATATGTTTTGACGTTAACTATGTTATGCCGTTCTTAAGAAACGGGAATAATAGTCTGTGATGGGCGCCATCTTTAAAAATGGCGAATACGTCAATGTCACTGAAGGATAAATTTAACATTTTTGAAATCGTTGCCCACAACACTATACAAAAACGTACACTTTACTGTTCTATGTAACACATTTGCTGAGATATGGTGACATTTGTTTTGATGACCGCCATCTTTGAAAATGGCGGATGTGAATGTCACAGAAGGTAAAATGTAAAATATTTGAAATTCCTGACCCCTAAAACCTATATATTGACACCAAAAAATATTGTTGTAGGTGATATAGTTATTACGATATGATGAAATTGGATTTAGAGGCCATTTTTAAAGATGGCCGCCAAGCCAGTAAGCTGCCACCCCGCAAAGGCTATTACATCAAAATATATCCCACACTCATAGACTATTCTAAAAATCATTACTAGAATTTGCCACCTCAGGTGGTACCAATAACTGAAATTTCTGATCTGGGCCCATGGACTACTAGGGAAAATCAAAGCCTGATGCTGGGTGCTTTTGTAGATTGCTGCAATCCTCGAATGTGCGAAGGACAGCAGATTGCACACCCATCTGCAGATCGTGCATCCATCTGCACATTGTGCAAATGTTTGTTACATTTGCGCAATCTGCACCAATACACCAGCCCTTGGTGTATTGGTGCAGGCATCACATTTGGAGGACCTGCGCAATCTGCAGATGGGTGTGCAGTCTGCACAAAGATAATATATCCCTAGGGAAAGATGCGTAACTTGCCCACTTCGCCGTGACGAAGAATACCACCAGCAAACCTAGCCGGAAGTGTGGGACTGTCTGTAAACAAAAGCATTAGATATAATTACTTATGTCTGCAAATCTTTAAGTGTCCGAGGATAGCCCAATCTGCAGATTGTGTAGATCCAACAGCTGCGCTAACATATATATGCAAATGCAATCAGTATTTTTCATTTTGGAATACAACCAATGTACTCATATTCAACCATACTAATATATACTTCTAATAGAAATCTCAAACTAATACACAAAGCAAGGTAGGAAGTTGATTTGGAAATATTGAAGACTCATTTACTTTGTTGTTTTTCTTTTTAAAGAATATTTTCTGTGAGCAACAAATACAATAATTAGAATGTTGATACAGCCAAGGCCACGGTGCACATTTTAATGCATTTTTAAATGTCATTATGTGTTTGAAATGTAACAATTTATTTTGCGAATTTGGAAGATCTAAATGTTCGTCGCAAACACAACCTTTTCTTAATGTTACCATTATAATAACGTTACAAAAAATTGTTATCATACAATGTCCATATTCTGTGTTAATCATAAGTAACAATAACTCATGATGTTCTTAGATTCCGTCCAATCACTTTACATGTTGTTCTCGGCATCTACACACCGGTGATCTCTTCTTGTAAGTGAAAAGAAATTACACGACCTTTTGTTCATCAAAAGGCTCAAAGACATGAGGTGTCTGCCCATGCTGATGCTGCACATTTTTGCAATCAAAATCAAGAATGAGTTGCACTCAGCAATGGGTAGAAAATGGTGATCTTTTTTTCACTGATGTCAATAGTGTGCGATCTTTTGAGGAAATTTTATTTTTCCTCAATAGTTGAGAAAATCAAAAAGTGGTATTTGGAAGTTGAGTTTGCTGACAAGCTAGGTATAGCAGTTTATGGTGGAATGTTCGGACATGTTATTAAATTATCTTGATTCTATTTCACTAAATTTATTGTGGTATTTCCAGTGCACATCTTGTGTCCAGTTGAATGGGTCCCCGGCAGCTCGGAATCCTAAAATTGTTGTGTTATCCCTTGAGAATCCACAACAATATATATATATATATAGATATACATACCAGGCGACCAAGTGGAAACAACAAGGCAACTCACAGACTGCATTGGGGAAGTCAGGCGATGGATGGTGCTGCGCATACTGAAACTAAATGATGAAAAAACTAAGATGATCATCTTTACATCAAAACATCATCTCAAGATGTATAGAGGAGGTTCTATGACCATTGGAGATGATACAATTTCACCAGTAGACTACATACGGAATTTGGGAATTCTCATCGACCAACATCTGGCGATGATACATCATATGACGGCTGTGTGTGCTGCATGTAACTACCATCTGTACCGACTGTCATCAATACGGCACTATCTTACAGCTGAAGCCGCGAAAAGTGCTGTCAATGCTCTCGTCACCTCTCGCTTGGACTCTTGCAACGCACTCTTGCACAACTTACCATTATCCCAGACAGCTCGGTTGCAGCGAGTCCAGAACAATGCAGCCAGACTAGTAACACGCACCAGCAGACATGACCACATAACGCCAGTGTTAAAGGAACTGCATTGGCTGTCGGTTGCAAGTCAAATTGTGTTCAAGGTGTTGGTGGTGACTTACAAATGTATTCATGGTTTAGCGCCGTCTTATCTGGCAGAACTTGTGCAGCCACAAGAGCGTGATGGATGCCTACGCCAGGACCATGCGCCAACACTGCACCATCGTATCTTGAAGAAATGCATCGGCAACTCGGCATTTGGTGCAGCAGCACCGCGACTATGGAATGAACTACCAGTGGACATTCGTGCATCAGGGACACTGAATATGTTTAGGAAGTCTTTAAAGACTCATCTTTTTATTACACATTTTAATTAATTTAAATTGTCTTGTCGTGACGGACGTTATTTTTTATACCCTGCTGATGCTCAATGGCAGAACCCTGAGCTCATTAGCTACACAAATTAAACAAGAGTGGGTGTAGTTAGTAAAGGTCATTTAATAATTGTACTAACAGAAGTTAAATCACATACACCAATCGATGAGATAAAGCTTATGCGCTAAACAAATCATACTCTCACCGAGGTACTATGCAATCAATTATTAAATGACAATCATATCAGCAAAGGTGGGGCGGCAATTTCCCCCCATACTAGTGTTTCTACTTTAATAATTAGTATTATATGGGCCACTCTAAAAAAAGTATGACAGTTCGTTTTTAACTTTCCACGTATTATTTCCTATTATTTCCTCATTTGTGATCTCATATATAGGTCATGCATATCGTTGGATTCATTTCGACGAGATCTTTCAGGATACATATAGTTCCATATAGCAAATTGCAAGCAAAGGGACCTAATTCCTGTTAGAATAGCCTAAAAACAGCCAAAGTAGGCTTTCCATTTTTAAACATTTATTTCAGATACCTCAAAAAAATTACTAAATATTGGAAATTAAAAAGTTTAAGTATCTTATGCCAAGGTAAACTATCTTATTGACATAACGCACTATAATATAGTTTCCTAAAATACATAATTCTACCCAATTTTTTCCAGTTGCTAATTGGCCGTTTTTTATGGTTTCGCCCAATACTAAGCTACTATTTTAAAAAGTTAACATTGGTAGTAAACCAATATATATTCAATATGTTTATGTAAACATTATTTTATAACAGTTACTGTTATATTGGCTGTAAATTTGATCTTTGTGCAACTAAAAAACAGCCAAACTTTAACTGGTTACGCCCAATATCAAGCTAAAATGTGGATAAGACCAAAATTACGAACAAAATTATTTCAAAATGTATGGATACGTAAATAATAATCAATACTACATGTCAGAATTGTTTTCATTTAAATAAAACCTGTTCAGAAAAATGCCACGTCACATACGATCACGCCATGGTAAACACAACTAAAGCTTGGTACCGGGCGAAACCCTTTTTGTGAAATGCTGTATTTTTTCTAAACAGGTTTTATTTCAATTTAAACAATTCTACCCTGTACTATTGATTATTATTTATGTATCCATTCATTTTGAAATAATTGTGTTTGTTATTTTTGTCTCAATCCACATTTTAGCTTGGTATCGGTCATAACCAGTTAAAGTTTGGCTGTTGTTTTATTTGCACAAACGTCAAATTTACAATATAACAGTAACTGTTATAAAATAATGTCTACATGAAAATATGGAATACATATCAGTATAGTACCAATGTTAACTTTTAAAAATAAACAATTTCTAATAGTGACACATCGGTGAGGAAATTTGGTATCGGGCGTAACCATAAAAAACGGCCAATTATCAATTGAAAAAATTGAGTAGAATTATATATCTTATATTATAGTGCGTTATGTCGATAAGATAGTTTACTTTGGCATCAGATACATAAACTTTAGAATTTCCGATATTTTAGGTATCTGAAGTAAATGTTTAAAAATGGAAAGGCTGTTTTGGCTGTTTTAGGCTATTCTAACAGGAATTAGGCCCTTTGCTTGTATATTGTTATTTGGAATTATACATATTCTGAAAGATTTCGTCGAAATGAATCTAATGATATGTATAGCTTATAAGTGAGATCAAAAATGAGGAATTAATAGGAAATAATACAATGTGGAAAGTTAAACACGAACTGTCAGACTTTTTTGAGCGTGGCCCATATGTCTTAAAACCATTGTTTAGTTTTTAATATATTAATATACATTTATTTTATTGCTTGAACAGCACATTGACCCGCTATGCGCGAATTTGTAGCGCTAAAGAAATACCGTATTATTATTATTAACAATATGGATATGCAAAGATTATTCATATCGCAACTTGTCTTTTTCTAATTATAAAATGTTCCCACGTAACATAGAACATGGTTGAAAAAATATTTTGAATTCTTATTACAAAAGTATTTGCACTACTTTTTAACCTTTATAAGTCCGATACATTTAAAAATCCAGTAGGTACATACAATAAAAGTATAATGCAAGCACAGATGGTATTCATAATACTTTGAAATGTATTGTGCAGTCTCTGATATGATGACTGATATGATGTTGTAGCCACAAAACACCTTCGTTCTGGAATGTTCTGGTGGAGAGATGTGTTTGAAGATTGGAGACTTTGGTTTAAGTCGTTCCCTCGAGACTACAGGGAGTACTACTGTTTATTCAAGTTTTGCAGGTGTGTTACTATTTAATAACATTGTTTGCTCTCAACAGAGTTTGATTAAATAATCCTTAAATATAATCAATTACTGAAGTGATATAGAAGATGTACTTTAAAAGTACGTAGTCTGTTCCTAGTTTTGTTCTTAAGACTATAGTTAGTATGTTGAAGGTACTCTGCCCACAAAATTGTGTTTAGTAAGCCCAGAACAATAATATAATAATAATGGACATAAGGAATATTGGATACATGGAACAGTAAAACCACATTATCACTTTTAAATAATCTCCTGCACATACTGGAAGGTCCTTGCATGACTCTTCTCCCTGTGAAAGTGGTACATTTCCCTGCCACATCTATGAGGAGAATTTGTTGCTGTTCCAAATAACCCAATCATTCGGGGTTATGTGGAAATAAATATTAATAATTAGAGAATAACAATTTGGCTGATGTGAGGCACTAATAGGATCTAAGGTTAGTGGTAGGGTTCGAGTTAGGTTTAGGGTTGGGGTTAAGAATAGAGGTAGGATTAGTATTGGAGTTACAGGTAGAAGTAAGGTTGGGGTAGATTAGGATTTTGCCAATATAAATAGATCAATAGATATATATATATATGGAACATGCGATAAGGATTATTTGGAAAATACTGTGGCCAATAGGCACCCAATAATAGAATTGCACTAATGCTTTTAATTATATATATATAGAATTGCACTAATGCTTTTAATAATTAATAGTCTTGAATTTATCCAAAGTATGCATTTTAACATGCGAACGGCTTGCGTGGAAGCCATTCACGTCAATCACAATAATTATTGGCCAGTTTAGTTGTTTTAATGACAAACCTGTGACATTTATTTAATATTTAATTGATGCTGATCCATTTGCTTTGTTTCACTGCCAGTTGTGTCAATGATAGTCATTAATGTGGGCATAAAATTAGTGCTAGTTCGATACTCAATATATCGAAGTATCACAATACTTGTGAAAGTTCAATAGCGATATTTTGTGGTATTGCGATACTTCGATATATATCGGGTATCGAACTGCAAATAATGCTAGTTCGATACTTCGATACCGTCGATACCTTCGATACCTTCAATATATCGACTCCATTCTATATCTACGAAGTCGAAATTACGGATATAATACGGGACCTATGCCGACGCCACTACGTCTACGGGCTTCACTTGCCGCGGAAACTCCTGACAGTAACGTCACGGATGTCTATTGGCTGATTGACTTTGAATGACGTCAGTATATTTGGAGAAATCACCAAATCGGCACCAGTTGATTGGTTATACGACGTAGAAAAACACCTTGCAAATTGAAAACAAAGATCGTCGAATTTCGTATTTTTTTAAGGATAACTCCGCAGATTTACTCCATCCTGATAATAATAAGGAGGCAGACTAGCGGACAGATGCTATGATGTGCCCTGACATGCTAACTGATGCGATATTTGTCCGTGAAAATGTATTCTGAAGCCGACGGCAATTTTGGCGGCCACAAACAATGTTACTTTCAAGGACGGTACATATATTCAAAAATAAATTTATACTGCGATGATGACCAAGTTCATCAGTTTAGTTTACTGATTGGTTAGTTTAAGAAACGAGCCACAAAATGAGAAGGTTGACATAAAATATTTCACAAATTTGCATTATTCTGCTCCATGGCGCGACATGTTGCATTTTAATAGATTCGCGTGGCGGTATTACATAATCGTTTTGGAATGAATAATGATCAGTCAGTATGTCAGTGTCGATGGTCAAGTTGAAAAATTAATAGATGTACCGTATCGTTCCCCATAGATGCTCGGTGCTTGGTAGCGGAGACTTAGTGCACGTCTATTATTATCTCAAAACTGGCATCGGGCAACACGTATCAACAACGCATATATTCAGCACAGCTACCTAATATCGACTCATGACAAGAACGCAGCACCTTGCAGCTAGACACACACACACATTATGAATGACCTAACAAGTTTCTGCAAGGTGGTGGCAGCAGCAGTATTCCCCAAATTTGCCATCTATGACTTTAACAAGCATTCATTCATGAAACATCTATATTTTCAAGCAGGTTTCCCTAATGGAAAAAGGGTGTGTGTTACTGTTGGATAATATGCTTTTATTGGGAATCATAGTTATACCCAATATGAATTAGATTTATAACGTAAGTATCGAGTATCGAACATAATTGTGGTATCGATCTATATCGAAGAAATCAGGTATCGAACCAGCACTACATGAAACTATTAGTTAATCTAGTGGCCCACTGGCCCCCTCTACCCTCTAGATTCCACCCATCTTATCAGTTGTACATGCGAAACTGCGAAACTGACGGAGATATGCTGCAAGGACAGCCAGACAGACATTGACCAAAACTCTTTTATAATATAGATGGACATAATGTATACTAACATAGTCAATCTTTACTTACTAACTCAAAAATGTGCTTTTTTGGATGTACTAAGCAAGCACCATGTGGAACTGGCTGTTATTGTATGTGCCACACATTGATGCAGGAACAAAAGACTGGCTTCCAAAAGAAGTAATTGTTCAGATGAATGAGCTAGGAGACAGGAACCCAACTGACAATGAACCAACTAACAGTGAGCCAACGATTGGATATAAGCAATCAGGTGACATACAAGTGAGTATTATTAAAACTAGCAAAAATACAGATATTTCGGAATGGATAATGTGGTAGTTCAAAAATGAATTTATGTAATTATGTTCATAATTAGATTAGAAAATGGGCAGTTCAGTTCGTAGGTCGATGTTACGTGTTAAAGGATATTTAGTACAAAAATGTACATGACGGTTTTACAAAATATTCTTACTAAACGTGTGATACAGATTACATAACTTAACGTATTTTACATAACTTAATGTATTTTCTTAAATTGTTAAAAATTACATAAAACATCCCCAACTGATCAGTGGACAGTTTACGTGTACGGTGGTGTCGAACCTTGGGCAAGTTCATTTACTCTACATTGCTTCAGTTCACTCGGCTGTGTAAATGAGTACCTGGCTATAGACAGTTGTGGATATTTGTATACGAATAGTCTTAATTAATTGCAGCGTAGCTGAATGCTTCCCAGAGAAGGAAAATGATAACATAAATACATACACTAGCTCGATTATAGTTAGATATGGATCCTTGTTACGACCCATTTTGTAATAATCGACCCATTTTGTAATAACGACTCATTTTGTAATAAAAACGCCCATTTTGTAATAATGACACTTTTTTTTATAAAAACGCCCATTTAATACGAAATGGGTTGATTATTACAAAATGGGTCCTAACAATCCTTCTAATGTGAAATGCGAACACTACATCGTTGTAGTACAGTGTTTTGGTTATTGTTTGATATATGTCATTATACTGATGTCTGTAGCTGCTTATAGCTAACAGCAACTGGCTTACTAAGGTGTGTCGATATACTATGTCTAACATTCAGAGGTTATTTTTTAGTAAACGACCTAATACTATAGAAATAAATGGTGTGCATGAAGACAAATCAGTTTTCCAAAACATGTGCATTATTAACATGTAACAGGGTGATAATAATAATAACATAGTTTATTTAATATAGCGCCAGATCCAATTATAAATAGTTCGTGGCGCTTTACAACATGTAGAACCCAGATAGAGGTAATAATGATGGCTAAATAAACATGCATTTTCTAAAAGAAATTCTTATAAAATTAATATTAATAAAATACAAATAAATACAGTAATTAAATAAATATACTAAAATAATGATCATAGATACAGTTCTATGTAGAAATAAGACATGGTCAATTCATTTAACTGAACTAATGTACATGTAGGTGTAAAATAAATAGGTTAATTAATACATAAGAGATATAAAACAAATCAATGCAGAGACTAAACTATGCCACATTGGACAAGAATGAGAGTAAAAAAATGAGTCTAAGCGTGCCTTGAAAGTAGAGAGACAATCAGACGTTTTAATGTCATTAGGCAGTGTTCCACAAAGTCAAACGAACTGTTCCCAGCTTTGACATGAGTCCGCAGGACCGTTAACATGTTATTGTTGGTAGAGCGCAGGGCTCTTGCTGGATTGTATGGGCATACAAGGTCGCATAAATATTTTGGGGCATCGCCATGCACAGCTTTATATGTAAACACTAATAGCTTAAAGTCGATTCTGTGTGCCACAGGCAACCAGTGAAGAATGCACAACAAAGGCATGGCCCTATCACTCTCCGTGGGCGGCGTAGGATCAACCTTGCAGCAGAGTTGTGCATTCTCTGCAGTCGAGCGATGTTGACAGAAGTGCCGTATAGAAGTGAATTGCAGTAATCAAGCCGTGATGTAATAATGGCGTTGACGACACGTTCCTTTGTCGTCGTTGGTAGATAACGACTCATCTGGTTAATATGGCGCAGGTGAAATGAGCACACACTGATGATGCTTGAAACTTGCTTCTTAAAATCGAGGTGGCGATCCATAACGACACCAAGGTTACGAACACATCTTGAGGCAGTAATCGTAAGATCTCCTACGCGTATCATTGGCACTACGGGAAGATATTCCGTTTTATTGTTGTTCATGCACATGTAGTTTGATGTCATCCACTGATTTACAATATCTAGACACTCCTCCATACGTCGCAGAGTAGCAGCCAACACAGTCGCAGTGAGGTCAGAATGGCAGTACAATTGCAGATCATCCGCATAATGATGAAAACAAAGTCCATGCGCCCTAATTATGTCGTCAATGGGTTGTACGTGCAACGAGAATAACAAAGGACCCAGCGCCGAACTCTGCGGGGCACCCGATGTCATGCAAGTTGTATTCGATGACGCATCACGAATGACCACACGGTGGGTCCGGCCCTGCAGATAGGATTGCAGCCAGCCAAGCACCTTCCCAACAATGCCGTAACGCAACCGAAGGCGCTGGATCATTATCTTGTGATTGATTGTGTCAAAGGCCGCGCTAAAGTCGGTAAGAACTAGAGCCGTGCCTTGTCTATTGTCTATAGCGGTTTTCATGGCATTTGTTTCACACAATAGTGCGGTTTCAGTTGAATGATTCTTCCGGTAGGCTGATTGGAAACAGTCCTCCATTCGCTGATCGGAAATATGAGAGATGATCCTTCGTGTAATAACTTTCTCTATGACTTTTGACAGATGGCTTAGGTTGCTGACTGGACGGTAGTTGTTGAGTATGTCCTTGTTGAGTGATTGTTTCTTGAGCAATGGCCGGACAATTGCGTGCTTAAGCAGCACAGGCATGACTGCCTCCTCGAGTAAGGCGTTTACAATTTGTATGGTGATAGGCATGATACTGTCCATGTTGTCATTTAGTTGCTTAGTTGGTAGTGGATCAAGTGAGCATGTCTTATCCGTAGTGCCAAGAATATTAGTGATTTCGGCTGTAGTAGTTGGCTCGAACACTTGAATTGGGTCAGTAAAACAACGTGTCTCGTCCTCTGTCGGGTCAACGGCAATGCGGTAGTGCAAGTTAATCAGTAATTTCTCGGTCTTTTCTTGGAAGAAACGTGAGAATTTATCACATCCTTCCTTCACTGAGCAGAATTCAGGAAGTTGCATTTTGTGTACGTCGAGTGAATTCAGAATGTGAAACGTGTTCTTGTTATTAGCATTCTGTAATTGTCCGTGATAGTACTCGGTTTTCTTACTGGCTATCATTGTAGTCCAGTCATCTCGAGCGGCGACGTATAATTGGCGGTGTATTTCGAGTTTTGTTCTTTTCCACAGATTCTCACATGTTCGCCTCTTCTCTCTTGCTTCGTCGACCTCAGTAGAAATTCAATGGTATTCAAATGGAGAGTAGGAAGAGTCTTCATTGTAAATGTATCGCGGTGCAAGATTGCGACACCGCCACCTCGACGAGAAGATCGTGCCACGTGCTGGAAGAGGAACCCGGGTGGGGTCACTTCAGCAATAACAACTTCGTCACCGGTCTTCCTTAACCACGTCTCGGTTATCGCTAAGATGTCGCATTTGTGTTCAACAACGTATTCGTTGATTTTGAGAGGTTTAGTGCACACGGAACGAGCATTCAGTAATGCCACATTGATGAATGGCATATCGTGTGGCATAACAGGGGCGGCTCTTAGAGTTACCAGATTCGCACTGACACTGCTTTGCCGACATACAATTCGTGAAGGATCTTCAAAACGGCTGGTAATCCACGTTCGGATCGCGTGCTGTTTGCGCGTGCCCCCACGTCTGCCACGCAGAGTTGGACGCGCCGTGGACAGTCCTAGACGTCTGATCAATGAATACACTGTGTCAGGTAATCACGGAGTGACACCCCTGGTGGCAGGACGGAAAGCCCGAAAGACGTTCTGTAGGCACATTGCCGCCAACGGTAGAACAATGCCTTGCTAATTATAGTTTACCAAATTAGGTCACTCATGGGCGTTGTCGGTCTAAAGACCTGTAGTCCACCAGCTTCGTAAGCGACACGTTTGGCTGACGACATTAAAACATTTCAAGATTGTAGACAACGTATGCTACCTTGTTATATAAAAAGTTCAGCGAGACAGTCACTGCAGCATCACGAGTAAATAGTGAAGTTATGATTGTTCAATTCTTCGTAAACAGGCAGAAAACATGTTAATATAACGAGCACGATTTGGCTTGCTGCCTGTCAGGCGCTACCGTAAACTTCGAATGGTGGTTGGTTTTCTATGGGATGATACTTCTTAATTGATTGAATAACAGTGTTAGTAATACCTTCCATTAGGATACCTTATGATGATTCTGATTGCAGGATCCACTTGATTCCTTAATGGTCCCATCTTCTTTTTCATAATCTAATATTAACCGTTCAGAGTTCCCAGTTCCACTAGTTAATGTTGGTGATACTTCATACTCATCTAATAACGCTTGGGTAGACCAGACTTTATCCAGACAATTTTAAATGGTTTATTCGTCGTCCTAGTATTACTGACTCCGTCAGATTATTCCATGGAATGATCTTACTATTTTGTGGAATAATCTCACTGAATCAGTAATACAAGCTACACTAACCAGTCTAAGTGAAAATGTATTCTTACTTAGATTTAGTGTTGCTGTTTGGTTATGTAAATACGAGTGTCCTCCATTTCCTGATTTTAATGACACTTCTTTCCATTTCAGAAGATTTGACGAGAATGCATTATCAATTCATGAATTATTTTGCAAACATCTAGTGTCTCCTCTTTGCAGTTGGTATGTTAGTGATGGCAGCTTAAGTAATTTAATATTTATATGTAGGATAAGTCTGTCAAACTAGGTAGTTCTTATACAGAGCACCGGTTAAGCAACTTTAAACTGGTTTCTGATGCACAGATGTTCACAATGTCATGCCCCTTTCTGCAGTTGTTCCAAGCTACATAACTGTTGTACATATGTGTAGTTAAACCAGTAGTTAAACTTGTTTAAATGTGTGAATGTGGCATTGAAATGGAAAAGTTATTTGGATTATTTTTGTTACTTCAGTTGCTTTGTGATCATCGTGTAAGTATTTCTAAAATATTATAGGATGCAGCAATTGGAAAGTTATGCAACATACGTATATTGATGATATATGTCATTGTTACTACAGTACAGTGTTGTACTAAGTGATCCATTATTTGTGGCAATGTATTTACTCATAGCAAGATACAAAATATATGATGATACACTTAACTGCTTTGTGGTGTATTATTGTAACAAGTAATGTAACCTTATAAATATTTTACGTCATTTTGACTCCTTTCAACTTTCACTTTATGAGTTGAATGCGTTTAAATAGTAGGACTGCTACAAAATAAATATGTTGTATAAAGTTTTTGATTGATTGATTGGTCTTATTACACAATAACTTGCAGGTGGCGGGCATGGTCTGCCATTACATCATGACACGAGGGAAACACCCTTACGCACTAGATGGCAAGAAGTCTAAGATTGAACACAGAATTGAGAAAGGGGAGTATGACTTGGCAGCCATTGAAAATGATTCAGATTCTCATGAACTAATCAAGTCCATGCTAGCTGATGATCCAAAGAAACGTCCATCAGCAGAGAAACTAGGAAGGTGAGGGCATTAAAGGGGAAAGGCATATATGTGGAAGCCTTATACATCTACGAATTAACAACATATCCTTTTGCAACTACACTACAGAATATCATGCCAGTAGTTTACTAGAACAACTTTGTTGAACACACATAATTTAAATAACACACATGTACAAATTTATTGAGTTCTACTATTTCTGATTTGGATTAAATCAATATAATAAATAAAAGAAACACTTAGAAAATAGTACACACATTAATAGTATACACTGTTAATATGTGATTTGTGCCCAGATGCCCTGTGTCAGAAATGCCAGAGGTGATATGATTGTGATGTTGGGATATGTTGTAACCTACTGTACATGGAGTGACAGCGACCGGTATGACTTTATGGTCGCTGTTGCCAATGAAGAGGAGATAGAGAAGAGGTGGGTCATCCAACAACATGTATGTGTTGCATAATTAGAAAACACCAATAGTCGGGGCGCACGGGTCCTAGTTTTGGGAAACCTCGTGCTATTTTTTATTTACGCCATGTTTTTATAAACTTCAGACTTTCCTGGATAATTATCCAGATGGATACTCTCTCAAATCAGTTGGCTTTACTCTGAAAATTGGACTTTCAGTCAGGACTATGGCGTCTCTCTCTCCACGTTTTCATAATTATTATTTTCAAATTTGCATAGTAGAAATATAACTACATGTACTGTGGGTACAATGCTACATTTGGTATCAGATATCCGGAATGATGAGTACAAACTTAACAAGATTACCACCCAGAGAATTAACTCTAGATGGCAGGTGGACAAGGAAGCCTTTTGGCTTATCAAGAGTCCAACCCTTTTTATCTATGTGTATCCCACCCTTGTGAGGTACGTGTCAATTTTATTTTTAAACATTCACATTACTAGCACCCACACAATCAGCAGATAATCTGTTCCAATCATTTACAGTCTTTTGTGAAAATGAGAACTTTCATATATCTAATTTACACTGCTCCTTTACTAATGTAACTTCATGTCCTCTAGTCTTTCTATCTTTCTTAACTGAAACAAATATTTCTATAAATATTTTCATAACCATTCAATATTTTAAAAACTTTTATCTGATCTCTCAATCTTCTGGTCTCTAGTATTGTTAAATCACATTCTTTTAGGCATATTTCGTAACTAAAATCTCTCTGTTTTGGAATAATTTTAGTCGTTCTTCTCTGTACTCTTTCTAGCATATCTATGTCTTTCTTGAGATATGGCCTTAATGCTTGTATTACTTACTTACTTACTGCTCCCGTAACCCGCCTTGGTCATAGGGGCGCTGCATTGCTGAATGTTTCACCAGTTGACGCCAGTCTTCGCGGTTGTGTGCTAATGTTTGAGTTTCTGCAAATGTCTTCCCAGTCCATTCTGCAATATTGTCTGATTATCTCTTCCTCTGTCTTCCCTGTCTTCTTTTCCCCGGCACTGTTCCTTGTAGTATTGTTTTTGTGAGCCCGCTTGATCGTGTTACATAACCATACCATTTCAGTTTCCTCTTTTTTACTGTGTTCAGCTGATGATTTTTCTTATTTCATCGTTGGTGATGTGGTCCGTGTAAATACTGAGGATTCCGCTGTGAGGGTCCATGATTCGCATGCATACAGGAAGATGGAAAGGACCAGTGTACGTACTAGTTTAAGTTTAGATTTCAGTGCGATGTTTTTGTCTCTCCAAACTGGTTTAAATTTCGCCAGCACTGCTAATGTTTGCGCAGATCATGCAAGAATTTTCGTTCTTGGAACCCTCCTCATTTATGATAGCTCCGACGTACTTGAATTTATTTACTGTTTCCAGTTCGTGTCCATTGGCAGTTATTCGGGACCTTGTTGCATTTTTGCTGTTTGTCATTAGCTTGGTTTTTTCTGTACTAATTTCCATTCCATATCTGGCTGATGTTTCGTCCAGTCGGTTCACAAGGTTAGCAAGTCCCTCTTCACTTCCAGCCAACCCGTCGATGTCATCAGCAAACCGTAGGTTGGTGATGATGCGTGCTCCAATGTTGACTGTGCCAGTGTGATCTTCCAGGGCATCTGTCATTATTCGTTCCAGGAAAATGTTTAATAATGTAGGTGACAAGAGGCATCCTTGACGGACTCCGACTGATGTGTGGAACCATTCACCTACAGCGCCTTGCACCAGTACAGCGCTGCTAGCTTTAGCGTATAGCTGTTTGATGGTGTGTACTAGTTTTCGTCCAATATTGTAGTTCTTCATTGTTGCCCATAGTGCGGCATGCCACACCCTGTCAAATGCCTTCTTGAAATCAATGAAGACATGGAATAGTTCTTGTTGATGTTGCATGTATTTCTCACCCAGAACACGAAGATTGAATATTTGTTCCGGGTTCTTCTTCCACTGCGAAAGCCCGCCTGTTCTTCGGCGATGATCTCTTCTACTTGTGGTTTCAATCTGTTCAATATGACTCTCAGATCACTTTGCTCGCATGGCTAATGAGGCTGATGGTTCGGTAGTTTTGACATTGTTGTAGGTTGCCTTTCTTGGGGAGAGTAATTATCAGTGATTGAGTCCATGTTGTTGGCCACTCTCCAGTCTGCCAGATTTTGTTGCAGATGTTGGTGAGGATGTCTATCACCGTTTCTCCTCCGTTCTTTATCAGTTCTGCTGGGATGTTGTTAAATCCAGCAGCTTTTCCCTTCTTCAGTGATCTTACAGCTATCTCCACTTCTTCACATAAAATTGGAAAGTCGTCCTCATTTGATGATTCTTGGCTGGCTAGAACACTTGGATCTCCGTTGATCTGGAAGTTGTATTACTCCGAACAGTATTCTGTTCATCTGTTGATAATGTTTTTTTCTTCGGTGAGGCATTTCCCTTCTATGTCTTGAATTGCGTTGACTTTATCCTGCCTTTGTTTTGTCAATTCTCTCACGACTTGATACGCTCTTTTGCTGTTGTTGTTGGTGAGGCAGTCTTCAATTTCCATGCACTGTTCTTCAATCCATTTTTCTTTGGCTTTTTTCATTCCCTTTCTGATCTTCTTGTTGATCTCACTGTTCTTTGCTGCTCCTTCTTCCATGTACTTGTCTTTCTTCAAATCTCTCCTAGTGTCACACATTTCCAGAATTTCTTCTGTGATCCAGGGTTTGGCCTTTCGGCGGTGTTTCCCTAGGATGTCATTAGCTGTTTCTATCATCACTGCATTAAAGTTTGTAGTCATCGCTTCTAGATCTTTTTCAAGCAGTGCAGTGGTGCAAACTTCCCTCCAATTGTTGCTTGGAATGATGCGAAGATCGCAGGGTCTTTCAGTTTGCCCAAGTTGAACTTGAGCCTGGTATTCTTAGGTTTGTTGATCTTTTTCAGCCATACTTTGTATTTCATAACGCTTGTATACAATATTCTAAATAAGGCCTAATTATTGTTTTGCATAGCGGTATTATTAGTTCTTTTTCCTGATATGCTATATTTTGCCTAATTAATCCAAGGATTTGATTTCCCTTTGAAGCTGCAATTCAACACTGCTCTGAAACCTTCATATCAGCACTAATTGTTAACCCTTAGTCTTTTTCTTTTACAGTAGTACTTAGTACAGAACCTCCCATTGTATATTGTACATCTTCGTTCCCAAGTCCTGTGTGGATGCAGTTACATTTCCCAAAATTGAACATCTGCCACATTTCAAACCGTTTGATCAACCTGTCAAGATCATATTGTAAATGCTGTCTATCTCCATCACGTTTAATCCTTCTAAACACTTTTGTATCATCCGCACATTTCAACACCTTACTTGTTGTATCATCGTCCAAATCGTTGATAGGCCTATATATTATGAAAAATATAGGTCCCAATACTGATCCCTTTGGTACCCCACTAAAAACCAATTTCCAATTTGAAGCCTCCCCATCAACTACTACCCATTGTCTTCTGTCAATCAGCCATTTTTTATCCAGTTAATTATACCATTTCCTATGCCATGGGCCTTTAGATTAAGCAGTAATCTTTGATGTGGCACTTTGTCTGGTGATCCCTCGTCTTAGTGATATCTTCCAAAAGACATTACGTATTTGTTAAGCATGACCTTGCTTTTAGACTCCCATGTTGAGATAGGTTTATCAAGTTATGTTTAACAAGAAAATCCACCATGTAATCTTTAATTAGTCTTTCTAATAATTTGCAAATCACCAATGTTAAACTCACTGGTCTGTAGTTCTGTGACTTCTTTCTTGAACCCGTTTTAAATAACGGTATGTTTGCTTCTTTCCATTTTAAAGGAACCACTCCCTCGTTTAATGACACGTTGAAAACTGTGGCAAGTGGTGTGCTAATTTGTTCTACAATTTCCAATAGTAGTTTGGGCGGAATCCCGTCCACTCTAGGTGATTTATTATTCTTCACTGCCCTTATTTTCTTAGCTACCATTTCCGGGGTTACAATTAACTGTCCTAAATAGTCTGATTCCACCCCCTTGAACTTAAGATAAGATAATGCTTTATTGTCTCAACTATGAAGTTGAGAAAGCTGTCTCGGGTAAGAACTAATGACTGCAATGTGTACATAAAACAATTCAATAAAAATAAAATAAATAAAACATTACATACATTGCATACACACAACTTATTCTAAAACGCCAAGTGACACTGGCAGCAGGCATCATGAATTAAGTTGTTTAATGGACAGTGGCACGAATGAGTGTTTGTGTCTATTAAGCCTGCACCGAGGAGTTCTATAATGTTTGCCAGACGGCAGGAGCTGACATTCATTATGAAAAACATGTTTAGTATCATAAATAATCTTGACTGACTGTCTTCTGTCTGTTAAAAAATCTCCTGTAGGGAGATCACGGGAGATGTGGAACGTGTGATTTTCATGTCAGTTCTCATCAATCAAGAAAGCTGTGATTTTAACTGAACAGACAGATTGCCAAACCAAGCAGTAATCCCATAGCGCAGTATACTTTCAATAATGGAGCGATAAAAAAGAACAAGTATTTTCTCATCGACACTGAAAGCTTTCAGTCTGGGGAGAAAGTACAACCGCTGGTGGACTTTGGAGCACACACTGTGAACATGGACATTCCAGCTAAGTTAGTTATCAAGATGGACACCTAGGTATTTGTACTGACTGACCTGGGCAATTTCTTCACCGTGGATATCAACAGGCAAGTGATCGGCAACAGTACATTTAGCATCAAAAACCAACTCTTGAGTCTTCTTAAAATTGAGTTTGTCACACCAATGTACAAATTTCAATTTCAGACATATGTACTGATATCAGAATGAACATGTAACAGACCAAGACTATCAGAAAAGTTGATTATGTAGTTATTAGTACTGCTGCTGGTACAGTCATTTGTATACAGAGTGTACAAAATCAGCGAACTGACACAACCTTGGGGTGCACCGGTAATTGTTACCAATGTTTGGGAAAGAGTCTGATTTACTTAACAAGCTGCACTCGGTCTGTTAGAAAAAAATGATACCACTTGATGATATATATGGATTGACATTCATTTGTTTCAGCTTAGTGAGCAGCATGTGATGTTGAATAACATTGAACTTAGCCTCTGGTGCTGGCAGTGAACTAATATCTTCCCTAGTAAACACCGAACTAAAGTACGGACTCAGGTCTTCTGCCATTAAGAATCCCTCTGATATTATATTTCTTGCACGATCTTCTAGAGGACCGACCTTATCCTGAACTTTCTGTTTGCTCAGAACATATGCATAAAAACTCTTGCTGTCTTGTTTTATATTAAAAGCAAATTTTTGTTCATAGCTTCTCTTTGTATTTCTAATTTCAGTTGTAGCTTGGTTAAGTGCGTCTTTATAAATGTTGTAGTCTTCATAATTTCCAGTCCTATATGACTTCCACATCATTTGTTTGTACTTAATTATTTTAATATCTTCTTTTGATAATAGTTTCTTTTTGGACCGTGTCCCTTGTTTTTTTCAATAGAACAAACTTATCAACGATGCAATACATTTATTTCACTCCTTAAGATATTCCAGCATTCTGTTGCTGTCTTATTCTTAAGTGTGTTATTCCAGTCTGTCTTTGTTAAATAAATAAACAAATGTCCAATCGATATGTTAATATTTGAGGAAGCCCAAGACTAAACATTGAACAACATGTCGAAAAAGCCACTTCAGTTTCATCATTGACATCACATAATTTCTTCGCACTCCTCGATTTCGAAAGAGAATGTAAGAGGAATGCACAGAAAGGTGTTTGTTCTGAAGTGAACAGGGCCGACTAGTTCGTTTTCAAATCGGAAACTTTCATTTTTCATATCCAAGATGTTTAATTTACCTGGTAGAGGTTTTCGTCAACGTATCACGATATGTGGACAATGTAATTTGCCTGGTACACACAGGAAAGGCAAAGAAATTACAACAACACATGAACACTGTAGACCCCACAGGTAGCATTTTCATGCGGGAAGACGAAAAGAACAACACCATGCCCTTCTTGGATGCAAAGTTCACCAGAAAGGAAGACGGCAATGTGAAGTCCACAGTGTACAGGAAGAAGACGCGCACTGACCATTACCTGAACTTTACGTCCCACCACCCCAAACATCAAAAGTTGGGAGTTGTCAGAACCCTTATGAACAGGTGTGAGACAATAACTTCGGAGGAGGGGGACAAGAAAGAAGAGGTGGAACATGTGAGAGGAGCTCTAAGAGTATGTGGCTATCCGTCGTGGGCCTTGAAAAGGGTGACAGATTGCAGTAAGAAGAAAAAGACCAACAAAAAGACTAAGGACAAAAACTATCGGAGCCAAGTAGTCATCCCATACATAGAGGGGGTCTCAAAGAGAGTACATCGAGTACTGAAGAAGTATGGAGTAGCAACAGCCATGCATCCCCACACCACCCTCAGGCACCTGTTGGTACACCTCGAGGACAAAGTACAGCTAGAAGAACAGGGCGAACTGGTGTACCAAATACCGTGCAAGAATTGTGGTGCTGAATACATTGGGGAGACAGGAAGACTACTCAAAACACGACTGGAGGAACACAGAAAGGACGTAGACAACACGAAAAAAGAGAAATACACAAGGAGCGGGGAAAAAAAGATTGATGTCTACCATCAATAAATCCGCCCTTACAGACCATACGACAACTGAAAACCACATCATAGACTGGGAGGGACTGAAAATTGTAGACAAGGCACCCAACAGAAGAATTTGGCATATCAAGGAAGCCATCTGGATCAGGAAAACCAAAACACCGATCAACAGAGACGAAGGCAATTACGAACTGCCTCACGGGTACGATGACGTCATTCAGCGTCATCGGTACTGATGAAGTCGACATGATACGTTGACGAAAGCCTCTACCAGGTAAATTAAACATCTTGGATATGAAAAATGAAAGTTTCTGATTTGAGAGCAAGACTACTGTTCTTGTGCTGGTCATTGAAGAAACAGCACAAGATTCTTGACTGTTGGTCGTACGACGGAAGGATTGTCATGAAGGACCTAAAGGGAAAGCATAGCAGCCCCCCAAAGTGCAGCATAATCTCCGAGCAGACTCGATCTGCACAACAGATGGTGGCTGCCTAACATAAAGAAGAAGAAAGGGAACAATCAAAACCGTCAGTCGGGAAGATGAACTAAATGCATTGTAATCATGTTGGACATTGGCTCAAGTCACAGTGGACATTTTGTATCTCTAGTTGACCTATCATAATGCGTGTTCACATAGGGACTGTACCGTTCATGGACTCATTCATGGACACCTTCGTATTCTACGTATGGTTCTTATTTTATTACTCATATGCGTTATTGTTATGTTTTTATCGATATATATTCTAACTAACCTACTGCAGCTTAACAGATGTCACGCATTTAAATATCTGAAGCATGCTAAAGAACATTGGTAAATTGCGTGATTTCTTGTAGCCCCCCTCATCTCTATTCATTGTAGCAGTAGTCTTTCTGATCCAGATGGCCTCCTTGATCCATCGCGCACCTCTGTCTGTCTCTCTATCAACTACTCTTGCACCCTCCGAGTCTATGACACAGTTTTGTCTGTCCGCATGGTCAGTTATAGCGGACTTGTGTTCAATGTTTGTCGAGTCTTTCCTTTTTTCTTGAGTGAAACGTCTTTTTGTTACAGTTTCGACTTTTTTCATATGTTCTTCTAGTCTTGTGCCAAGTGTTCTTCCCGTTTCCCCAGTATATGTCTTGTTGCAGGTCTTACACGGGATTTGGCATTCACAGTCGGTCTTCTTTCTGTCATCCACTTTGTCTTTTGGGTGTACTAATATTTTTCTGAGATTTTGGTATGGTCTGACAGTGAACGCTATATCATGATGTTTTAGTGTGCATTGTACCGGTTCTGTCACTCCTTGGACGTATGGTAAGGTAACCATGCCTATGGATTTTTCTATGTTATTCCTGTCCTTGATCTTTCTCCTCTGGTTTTGTTGTTGTTCCTTCATTTTCTTTACGGTCCAACTTGGGTACCCACACTGATGTAGCGCCTTCATGATGTGCTCCTCCTCCTTCTGTCTGTCCTCTGGCTCTGTTACGATGTTACTGCATCTGTCTAGCAATGTTTTGATGACACCCAGTTTCTGATGTAGCGGATGGTGTGAACTAAAGTTCACATACTGGTCGTTGTGGGTCTTCTTCCGATACATTAGGAGTTTGACCATTCCATCCTCTTTCCTTAACAGCAGTGTGTCTAGGAACGGCAGTGACCCCTCACTGTCTTCTTCAAACGTGAACTTGATGTTGCCTGTTGCATCAACGGTGTTGAGGTGATCTGTCAGTTGTTGTTAACACCCCTTCCTCACAATTTCCATTATGTCATCCACGTATCACTTCCATAGTCAGGGCTGACATGTTACTGGAGCTGTCGCGTTGAAGTGAGTCAAATTTATATAGTTGTGAATTAAGAAATTTGCTTATTTAACTATTCTTCCAACTTGATGAACATTTTCACGAATGATTGATAACAGGTTCTCAGTCATTGGTCTTAGTGAAACTTGGTTACATATTGACAAATAATCTTGATCTATATGAATTGCCAGAGTATAAAAGTATATATTTGACTAGGCCCTCCAAGAAGGGAGGTGGTGTATCCTTATATGTTCATAAATCCCTTGAGTGTACTGAATTACCAGAAATGAGTATCATAACTGAATATTTGGAATGCGTTTTTATTGAAGTCAAGACTCAGTCTAAGACATGTGATAAGAAAACAACAGTAGGTAAAGTCAATCGGCCACCTAACACAAACATTACTGCTTTCTCAGAACATGTTATCAATATTATACAAAATTTCAAGGTTGATAATAAACAGTGTTACATAATGGGTGACTTTAACATTAATTTACTTAATTATGGTAGTCACACGGACACCCAAGATTACATAGATGCAATGTTCCAACAAGCATTTATACCCCTTATCAGCAAGCCTACTAGAATAACAGAAACAACTGCCACTGTCATCGATAATATATACAGCAATGATTTAATTGGTGTAAATTATCAATTGCATGGAATAATACATACAGATATTTTTGACCACTTACCAATATTTTTTCTCACTAAACAGACTAATAGCACAAAGGTTCGTACGACAATAACGACTAGAATATATAATGTGCAGACTACTGTTACATTCAAAGAGAGTATAGATCAGATATGCTGGGATGAAGTTTACGCATGCAGAGATCCTCAAGAAAGTTATTCTAAATTCATTAATGAGATATTGCATATAATAATTAATTTCCGTTAGCAAAAACAAATATCAGGACAAGAAAACATAAACCATGGATTACTACGGGATCCCTTAGTAATCCAATCAGACACTCCAACCACAGAACTAACCACAAAAAGGAAACGATGTGAGCTTCAACAGCACAGGGGTAATTTGCAAAAAACATGGATAGTTTTAAAGAGTATCATAGGAAGGATGAAAGTATTTTATCTAATGACCAATTACTAATTTATGGTAAATTAACAAAAAATAAAAAAATGTATGGCTGATAAATTTAATGAATAAATTACAAGTATAGGTACATAACTGGCTGATAAGATACTAGTCATATCAGAGAGTCCTGATGATTACCTCCAAGGAGTCCATAGAAATTCAATAAAAAAAATCTGTCGCCAGCCACACCAGATGAAATAAAGGGAATTATTAAGAATTTTAAAAACTAGTCCTGGATGGGATGGCATAAAACTTAATATTGTCAAGCAGGCCTTCTCCAACCTACTTGATCCTTTAAGTTACATTGTAAACTTACCATTTGATCAAGGATATGTTCCTGATCAACTAAAAATAGCTGATATAGTTTCCATTTAAAAAAATGGTAATGCATCATTAATTAATAATTACAGGCCTATTTCTGTCTTGTCTGTATTTTAAAAGGTGTGTGAAAGATTAATATACAATAGATTAATAAATTGCATAATGAAACAACATTTTGTCTAATTCTCAATTTGGATTTAGGAAAGGATATTCCACTGATATGGCTATTTCACTGCTCATTGATAAAATTGGTAAGGCAATCGATAAGAAAGAGCACATAATTGGGTTATTTCTGGATTTAGCCAAAACCTCTGATACCGTTAATCATAGTACATTATTATTGAGAAAATTAACACATGAAATCAGAGGGAATATACTCCAATGGATTCGTAACTTTTTAAGTAACAGACAACAACGAGTAAAATGTTATGGAACAAAATCTTCCCATAAAACATAAGGAATTACCATTACCTTATTCTTTGTATATGGAATGTTATAGTCTGTATTAAAGTGATTCATTCATTCATAACATGTGGTGTTCCGCTTACTCTTTCTTATCTACACAAATGATTTATGTACTTTATTTCATAATGTTTATCATTATGTTTGCTGACGACACGAACATCTTTATTCAAGGCAACAGTATAAATGAAATGGAAAATGCACTGTATTCTAAAATAAAAAAACTTAATGGCTTAAAATTAATAAACTTTCTTTGAATATACAAAAAACTCACACAATGACCTTTAGTAATACGATCAGTATAAGAGAAAGGAGTAATACAATTTGCATAGACGGCATACAAATTAACACTACATGAAATAAAGTTCTTGGGTCTGCTTATCAATAATAAATTGTACTGGAGCACACACATTAAATATATATCAAATAACATTTCTGAGAATATTGGTATTATAAAAAGGTGACAAATTAGATCATAAATCATTGTTATATCTGTATTACATGTTTATATACCCATATATCACTTACTACTTACTATATTGTCGTCTGGGGAAGGGCCCCGAATATATACCTAGCTAAATTTAATTTACCCCAAAAAAGAGTTTTGCTTGTAATAATTCATGTAGGATTTATTGATCATACGTAGCATTTATTTACAACTTATCAAATAATGAATGTCTAAGACATAAATAAATATTTATGCTGTATTCTAATGTTCAAGCATAGTAAGGATATATTACCAGATATATTTAATGATATATTTGTCCTCCAAATATCTACACATAAATATAATACAAGGCATAAATATAATACAAGGCAGGAACTAACATAAAATACCAGACTGCAAGACAAATTGCAGACAATTGTCTTTGGCTTATGTTGGTCCTAAAATCTGGAATACATTTATTACAAATGACAATATTGTACATCTCTTCATATGTTCAAACAAAGGACCAAGCATCTAATTCTTCACAACTAGCAAATATATAGTATTTTTTGCTTTAATGTATTTTTTCCATGTTAAAATGCACCAAGTATTACGGTATTCTTATAACGCACTATTAAATAATTAGTTAGTTTATCATGAAGATGTATTACTTTTTTGGCACGAATTATAGTTTACATTTCAATTATGACATGAATAAGGAACACAAACAATGTGTTGCTTTGTTCCAATTGTTACCTGATGTATTTACATGTTTTCTATTACTACTACGTCTGTACTGTACTGAAGATTATATATCAATATAGATTATTATTAACAGATAACATTGCAGTACGAATGTGTGTCATCTGCTGTCAGAACAGACTGCAAGTCGGATTCGACATATTTGAGTTTATTCGTTCATCACATGCAGCGATGAAAGACCTTTCAATCGATACAAAGTGTGTCATTCTGTGACAATTATTTGCTTCACAGTTCAATTTCCCTGAAGGACTTATGTGGAAATGTTGCTGTAGTCTTACTGAGATAATCGTTATTTAAACTTTTTAATGAGGTGTTTTTGTTTACACTAAGAAGGCCTTTACAACCTTTTAAACCAATCGGTGAAAGTGTTTTGTTTAAAGATACATGATATTATGTCAAAGGGCAATTGTATGAAATAAACTTTATTCAAGGATGTCCAGTGGTTGGGAGATGGGTTCTAGATGTTTTCCTCTACTTTTTCCTTTCCTCCTTCATCCTGTCATCCTTCCTCTCGTTTTTTTAGTCCTTCTTTCTCTCTTTCTTCCTCTCATTCTCCCTCTCAATCTTCCTCTTCTTCTCGTTCTTCTTCTCCTTCCTCTCGTAATCCTCCCTCTTTCTCTCGTTCTTCCTCTCATTCTTCCTCTCTTTCTTCCTCTTCTTCTTCCTCTCATTCTTCCTTTCGTAACTCCTCTTGTTCTTCTTCTCTTTCTTCCTCACCTTATTCCATTCCTTCTTCTCTTTCTCGCTCTTCCTCCTCATTTTTCCTCTCGTTTTTCCTCTCTTCTTTCTGTCCTTCCTCCTGTTTCTTCCCATCTCACATTTTTTTCTCATTCTTCCTCTCCTTCCCCTCGATCTTCTTCTCGTTTTTTCCTTTTGTTCTTCCTCTCCTTGTTCCTGTCCTTCTTCCCTTGCTTCCTCTTGTTCTTCTTCCTCCTCTCAACACTGAACATGCTTGAATAAAACAAATATTAATTACCTTAGACTACTCACAACCATGGCATTATGACCTTTGAAATTTCCCCATAAGGAAAATAACTAACTGTACCTTCTCGAGCCTTTTATTCAACAACCTCGCCAGCATGATCAACACCTCGTCATATATGTTGACATGCTGTCCGGACACTTAAAATTTGCACGCGCTGCACCATACCTGTTGTAGCCGCGGACGCAGGCATTGCAGGACCAGTTGACAGTCCTGACTTTGATGCCATTTACACTTACAAAATTGCCATCCTCATCACCTTTACTTTCACCATTTCTTTCGCTCTCACTTTCCCCACTGCTCACTCTATTAGTTGCATTGAAATACTCATGGAACACACCATTGAACTAATTTTGGACATCACCGTCGCTAATTCTGAAATCGTTGAGGTCAGCCATTTTCATGCAGCATGGCGAGTCAGGTCATAGGTCAGTGCAGCATGACCTATATAGGTCAGTACAAACTACCTTGACAATGAACTATTTCATTGATTACTTATAAAGGGAGCATCCTGATCAGTTCAAAACCAAGCTCATCGGAAAGAGCGATATCGATTTGGTAAAATAGTACACTAATAAAAAAAATATAGGTCAAATTATGAATAGAGAACTTTGAAGATGTGTAGTTCTGATAGCGATTCACGACTTATGGTCTGTTCTGACAGCAGATGACACACACACACACACACACATATATAATATATATAATATGTATATATATACATATATGTATATATAGTATCCATTGGCCAACAACCTTAGTTCTTTTATCAGTCTCATAGTTTTAATGCATATATTCACTGTACTGTGACAAAAAACTGCGACCCAAGTTTTTTGTAGCCACTGTCTTGAATCTTGATGTCGAGACTTATTTTTCAGTTACCGTTACGTACAACAACCTCACGACCAGGGTGCCACTGGAACGAGCCAAGGCAGAAAGTTTACGTAAGTTGTTATCTGCAACTGTACTAAAGGTATTACCAGCATACAGCATGTGTTATGTTAAAATCCATTCAAACTTCACTGGCAGTAATGGACTAAGTAATACAATAATGATATTCAACGAAAGATTATTCTATTACAGTGCCATCATGCAATCAAAATTTGCTTGACGTAAATGTAGCATTTTTGTGACTGACGCTTCAAAAGAAAATAGGATCATTTTGTTCAGCTTTTGGCTGCAGACATAGACCAGAGGCAACTAGAGTGTAGTTAGTCTATTTTAACTATAGGTCAAGCTTCTTGAGGTTAGTCCTCACAGCTTTTATGGTAATTTATTATATATTGGACAAAGGTGATACTTGGCATGGATCCTAATTGTATACCTTTTTGTAAGACATGTTTTTGTAGTTTGAGTCAAATGTTTCTGATGCTTAAAACTGACATATATTTGTGTCAGTCTGTGATACTATTAGATGATCAATTCCAGGGATATGGGGGTCTACCTGTATTGACATCAGTTATATAACACCTCAGTTATTTAGTGATGTTTTTATTATTACTGTACCATGCCAAACCAACGTTATGCTATCAGTTTACCCACCGCAGTATTTAACCTCAAATCTTATGCAGTACTATATCAGTTCAACAGGTTTCATACATACATTTGTTAAAAATAATACCTCATATTAGTCACCTTATCATTTTATTGTATCCTAGCTGGTTTACACAAAATAGCAAAAACCGTGTATAGAGCACATCTGGATAGTTTATGCATACTCTGGGATAAAACGTTTCAGTGATGCACATTCTGGATAATTACATCATATCAATGGATGGACAAACTAATAATAATGTTTATTTCAGACAAAAGTTCATATGTATACATAAAATAAAAGTAAACAAAAATGCATGGAATCATAGAATAAATAATAGTTGGTTAATAAAAAAAAAGTATAAAATGTGCATACAAGTATACAATTGGATAGTCCAGTATTTGAACATAGGACTTCTAAAATATATATCAGTATATATATAAATCACAAAAAGTGGATTTTTATACTGTTGAAGAAGACATAATAAGCTAAATATGGATGAACACATATGTTCATTAAAAGGTTTAACATAGTTTCTAGCAAACTTAAAACTTGCACTACAGCATGATGACAAATTGTATAATTTCTAAAACTGTTGTTATATGCAACAGTAATACCTTTCAAACTCTGTTTTTTTTAACTTTACACCAAAGACTTGACGTGTACATAGAATCACAGTAAGAGTGAAATAAAGAAATTTTGATGGTAGATGGTAAATTATTTGTTGGCAAACTGTTATAACTTGAAACTTGTATTTTGAAAGGATTGCCACGTTGACTCACCAAATACAGTATGCGTGCTAGGCACATCAGCCCATTGGCAAACAATTATTGATTAGTTTTGTTGAATGTCAAAAAACACACGCAAAATGTGGCAAGCGCTGTAAATAAAGTGTTTGTTTCTATAAATGCATGATTATGTGTTTTTTTTTACATTGCATATAAATATATTGTAGAAACATTGTCTTAGTTAAATAGATTTTTAAAGATAAAAGTGGTTAACAGATTTTAGTGTGTAATTGATTTGAAAAATATATAATTGTGATTTAAATAACGAATGAAAAGTAATTGTAATTGATTTGATTTTGTGTAATTGAACTCCACCCTGTTTGTTACTGGATAGAGTAATCATTATGTTTACTCTTTTCGGAATTGGTAATATACAATTACCTATAGAAACAAGCAGATGGTTCAGTATTGTTAGAAATTAACGGTGTTATGCTTCATGTTACAATAGAAATGAGTTATGGGATGAATTACATCTTCTCTTTATATGTGAAGCATTTCAACACAAAAGAAGAGCGATATGGAAGATATTGTTCATGATTCCAAGATAAAGTTATTTTAGTAAGAATTAAACTTACATTGGAGCTATAGTTGAAACTTGCGAAGTTTCGATCCGTCTACAGCGGATCTTGATGATGCACTGATTTCATGTTGCAAGTTTCAACCATAGCTTCAATGTAAGTTTAATTCTTGCTATTAAAATTAAATTTTGTAACCATGAACAATATCTTCCAAACGAATGAAAGGTCTCAAATTTGCTCAGATCGGCAGAAAAGATGGTGAGGAAGATTGCTCGATGGGAAAACCACAAATGGTTCAATATAAGATGCATTTGGCACAAGATCACCCCGCCAAAATGACCACAAACTTTTCAGGCATAAGAGCAGATCAAATCATGAAAAAAGCAGGACTGCAGCTACTTAGAGTACGGACACGACAATGCACATACACGATCAAGAAACTGAAAGAGTCCTTGGAAATGGATAAACAGAAATTGGAAGCCATCTTGATTATGGATGAGACAATGGAAATGGAACAGTTGCTCGCAGCTGTGCATAAACATACTTCCGAGGAAACTAGGTCATGACAACAGAACAAATTCACCTGAATGACAGACAGATTAGTGAAGAAGAACTATCTATCCTTAGCAAAGGTCTAAACTTCCCCGCACAATTAAACAAGCAAAACTCCCCAAATCTAACATCACCAAAGGGGAGAGGGCGGCTCTGCAGGAACTGAAAAAAGACAAATCCATCATCATACTCCCGTGGACAAAGGCAGAGCTATGGTAATCATGAACACCACTAATTACAGAAAGAAAATGGCAGCCATGGTGGGTGATATGAACACATATACCAAACTAAACAAAATCCCCACTCATAAATATAAGAACAAACTCATTAACATCTTGAGGAGACGGAAGAAAAGTGGCTGAATGGGACCCCCAAGATCCACAAAGCCAACACTCCTCTTAGGCCAATAGCATCCAGTTGTGGCAGTATAACATACAATGCAGCTAAATACCTCGTCAACATCCTTATCCCCTAGTGGGTAAGAACAATCACAGCATCAAAAACACCATGAAACTGGTTGACAAACTGAAAGGGTTGGAAATACCACCTGGATGGAAACTGATGTCATATGATATCATAGCGCTCTTCACCAGTGTCCCTGTAGAAATAAGGCACAGGAAATAATCACTGCAAAATTGCATGAAGACGATACCCTAGCCAGCCACATGGAATTAGCTATCCCACAGATAGTGGAACTCCTAGACTTCTGCCTGAACACCACCTATTTCATATATGATGGTGTATACAGTGTACTACCAACAGACACTTGGGGCAGCCATGGGGTCACCCATATCCCCCCTAGTAGCTAACTGCTACATGGAACACTTTGAGATACAAGCCATCTCTGCAGCACCTCAACCCCCATCGCTGTGATTACACTACGTGGATGACACTCGGGGGGGGGGGTGCACTAGTGTAGTGGTTAGCACTTTGCCTGACATGCCAGCGCCCTGAGTTCATTACCCAGACCGGGCAGGTATGGTATATTTGGTGTAAAAACCTGGCTCTCAACATTGGGGACTGTGTATCCCTCATGACTCGGAGATCACGTTAATGTCGGTCCCGTCTCAATTTGGGACGTAAAAGAACCACTGAGGACGACAAGCACCCTGGCAGTGACCACCCTCAGTGCCAGCATAGAAAGGTCGACTTGGTGATAATGTTCTGAAAAAGGCTGGCTAGTTGAATAAGACCTCATAAGATCATAACATTGTAACCACAATATATACAGACTAGTCAGTTAATAGAACGTTGCCGAGTGCTGGAAACAACTAGGAAACTAGGAAACACATTCACTGTACTACATGAATATGATGTGGAAGAGTTCACTGAACATATCAACAACATCAATCCACAAATCAAGTTCACCATCACCAAGACAGCAAACTCGCTTTCCTGCACCTGTGCATGCACATCCAAGACAATGGATCCACCAAGTTAACCATATATAGGAAGCCTACACACACTGACCAATACTTCAACCTCAAATCTCACCACCCTCTAACTCACAAGAGGTCAGTCGTACACACCCTCACCAAGCGAGCACAGCAATATGTCACCACAGCTGAAGACAGAAAAGCAGAACTTCCACATGTTCACAATGCCCAGAGAGTCGGTGACTATCTGGAGTGGGTGCTTGAAGTCCTGCCACCTAGTGAGAACAGACCACATACTAACAACAACAACAGTGCAAAAACAGTGAACTTGAACCATCCCATGATGGGACTAGCATACATAGCAGGGCCATCAGAACAACTCGGACGAGTTTACAAGTCACACAATGTGCACTTGTACCATAAACCCGCCAAAACCCTCTGTTCAGTGGTAATGCACCCGAAGGACAAAACCCCCAAAGATCACCAGTGTGGAACTATCTATCACATTACCTGTGATAACAACAATAACTTAAACCCCACTCAGCCAATGTTTTAAGGAACATAATAACCTGGATAAGCCTGCATGAGTAGGATATAATTGTCTGGCCATGGGACACTCAGTCAATGGTTTGAAGAACATACTAACCTGGATATGCCTATAAGAGAAGGAGATCAATGTCTGGCCACAGGACACTCAGTATCCATGGACAACACCAAGGTCTTTGCCCAAGAACAGAACTGGCACAAGAGAAAAGTAAAGGAGGCCATCTACAACAAACAGAGAGCCCTAACAATGAACCAAGACCAGGGACACCATCTGCCACCATCTACAACCAGATCATTCTGCCAAAATCTGAGCCACGTCACATGTCATCAGTGTGTGATCAAGATCCACTGTAGACGGATCGAAACGTTACAAGTTTCAACTATAGCTCCAGTGTATGTATAATTCTTGCTATTAAACCCAAAGAAGATGTTTTTCCTAAATTTTAATAATTACGTTTATATAAAGTCGGGCAAGGATGTTATTATAAAATGCCATTTTTGACATAATACAATTTTTGTATTAATGGTTTCAATCTAATAATATTATCCAAGTGGTGAGGTGTTAGTATCCAAAGACACTAACATATACTATCACTCTACAAAATATTAGATGAATGTGAACGATACTTTTCGAGATATCTTATTTTGAAAATGAGGAAATAATATTATATTGTTTTGGCAGTTTGGCATCTGTCAAGAGAAAAGCACAAAATTGAAAAATATAACTTAGGCAAATAAAAATATGAAAAAATGGAAGATGAATTTGATATGTGGACAATAAAACAAGTTTCATTAAGCTATGTTGTTTGTTTTTGTAACTGGTTTTCCTTTCCCTGATCACATGGAGTCAGGGAAAAACTTCAAAACTCAAACTTGCACTGGAGTGGATCTGAAACCAGAACAACTATTTTAACATAATAACGTTGTAATTTCTAATGTACGTTTATTAGAGAGTTAACTTCTAATAACGTTGTAATTTCTAATGTACGTTTATTAGAGAGTTAACTTCTGTAACATTTATAGCTTACTTTGTACGAATACAGTTGTTTTTATTTATAAAATAATACTAAATTGAACTATCTGTAATCGCATATTTAACACAACCATTATTTCTTTGTAATCTTTGTTAATCTGGATATTCGTTTTAAAACATATATTGTACATTTCAACCTTATTTTGTAACATAGCAAAAGGAACAACCAAAATACGTTCTTATAAAATTTAACTGAATGATGTTGTCGTCGATATTGGCCTACGTTGATCTCGTCCCGTCATGCATAACACATACCTTCGACAATAATTGATTATATTATCTTATAACGTGTATGTACACTATTTCCAAAGTACAGTAAAATAGTTATACTAAATGTGATTTTCCATGCGTACTTGTAGATCGTAAACACAGGTTGAAAGTCGGCCTAAATAGCAACGACAAACGAAACAATAAAGTCTCACAGGTCGGACACAGACGTACCAGCGACGTTTGCTGACATTCCTTTTATTTGCTATATTTTTGTAATTCCTTAATCGTTTTTAACATAATACATATATGTTACAGTATACTTAAAACATCTACGATCATATAAAGTATGATAACAAACAGCGACAATATCATAAAGAATGTTTGGCAAAATGTCAGTTAATTACGCGCATCGCACGCCCCTCGCACCAAAGATCGTTGTACTATAGGGTTCATTGCGAAGGCTGCATGGATCAGCCTATTTTATCGCGATGGGGAGATCCACTTTTAACGATAAACAAATACTAAAATTATTTGCTACAAGTTATCAATACAGTATTACTTGTCGTGTAGGTCATATTTGTTTGCAATTAGGGATATATGCCAAAATAGCTTGCATACGCATCGAATATAACATTAGCAACTTAACTGAAGCCATGCGAACTGGGAAAATCCACAAATCTTTCACCTTTTAAGTGTCGGCACGGTCACAAATTAAAATGAATCTCCATAAAACAACACGTGTTTGATTCCAAATTTAATGCCGAATCGATTGGTGATAAGCACTAACCTATCTCACATGAAATAGTAAAGTTGTTAGCTAAAGATGACGTGGAGTGCAACAGCGGTAAGAGCTCCCAACTGTCGACTGAGAGAAGGCGGGTTCAAATCCTGTGCGGCAGTGTTGAACCTTAGGCAAGTTTGTTTACTCCGCATTACTTCAGTTCACTGAGCAGTATTAATGAGTATCTGGCTATAGACAGTGGTGGATATTTGTGTACGAATAGTCTTCATGCATTAATTGCAGCATGGCTGAATGCTTCCCAGAGAAGTCGAGATGGTGGTCGAGTGAAGGTCTTCTGTATTTATGTACGGCAGAAACTATTCCACAACTAATGCCACTAATACAAAATAATACTGGTATTCTCAACTTACTTCCTGTTAGTTTGTACTCTCCACTAACCAGTATTGGCCACCTGACCAGTGTGGACACCAAAGAGTGAATTTTGACCCACCTAACCAAAGTCAATCTGCTTTCAGTATCAGACACTCTTAACTTCTGGTACATCTTTCCACAACACATATCCATACTTTAGAAAGTTTGTGTTAGCCCCCAAAATGCCCGAATTACCCCTAAGGGGTTATTTCCCAACCGATTAAATACCGCTGGATTAGATTCTAATTTTGGAATTGTGATCAAATTAGTAACAAGCAAATCAACAGGCTATGTGCAGTTTAAGCACTCATTATTCTGAGCTGAATATCCAATTGAAAAATTATGTTATTTTAATTAAATGCTGGTTTGGCATATTGCTCCCAAATTTATGGATCAAATATGAATGCATGATTTTTATAAAATGTAGAATGTTTCAGGTTGGAAGACAAATTTGAGCTGCTGGAGTGCGTGGGTAAAGGACGATTTGGAATGGTTCTTAAAGCACGCCACAAGGGGGATCAACAGTACTATGCTATCAAATGCATTCCTTTCAGCAAAAGGTCAGGCACTTATTCTATTCACTGCTAATATTATTTGCTATATCTAGCTTTATTGTTATTTTGCTTGACTACCTAGTAGCATATAACTGGGGATGCCAAGTCACATAAATAACTGAACTGGTACAAAGCGACTGTAATGAGGCACATATTGGTGATTATTAACATGGATCTGCACATATGTTCCAATGTCTTTGTTTCATCACAGTTACAAGTGTCTATTCAAACACTGTTCTGTTGCCTGACAGGTTCTATTATTTTTAGGCTACCTTTATAATTATATTATATTTCTTTCTTTTACACATTTTTTTTTCACTGTGTCACATTAAATGTTCATTTTATTATGTTTACTGCCTTGAATGTTCCATTCCCGTATATTAATACCAACCTCGTTGATTACATCAGCCTCAATACACCCTGTTATATAACCTTGCCAAAGCGCTGAAGTTAAGGTGAATCAGTCATCTTGTTGCCGTTTAAGATTTTGCCGTTGGGTTTAGCCGGTTGTGGCTGATGTAATATTTTGGAAGTAGACATACTTATTTGAATACACATTGCAGCACAGCCACTCCCGAGAATAGTCAGATAGGTAATTATACTGGGATTTCATGTAACTGCTCTTTGATGTGGAGCATTAATGTTTATACATAATGGTTTCCTCTGCACGACCAGCAGAGACTCTGTCTGGCTTTTCTTGTGTTAAACCAGATACAGATAATTTTAATCCTTGGTCTATTAGCTATGCACTAAGAACTAAGAGTAATTTGCAACTTGGCTTTATATTGGAAGCTTTTCAGTTAGTTCTATTCGAAAATATCAAGTGAGAGTGGCCCATATATATATATATACCGTATTCGTTCTATTAAGCATACATGCCCTAATTAGCATACACCCCCTTTTTTAGCAACATCCGACACCATGACAGTGGTTTCAATGCCAACCTTCACTGTTGAGAATCCATCCTTGTGTTTTTATTTCTACTTATATCACTAGATTTAAAGCTTGGTGAAGAAACAACATCGAAAGATCCACCTAAATTATAAGATTTTTATAGTGTTCTGGTATCCTGTTGCTCGTATGTGACATGCATAAATCGCTTGCCAGTCATGTCTGCTGAGATGGCTGTACTCACGAACCACAGGAACCAAAGAAAATGGGTGCACACCCCTGTACGCTTATTGGAACAAAAAATTTGACATAATATTTCCATGTCTCAAATATTTGCCAAGAGTACTGTACGCTTAATAGAACGAATACGGTATATATATGATCGATTCTCACGAAACCTCTTATTTAATTAAATGGCCCTCCATTCAAACATATTTTGAAGGATACACTCAACTAGTACACTATATGACATATATTAAATGTGGGTAAACAATATGTAAAAATGGTTGCGATAGCATGAATGGCTAATGTTTGAGAATTATTTTCATCTAAGTACTATTTAACCGATACCAAGCAAAACATAACTTTCCGTGTGCATTAAACGGAGAAATAAACAAGCCTTATTTCAATATTAAATATTATATATGCAAGCCTTAAAATAGATGACATATGTATGCATATAATAATTGTTGTGTATCGCAGTCAAATTTTCTCCGAAAACACATAAAAATGGTCAGAAAATCGATACCATGCGAAAGCCTTTTAATGGCAAATAATTCAGTCACATGTATACATTACCTCTATGTATTTCATATTTAGGTTAGTTTACACATGATCAAAAAGTAATGCTCCCCACTACAAACCTGAATAAGATACACCGACTTGACTTGCTAATCAATACCCACGAATACGATACCATATGAAACGCAGTTTGTCTTGACATGAAATAGCACACTAATGTCACCTAACAGTAAAACCCTGAGCTTCAGATAGACAGGGTATGCAAGGCCATTATAACTGTGACATTCCTGGGATTATAATATATATATTTTTAGAGACATTATTCGTGAAACAATTTTGAAAAATTATTATCACATGATAATGAATTTGACAATGTTGCATATAATTTATTGTGGAAGTTGATGTTAAATGAGTATGCATAACTTCGCACATGTCCATGTTGTGTTATGTAGAATAAGCCAATCTTAACTATACGTTTCGCATAACGTTGGGTATGTGTTTTGCGTGGTATCACCGGTCTCTCATGATATTCCTCCTGTAGGCATTTGTTAACATAGTTTAAACACTAAAGTATAATACTATAATGAGGATAACACAATACAACCTGTACTGTGCTTTGGTAACGTAGTTTTGACTAAAACAACATATCAGGTTGCTACTTCATTGTATCTTGACATTTAACACAATAGTGAGTTTAGTTATTATCATTTTGTTGTTGGGCATATACTAAACATTAAGATGTGTTTTTCATAAAACGTAATGTTTTATGAAATAAAACCTTCTCACGTTTCCGGACATTTGTTGTCTATGCATTCTCTTTCATGCAGTATCTATGCATTTTGAAAACACACCAAGAACATGAAGCTCAATAACTGATGACATGCAAATCTTAGTGAACACTCAAAGCAATGGCTGGAAGCGGGCGATGGAAAAGGCCTTGCAAAGGTGTGTGCGGTGCTATAAATAGTTAACGAAATTGTGGTGAAGAAAGGAGTGATATTGTGAGACAAAAAACCTTCTACAACCGCATGGTTACAAAGGAAGCGAAGATGACGGTTGTCTGTGCATCCTCCATTTCAGTCAAAGCTAGCTGTGTCATCATCAGTTCATGAAACATTGCCACATTTCAACAGTCTCATGACCGCTCACACGATGGTCCAATGTTGAGGCTAAGTGTACTTACGAAACAGATCTTGTCTGAATGTTGCTACACCAAATATGTTCCATTGTATATGTTCAAGCTTCATACTGCTACTGCTGATGCAGCTTCACTGCTGACACAGCCGCAACTGATAACACAGCCATCACTAATGACATATCCACCACTTATGTTACATAGAGCGATATTACTGATGATCCTGCTACTGTTCACCCCCATATATGAAAGGTCATCAAATACGCAGAAGAAAATTATGCATATTGCTATAAAACATGATAACAAGTGGTTCATAGAGAAGGATGCCATCTTTGTGTAAGACACCAGCACGAGACTGGTTCAAACAGGGAAAGCCAGAATGCTTTCTGTTTCTGAAAGAGTGGGAAATGTTATACCAAGTTACATCACAAACCTCTGTCGGCAGTAAGTACAACATTTCTAGCCAATGACAAAACAATTCTGAATGATGATGATATGTATTTGAATAATACTTATTCTAGAGGTGCCAGTTGTGTTAAATGTATTTATAATGTTTGCGGCAAAATTATATGGATAACAACAATATTGGTATCATTATTTAGGTCAATCATAAGTTAATTACATGATTACATTGTGGAATTGTACCAACTCTTCTGCAAGAAATGGATCAACGTGAAAGACGATATGTACCATGCAAAACGAAAACGTTTTGTAGCTGTTGTTCCAAGACTTATTTCAAATTTTTTTATTGTTGTGGTTTCATTGCTAGGGTGTATTAAAACAAAATATTTGTTAACCACCTATTCTATGTATGCTGGCGGGTCAGTTAAGAACATGTTAAGTTAATTGTGTTTTGGTTAAGTCAGAAACAAAATTGCAAATCAAAATATGTTGTTGAATATGTTTTACCTTGTGTCAAGTTTCAAATGAAGTATTCTGAATAAAGTAATGAAGTTAATATAAATACGTTATTAGCTATTCAACAGGTACCCAATTATAACAAATATAAGCGATACCCGCGAAACACATTTTCTAACTCCGCATTCACTATTTTATTTATGATCCCACAAAAACAAATTCAATACCATTGCAAAGCCATCTTTTTCTATTTTATCATAAATAACAATATTATTTTCTACGCACAACATAAGTAAACTTATAACAGTTGACATGGAAGGAGTGCAAACAAATATGGCTAACTTAAACTATAACAAGAAAACTAATAAACAGTGCATTGACAGCTGATGAATTTACATTGCACATGACGGTTTATGTATTCTATGTCCCAGCCATAAACAAATATGTAATGTCTAATATTATGGAGACACGAGACGTTGCAAGACATCTTGGTCTGTGTGTTTTGCATGGTACCACACGAATCGGACATATAACTTCAAACTCCTGTCGCTGGCAGGAATAACCATATTAAGGTGTCCCGTGTTTTGTCTTCAAATATTCAATATGCCTTCTTTATCATATTAAAAAATGAAAACGATATATGAAAGTCACCAAATCGACAATGTGTCAAGGTTTCGTGAGAATCGACCCTATACGATGTGGGGTGCAGTGGCCAATTGGTTAGAATGCCAGACTCTCGTTCGGAGGAACCCTTCCAACCCGCACCGGCCAGCGTGGAAGGGTAATAATAATAATAACAAACCTCTATAGCGCCTAAATACCCAGGAATCTGAGCTCTGAGGCGTAACATACAAGAATCGTTGGGCAAAATCGTTAGCATGGACAAGCAAGAGTCGTCATTAGAGCAAGGGACCACCGAAGGTTAGGGTGGGAATGCTATTTCAAATAAATAAGTCTTCAGTTTTTTACGAAAGGTATCTATAGTCTCAGATGATTTTAAAGCAATAGGTAGTTGATTCAAGATTTTAGGTGCAGCTACAGAAAAAGCATGTTTGCCAATACTAAGCTTGGTTTTCGGAACAAAAAGTCATTGTGAAACAGATGATCTGAGATTCCTAGGGATATCGGAAAAACAAAGGAGACTAAACAAATAGGATGGGTGTTGCATAGAAAGGGTGCGATATGTGATAGTGGCTAATTTGAATTGTATTCAATATGTAACTGGAAGCCAAATCAACTGTCTAAGTAGGGACAGAGATGGTGAGAAACGAGGTGCTTTTAGTACTATACATGCTAAACAATTCTGTACACGTTGGAGTTTAGCCAAGTCCTTTTTAGCAATATCGTTTAGGAGAGAGTTGCAGTAGTCAAGGCGACTTCTAATTAGAGTTACTGATATTGTTTTAGCAGTAGATAAAGGCAAATGACGCCGAATTCAGCGGAAATCACGTATATGGTAGAAACAGGATATACATACTTGAGAAATGTTCTGCTTAAAGCTGAAATCACTGTCAAAAATAACACCTAGATTACGAACAGTATCTGATGGTGATGTATCATTACCAAGCAATTTAACTGGAAAGTAGTTAACAACCTTGTTTCGTTGTTGTTTTGTGCCAATAATAATTATATCAGTTTTATCTGGATTTAGTTTCAATTTACTTGCTTCCATCCACAACAAAATGTCAGTGAGACAGTCATTTAAAGTTGATAGAGATGTGATGCATCAGTTGGTGAAAGTGATATATACATCTGTGTGTCATCAGCACAAGTATAAATACTGAAATCAATGTAGACTTAAAAAGGCTTACTAATAATTAATAAATGACACTGAAAATAACGAATTAGAAAAAGGTTGCAAAGGCCAAGACTAAGTGCAGCTGCAGGGAAAGATGTCACAATATATCTATGTATGAACTAATAATGATTTAGTTAATTAGCTATTTTCGACCAGGGCTGACTCCAGTCTCTACATTGTGACTCCTAGGCCTGTTAGATGGAGGAATATCAGATTACAGATACTGCAGCTCAGCCTTAGAGAAAACAACAAACAAGGAAAACAGTGTATTTATACATATAATCATGCACAGAAATAAGCCTGAAATAGTATTTTAAGTGCTTGTTATGATAATCAAAAAGACCATAGGTAGCATATAAAACATGTGTCAAGTATAAATGAACATTAAAGGAAATAAAAACCCTTATCGCTTGAATTCTTATCATGTTACATCCTGCTGTATATTTTCATTTCCACCAAGAACAAATAACTGTGACAAACTGTGCAACTGGCTTTCTTTGAATATGCATATTTTTGGCAAAGTTTTTGGTATACCAATATGTGGCGTCACAGTTGGTCATATACTTGCATCAGGCCGACACTTTCCATGTATTCAGAGCATGTTTACAAGGATAGCTTAACTTTGGGTCGAAGCGAGCGTCAGAATGAGTTATTATGCGATATTCTGATGTAATACAAACAGTAGTCATCATAGAGGAACAAACAGTTATCTTACGGTTCCACATGAATCCAATTCTATTCAAAACAATGAATGTGAAGTGGGCGAACTAGATCCAGGAAATGCGAATGGGCCTACAAGCCGACGAGGTTTCGCTGAGCTTCGGCTCGTTTTCAGAATAATTATATCGATTGCAACCCACGGGAGATAATCTACACCACTAACACCAGTAAACATACATAGCAAACAGATATCGTATCCAGCTACAGAAAATAATGTTGTATAATCTCATAATATATCACTAGAATATCGATAGGAGCCTATATGAAGGAAGCGTTGTACAATTTATTATAACAACTTAAATCAGTCACTGAGTTTCAGTTGACCCCGGTAGATCAATCGCTAGACACGTCGTTGGTTTTGTATCGTTTATTTTACAATCGGGAGACACCGGTTCAAGCCTGACACCAAACCATTGATTTTCTTGACATTTTTTTGTTTTGTTTTGTTTAAATTTTCACAAAGTAATATAAATCAAATCATTTTTATACTATGATGCACTGTTTGTAAATATGTTTTAATTTTGTAGTAATTATTTTACTACAAAAATAAAAAGATGGTAATTCTATATAACGATATATGTTTCTAAATTTTATTTATCCAGGCAAATTACATTGTTTTCACATATATAATTACAATACACTACTGTACAATATATATAATTAATAAATTATATATCCATTATATTATATTTGTCTGGATAAATGAAATTTTAAACATACAGCATCGTTATACATAATTGCCATATTTTAATTTTTTGTCACGAATAAACAATTACTACCAAAATTTCAAAAATTTACAAAAAGTGCATCATGGTTTGGTTTATATTACTTCATGAAAATATAAACAAAAAAGTGTCAAAGAAAATCAATGGTTTAGTGTCAGGCGTGAACCGGTGTCTCCCAATTGTAAAATAAACTACACCAACCCCAAAGTGTCTAGCGAATGAGCTACCGGGATCAACGGAAAATCAGTGACTGTAAGTTGTTATAGCTGTAGTTATGAACCACGAATCTTGCTGCCTGGCCCTGGACCCCCTTCAGACAGTTGATTTTCCGAATGGTTCCATACTGAGCAGCAATACTCGAGGTGTGGGCGGACCAGGCTCTGATAGGCATAGCTATTGATGGACTGGGGAACAGACTTCAGTTTTTCTTGATGAATCCAAGCTTGCTGTTTGCTTTACTGACTATCTTGTTGATGTGTGGGTTCCAGGAGAGGTTGTGTGATATGTCTATCCCGAGGTATGTTGCTACTGGTATTGCTCTGACTGTTGTGCCATGTATTGTGTCTGAGGTGTTTGTGGGTCATTTTGATTTGGTGATGAGCATCACTTCACATTTGGAGGGGTTGAAGGCCATTTGCCAGTTTTGCTCCCACTCGAAGAATCCATCAAGGTCATGCTGTAAGGTTGTCTTTGTCAGTCTGGTTATTGATTTTCCGGTAGAGCATGGCATCGACAGTGAAAAGTTTCAGGGAGGTTCCACGAGAAATATAGGTGGGCATGTCATTAATATAGAGAAGGAAAAGTAGAGGGTAAAGGACAGTTCCGGGAACTGTGGAACTCTAGAGCTCACGTGGACCTGACCCTTCTACAGCACTTCTTGTGATCTATTGGTCAATAAATGTTTAATTCAAAGGTGGGTGCAGGCTCTAATTCTATAGTGATCCAGTTTGTGCAGGAGTTGATTGTGAAGGACAGTGTCGAAAGCCTTAGAAAAGTCTAGAAGTATAAGATCAATTTAGTGGATTTTTGCTCATCAAGTCATGGATCGTCGTGAGCAGTGAAGTCTCACAGGAACGTCTACGTCTAAAGCCATGTTGTCGATCAGTAAGAATATTGTAGGATTCAAAGTGGTTATGGATTGATTTGGATATAATGTGCTCAAGAATTTTGCAGGGTATACTAGTAAGGGAGACTGGTTGATAGGTAGAAGCAGCTGTTCTGTCATTCTTTTTGTAAATAGGAACTATATGTGCTTTCAGCCAGTCTAAGGGGAGAGTTCCGGAGTCTTGATATCTGGATTATAGTTGTCAGGATGGGTGCTATTTTGGAGGTCATTTCCTTCAGGATTCTGGCAGGGATGTTGTCTGGGCCTTGGGTTTTGTTTGGTTTTATATCTTTCAGTAATTTCTCGACACCTTTCATTGTTATTTGAATGGGCGGCATCTGTGGGCATCAATTTTGGTTGGGGAGTTGGGGGATTTTATCCAGGTTTTCGTTGGTGAACACAGATTGGAATTGTCTTGAAAGAATATCTGCTTTGGATTTGCTATCTGTGTGCAGGATGCCTTTATCTTTTAGTGGGGAGATTCCTGTTGTATCTTTGTTGAGTGATTTAATGTAGTGCCAGAAAGATTTCTTTTGTTTGTCTTGTTCCGGGTCTACTATATGTGCAATGTTTTTCCAATATTCTTACTGGATCTTCTTTTGGGTAGCCTTGCGGAATTTCCTAAATAATGTCCAGTCAGTTTCTCTTTTGAATTTCTTAGCTTTGTTATAAAGTCGTTGTTTTTTGTTTATAATTTTTTTTAATTCTTTAGTGATCCAGGGGAGTGAGAATCTAATGAAGAATATTTGAAGGGGATGAATTTGTTCATATTTTCCTGGAGGCCGCGTTTGAAGAGGTCCCAAAGTGGTTCTGGAGAGTCAGTAAGTGGGGCTTGGTTTTGAATTTTTTTTCCAAGATCCTAGAGTTCTTGTTCAATATGTTCACACTCTGCCTTGTGGTATTTGAAAACTTTGTGGGGAGGGGGCATGGTTCTGGGCAGTTTGATGTTGATATTTAGTAGGGGGTTACTGTCATGGTCGCTGATGCCTGGTATGCTATGCGTGCTTTCTGTGAGGGAGGGGTTGGTGGTGAGGAAAAATTCTAGTATGGTGGGTTCCTGTACAGCTTGATGAAGGTGAAAGTCTCTAGTAAGTTAGTCGCTGTTTTGTCATTTTCTGGGCAGATCAAGGAGGTCCAATCAATTTTGGGACAGTTAAAATCGCCGGCTATCCATATACAATGTATTGTGGTTTACATTTTGGCTAATCCTGCTAATGGAGTTCCATAGATGGGTCAGTCCCTTCTCATCGGTTGGAGGTCGATAAAAGCTACAAACATATATATCTGGGTTTTTTTAATATTTTTGCCCAGATGAGCTCTCCATCAGTGTCCAAGTCTGTTTGCATACAGGAATTAATGGTTGTTTTGATTGCCAGGAGTACTCCTCCACCTCTGGAGGATCGATCTTTCCTATATACTGTGTAATCATCAGGTAGGATTTCCGAAGTTTCAGTATTCTTGTTTAGCCATGTCTCGCATCCAAATATAATATCAGGGATGGTATTGTCTGTTGTGAGTTGGAGATCTGGCTTTTTGTTTTTTAAGCTCTAAAAGTTTATGAAAATGGCTCGTAAGTTGTTATTTTTGTTCCGGAATTTAATCTTTTCTCTCACGGGGGTTCAGGTTGGGTTGTGTGAGGGGAGGAGTGGGCTATAGGTCTTCCAGAGCTGGATACAGAGCTAAAGTGGAGGGAGTCATCATCAGAAAGAGAGGAGAATCTATTGTTGTCACAGTCAGTGTCGTAGGGTGGGTCAAAGAAGGTGGTTGATAGGTTTGGTAGGCCACACCCAGGGCAGTACCAGGAGACATTTTTCATGTTGGTTTTGTTCATGCAAGATATCTTGTTGGAAATTCTGGTGCATCTTATATAGAACCATGTGTCACATGAGTCGCAGCATGTGGATTTTTGGTTGCGTGCTACGGCCTTATTGCATGTGCCACATGGGAATCTGATTGGGCCTGGGTTTGTTGGGTGTCATCTGCCAGTGCGAGCAAGAGCATGCCTATGTAAAGCCCGGTGAATTTGCCTAGTTGTGATGCATTATGAAGCTGCCTGTGGGTGAACGAAAGGACAGAGTGTTTTAATAATGTGATGTGTTTGGTAATTTCCTCAGTGTTGTTTGAAGATATTGGTGTCTGTGACAGTCTGTATATGATTGCTAGACCAAGGAGCACCAGTGGGGCTTGGAACGATGTCAATCTTCACAATATGTCATTTACTCACCCTGTTAGGGGTCAATACAGAGTTGGTTTTCCCATAGGCAACCATGTTAATGTTTTGTTTGATTATAGGAAAACGTGACCTATAAAATGTCTTAAACTTCTCACCTGCTGTTATCATCATCTCATTGACATGGTGATAGATTTTAACAAAAATTACATACTTCTAGCTTTCGTAAAATGTCTGTATGTTTGACACCCGTCAATATTTACAAATGCCGGCAAGCATTACTCCGCAAACAGGTCACACAGGCAAATTGCTGCCAAATATCCTTCCACTTACTCAAATCATCTAAAAATCCACCATTTCTTTGCACTTATGTCACAGCACGTGAATTTTGTTAAAAAAATCATTTCTAAAAAATACACTGCATTTTTCTTCATCTATAACCAAACAGGAAGTCTAACTAGAACATGACCCCTTTACTGTTCCTATGGCATGTGTTTTTCCCTACACTCAATACATGTTGGGTGTCTACGTAGTAGGTGGGTTCTGTATGTTGCACTTTGGTTTGTTTTGTTGGTGTCGTAAACTGTTTGTATGTTGTGATTTGGCGGGAAGTCGGGAGGGTAGGACCATTTTGTGGAGTTGGTGCCTTGGGATACCAGGCTTCCTTCACCTAGGTTTTATTAGAATCCCTGACCTTTTAAAGACATGGTGTTAAGATGTTAAGAGCTATTGGATCATGGATTTGACAGAAAAAAAAGAGTATTTTAGTGGAGAGGTCCACTCAACCATCCGTCTTACCCGCACATGCGCACTGACATTTTGAATAAATTGGATTCATGTGGAACCTTCTTCTTCTTGCAGTAATCTAATACCGTCATTACTGACGACTTCGTGGATGGTGTTGTGTTTGTTGCCTACGCCAGGTGTGCAGTGCTGGTTGTAACTGTTAATAAAATCATGTGCAAGTGCAAGTTAAAAACAAACAGGAGTCGCTCTTAGTTAGACTTTGTTTGTGGCAGTGTCGGCAAGGCACTGCTTGAAAGCATCTAGGGAGGGAGATTGCACTGATTGGGCGGTTAGGTTATTCCAGGGTACTATTGTGGCTATAAAAAAGGAATGTTGGAAAGCCTGTGTTCGGGAACTTTGAACCATTAATTGGAATGGATGCCTTCTGCGCCCCTCAGCTAAGAGTTCTGTGTCGCAGTGGGTACGGGCTGGCTTTGTGTAGAGGCTGGCAAAGTTTGGCATGGATGTCGACTAAGCCGTTTTGAATTGTATACATCATGTTAAGCCTCGCAAGACATCTGCGCTGTTCTAGGGACTGCCATTGCAATTGGTGGCGCATCGAGGTTGGGCTGCTGCAGCGCCGCCAGTCACCATAAACCTATCTGGCAGCATGCCTCTGTACCATCTCCAGTTTGTCGATGTTTCGTTTGGTGGCAGGGTCCCAAACGGCAGAAGTGTACTCTATTGTTGGTCTGACGTATGTTTGATACCAGTATGATTTAACTGGTCTAGGGCAGTTGCTGGTGTTTCGGTTAAGGAAGGCAAGGGTGCTATTGGCTTTCTTAATGATGGCGTCCACGTGGTGGTTCCAGGACAGTTTGCTATTGATATTAATGCCTAGGTACTTTGCAGTTTTGTGTAGGTGTTCTTCTGTAGACGCTACCACTTGCCTAGCTTTCTGCTGTTTTGATTTGGGGATGTGGTCTATGGCTAAGACTAATTTGTGGTCATGTATGAAATATTCTGAGAGATCAGGTTTAGTTTTGTTGGTGATTCTTAAGATTTCACATTTGTCTGGGTGGAGCTCATGAGCCAGGTCTTCTCCCATTCCTGGAGGTCCTCCTGCAGGCGCACTGAGTCTTCCTCGCTGCTGATTCTGCGATACAGTAGGCTGTCATCTGCATACAGTTTGATGTCACGCAGTTTGGTATATCGTTGATGAAAGTGGTCCTAACACAGTGCCCTGCGGGACGCCTGAGATGGGGGTCTCTTTGGAAGAGCTTCCATTCACTAGGACTCTCTGTGCCTGGTTATGTAAGAATGATTCGATCTATTCTAGGATGTTGCCCCGGACCCCATGGTATTTTAGTTTTAGTATGAGTCTGCGATGTGGCACTTTGTCGAACGCCTTGCTGAAATCTAGGAGTATGCAATCCATTTGTCCTCCCTCATCGAGTGTGTGGGATAGATCGTGTAGGGTTCCTAAAAGCTGTGTCTCTGTGGATCGCTTCTCTCTGAAGCCATGCTGGGCAACTGTGAGGATGTTGTGGTTATCAAAATGTGTCATGATGTGGGAGCGGACTATATGTTCAAAGAGTTTGCATAAGACAGAGGTTAGGGAGATGGGGCGGTAGTTTTTAGCTTTCCCTCTGTCGCCTTTTTTGAATGCTGGTACTTCATTTGCTTTAAGCCAATCAGATGGGGTGTGTTGTTGAATGGAGGCCTGAAATGGGAGTGTTATGGCAAGGGATAGCTCATCGGCAGTTTCTTTCAACACTCTGGTGGGGATCTCGTCAGGTCCTGTGGCTTTATGTGGGTTTAATCCAGCCAGGAGCTTGTTCACTCCTTTGACGGTTATGATGATGTCTGGTAGAGTGGGATATGGGCTGGGGCCCAGGCAGGGTAGGGAGCCTTCTGGTTCTTTTGTGAATACCAATGAGAACTGCTCATTTAGTATCACGGCTTGGATTTTATTGTCACTGTGTGTCTGACCGTCTCTCTTAAGGGGGATCTCCAACATTGTCACTGCGCTTTGATTTGATATAAGTCCAGAGCTTTTTCTTAGCACTGAAACCTCCATCTGTGATTAGGCCATTGACATAGCGATCGTGTGGTTGTCTACAAGTGCGCTGCAGCTTGTTTTTCAAGCTGCGGTACCTTTCCCATTTCTCGGTTTGTTTGGCTTGAGTGTATGCTCGCTGCTTGCGTTTTTTTAGCCGCTTGATTTGTGCGTTTACCCATGGTTGGTTGCATCAAGTTGAGGTCATCTTAGTTGGGACTGCCATATCTCTTCCACTGGTGATTCTGCTGAGAATTTGTCAAGGATTGGTGATGATAGGCTGGCGGCTTCTGCCTTTATTTCTGTGATGGTTACTTTGAACCAGAGGAAGATTTTTCTCCTGGCTGGTTTGGTGCATGTGACACTAGCTGTAGCCTCAAGAAGGATTGCTGCATGGTCACTCACGCCGACTGTGTCCTCAATTCAATTTACAAGGGATGATCTGTTTGTGAAAAATAGATCTAAGCAGTTTTTGTCTCATGGACTATTTGGTCCAGACCTAGGTCGGCTTTCATATTCAGAAAGAGCTCATTGAGGGGTTTGGGATACCGAACTTTGTAAGCGGCTGGTTTGGTGGAGTCAGTTAGCCGGTCAGTGTCAGGCAAGTTAAAACCATAAGATAACTGCTTGTTCCTCTATGATGACTAGTGTTTTAATTACATCGGAATATTGCACAATAACTCATTTTGACGCTCGTTTCGACCCAAAAGCTGTTCTTCTAAATGTGTTCTGAATGCATGGAAAGGGTCAGCCTGATGCGTGTATTTGTCAACTGTGACGACCTAGCTCATTGAGTTTAAATTTTCTGCAGGAATCGCTACACAGACGGGTCATCGAATATATGCTGCAAATGAATTTTTCTGTATTTTTTTAATGTTCTCAAATGTTACATACAATGTTAAACTTTGTGTACACATGGAAAACGGATTTAGCTAATGCCTTGTTTTTATGTCCTTTAAATTACAACGTAAACATTATGTTAAAAATAACGTTACAATTTTGAATAACGGTCTTAGCTCTTGCATATTATGCGAGTGAGCGATATAACAGAAACAAGTTTTGAACGTAATAAAAAACAAAGCCCAGAAATAAACGTTTGTATACTTATCTGACTAATGAGTGGAATAATAGATACCACTATATAATCAAGATATTGTTAAATTAAATCATTTAAATGAATGAAGCCGTGACACTGATAAAATAAATGAAACAGCAGCTGAATAATTTTGAAAATGACATCGGCGGTCGCCTAGCAATGTTTTGGTAGGCCAACAACACCAGCATGCAAAGAACAATGAAGCCAAGGCCCCCAGTCCCCAGCAGCATCGAAAGAGTCTATGACCAAGGAGGCGGCTCTAGTCAGATAGGGCTAGGTGCAGGGGGTGCTTTTTACAGTCGCCGTTTTCTGCCATTTCTTGTCGCCTTTTCATCAGAACTCGTGTTGGTGATGATATTGTCGTCTTTATTTGCTGATAATGCGCAGACTACAGATACCGTCTCAAGTTGGGGACGTGTAATTTTGAGATCTACTTTGTATTTAGACCATACATTTTCTGCAAAATGTAAAAAATAATAGGAAACAATTATAACAAGTTAATTATGTCTCTTAGTTAGGTCTGTAACATACGTGCTATATATAATACTGTTAAGCTGTAAATACAACTTCCCCATTAGTTATAAATATAACAGCTAACAAGATCCGTTAACACTTGTCAGTAAACTGATATTTCGATGGGACAACCACATACAAGTGGTCAATGAGACACATGATAGTATCCGGGTAATAACTTATTTCTTGCAAATTTTTGGTATATATATATAATTTACTTTATATCTTAACATAATAACAAAGAATAACTTTAGATTGTGTAGATGCTAAATATTGGGCAGTAATACAGTTATAATAATAATAATGTATTTATTTCAGACAATCATTATGTCCTTATACACAAATACATCAATAAAAGTATGTAAATAAATAAAAAAATACATCGATAAGAACAATGTTTAAAAATTATATAAATCCTGGACCCACTGGTGCCACAGTTTCGAAGTACAATACACGTCGCTAGTTTTAATGTTATAAATAATGGGATTCAAAGACATGTCAATCCTATTCATTAAGCTAAAAATAGCCTTTCTGATTACACATTTACCCGAGCTGACATTAGCTGTAGCAAACATGTGGCTAGTGCTACATCTCATGGGCAAATTGTTCAATATCCTGAAAGAGTTATTATATGCAACAACGAATTGCTGAAAATTAACTTTTCTAAAGTTCACCCCTAACGCACACATATAGATATTACCAAAATACGCTGTAAATAGCTTATTTTTTACAGCAGTTGAACAAAAGTGGAATTTTTGATGTAACATATTACTCTTGGCATACAAAAGTCTCACTTTGCCTTGCATGTCAGACTTATCAGACAAGTTATTAGAAATGACATGTCCAGATATTTACAAGAGGTAGCAAAGTTTAACTTCTTTCCTCCTAATGTCATTTCTTTAGAAAGATTTGACTTTCTAGATTCAAAGTACATGACCAGGGATTTACCCGCATTGTATCGGACGTCATGTTCATCACATCCATATGAGTAACACATGTCTAGTAGTGTTTGTAGTCCTTTAGCAGAAGGTGCAAACAGAAGTAGATCATCGGCGTATATAAGGTGATTAACAACCAAGTTACCAAGACTACAACCGATTTGTTTTTTGTGCAGTGGTATACTCAAATTATCCATATAAATGTTAAAAAGTAAAGGGAATAACTTCCCACCTTGCTTAACACCATTGCCTACCGAGAAGAAGTCCGAGTAGGTATTTCCCCATCGTATGCATACACATTGATTATTGAATTCATTGTTGAGTACTCTTAAGATATATTTCAGTACAT